>VWZE01012871.1:2585-50443 GCA_013396675.1 Eubucco bourcierii
CTGGTGCTGGCTCTCTTGGCAGCAGGCTCTCATGTGCAGGCAGATGCCTTGTGATGTGCAGTCCCGGCACGGTGTCACACTGGCTGTGCAGGCCCAATGCATGGAGGCATCAGAGCCTGATCGTGCTGCTTGGGGTCCCACCCAGCTCAAGATCCATGAGGTAGTAAGAGTGCAATAGCAAACCCACACAATGTGCTACCTGCTCATCCTTTATATCCATTTCGGCCCGAGACTGATGGGCCTTTGGACACAGATTAGCCAATCAGGATGGCACTTTGCCCAGTTTGCCCCTATTAGGTGAAACTGGGGCTTCCATCCCCTTTCCTGCAGCCACCACCCCCAGCACAGAGGGAGGGGGAGCAGGGGAGCATGCCTGGGCAAGCCAGGACATGTACAAGCCCACCTTTGGCCTATTCAGGCCTACCATGACACCTCGTCACCGATTTGTTTTACAGCACATGGGGACAACCTACTCCTGTGCCTCTAAGACTTCCTTCTTGAAGAATGTCCAGCTTTTCAGACCCCTTTGTCCTTCAGGACTCTCCACCAACCAACATCCTGAACAGGCTGCAGTCCATGGTAGTGATTTTACTGACCCCCTTCCTTACTTAACCAAGAATCAAGAATTCTGTCATTTCACAGTTGCTAAGCCCAAGGCAGTCTCCAACCACCACATCTCCCATCAGTCCTCCATTTTCAAACAGCAGATCAAGCAAAGCACCTCCCCTGTCAGGTTCACTTACCAGCTGTCAGGAAGTTATCGTCCACACACTCTAGGAATATCCTAGACTGTTTCCTCTCTGATGTATTGTGTTTACAGCAGAGGTCTGGTAAATTGAAGTCTCCCACAAGAACAAGGGCTAGCAACTGGAAGACTTTTGCCATGTGCTTGTAGAATGCTTCATCTACCTCTTCGACCTGGTTAGGTGATCTGTAACAGACTCCCAGCAGAGTATTTGTCTTGTTGGCCTTCCCCCTCATGCTCAACCATAAACACTTAATCATCACAACAGTTGAGCTCTATACAACCCTAATGTAGAGAGCCACACCACCACCTCTCCTTCCTTGTCTGTTCCTTCTGAGGTCATCTTCTGCAGCACTCCAGTCATAGAAGTCATCCCATATTTCTGTGATGGAGACCTTGCTGGGTTTGAATAAGCCCCTTTTAAAAGGTAACATACATGGTTTAAGTGGTTTAAGCTGTTTTACCAGGAACCATGAAATAAAGTAGCAACACAGCTGAAGAAAAACTATTTTTTCCCCCTGGTATCTTCTGTGGTTTCAATATTAACGTAGCTTTACTGACAGTCATAGTGTAAGGGAGTGGAAAATCAAGTGGACAGTTCTAGCAACTGGTCTTTCACTTGAGAACTATGGGACTACATTTGAAGCAAACTGAGTAAAATTCAACCCTTCTGAACCTTCACCTTTCTTCTTACCACAAAATTTGGAAGTTAACATCTTAAAATCCCACAGACATCCACATAAGCCTGGGTGCTCTCTGGTATTTATCTAGAACAAGGTGTTGCTGTCTCCAGAAGCATTTTAAGTCTCAACAGAACCATGTAACAGAATTCCCAATTTCTATGCAATCAGTTTCTCCATTTACATTTGTGCTGGTTTGAGGCTAATTGGAATATTTTAATAGAGAAAATTACACTATAGGCTGTGAAAAGGAAACAATGGTGATGTCTGCTGCACTCATAGGCTTGCTGAGATGTTTAAGAGAAGAACCCAAACCATACATAAGACACTCTTTGGGGCACAGCATCGCAGGCGGTCTAGCAGCTTCTGGCTTCTCTCTGCTGATTATCTCACTAACCACTTTCCTTCTAACCCTCCTGGCCGATCCTCCTAATTTACCCTGCACGTAAGGCAAACCTTGGGGTAAGGTACAGGGGTGGGGAGAAGGTGGAAGGGTGGTTGGGAGCCCCTCCTGGGGTCTCTGATTTCTGGGAGGGGAGTTGTGTTTCTGTATTCCTTTTAACGTGTCTATGTCTGTAACTATCCCTGTCTATAGTGTATATCTCTGCTTGTTGAGCTGTAAATAGAGCTTCAGTCCTTAACTTCCAGCTGGCTGAGTTCTAGTCTGGGTCATTTTACAAAGTGTGGGGGTGGGGAACTCCCAAACCATCACAACATTGCATTAACCATTTCAGTGTGGAGAGAAGGAAGTGTACTCTTTGGATGCAGACCAGACACAACTACAGATGAACTCTCTTTCTAGAGAGAGGAGGGAGAAGAGGCACATAACACACACAGAGAACATCCATGTCTAACAAAATTTGCAGAAAGCTGGAGAAGACTGAGCTGTATGTCTTGCCAATTAAGAGGAAACAATTACCAGATCTAGGCAGGCATAGAGGGAAGGGGAAATTCCTAGCTGCCTCCCTTCTTAACATGGAAGTGCAAATTCTCCATTACAGTGTCTTGAATGACTCTTGACCCCTTATCCTTCCTCCAGTTCCTTTCACCTCTCACCTCCAGACAGTTCCCAGACACCAAAGAGCTGAGAATATTTAGAATTGTCGTTGAGCACACATTAATAAATCCTTCCCCATGACCATTTCTCTCCTATCCTTTTTTCTGTCTTTGGAAAAAGGACAAAAACACAACGGGAAGGTTTCATTAAACCCAGACTTAAAATTCCATCATCTGCTGCCCAGAAGCCATCACATCCAGGCAAAGGGGATGTGGTACAAAGGAAGGAATATCCCATATCCTTTGGTCTGCTTAGAAAGAGTATCTCTGGGAGACCAATGGCCTGGAGAGACTCTAAGGGTGAATAAGGGGACAGACTTTGTGTGCTCAGTGTTCAGTCTTTGCGGTGAGTCTTTACAGTTCCTGTAAAGCCTGTGAGGACAAACATCAGTAAAAAAACACAGAACTGTGCAGTATCTGAGGGGAACTGGACAAAAGGCACAGAGCAGCTACTGAGGTGGATCACTTGTTAAGAACTTTGCCTGTGAGAGACAAAATTCCTAGGGATTTGTCTGCTCTTCCTAAAAAGGGAAGATTCCTGGGGTTTCTAGGCTTTCCTCTCTTACAGATTTACAGTTTAGTAAACTGTAAACCAGCCACCAAGCACCAAGTAAAGAATCCATGAGCACTTGTTTCTCAGCATATTTACCAACAAATTGAACCAGGAGAGGAATGCTGACATTAGTCATTTGCTGAAAAAATAAAAGCACTTATATTCATGATGTCTGTTCAGCATCAATGAGGTTTTAATCTGAAAAAGAGTAGATTTGACAGAAGTAAGATTTTTTTTTATGAGGGTGTTGAGAGACTGGAATGGGTTACCCAGAGAATGTGTGGATACTCCATCAGTGGAGGTGTTCAAAGTCAGGTTGGATGGAGCTTTGAGTAATCTGACCTAGCAAAACATGTTCCAGCAGGGGAGGAGGGTTGGACCAGATGATCATTGAAAGTCCCTTTCAATCCAACCATTCTATGATTCTACGACTCATGTGCTGTGTGCAGCACAAATGCAAATTTAACATACATAAAAACTGCAAGGGTACTTCACATGGCATATTCTCATAAAAGGCAGTGTCTACAGTGCAAGAGTAAGTAGGCTCTAGAGCTGGATGAAGCATACAAGTGAGAGCCTGGGCTGGTGGCTGATGTTAGGGCAGCAATGTTCTCTAGCTCTGTCCTGCTAGAGAATCAGGGATTCCATCTTCACACCATCTTCAAGAAGGGTAAAAAGAATGACCCTGGAAACTACAGACCAGTCAGCCTCACCTCTGTGCCTGGCAAGATCATGGAGCAGATCCTGCTGAAAGCTCTGCTAAGGCAAATGGCAAACAAAGCAGAGGTGATTGGTGGGAACCAGCAATGGCTGCACCAAGGGCAGATCTTGCCTGACAAATTTAGTGGCTTTTTATGATGAAGTCACAGCGACAGTGGACAAGGGAAGGGCAACTGATGGCATCTACCTGGACCTGAGTAAGGCATTTGACTCTGTCCCACATGACATCCTGGGCACCAAACTGGAAAAACATGGACTTGATGGGTGGACCACTGCTGGATAAGGAATTGGCTGGATGGTCGAACCCAGAGAGTGGTGATCAAGGGCACAATGTCCACCTGGAGACCAGTGCCAAGTGGTGTCCCTCAGGGGTCAGTGCTGGCACCAGTGCTGTTTAACATCTTTGTCAGTGACATGGACAGAGGAATGGAGTGCACCCTCAGCAAGTTTGCAGATGACACCAAGCTGTGTGGCACAGTCGACTTGCTAGAGGGCAGGGATGCCATCCAGAGGGACCTGGACAGGCTGGAGAGGTGGGCCCAGGCCAACCTCATGAAATTCAATAAGGCCAAGTGTAAGGTCCTGCACCTGGGTAGGCACAATCCCAAGCACAAATACAGGCTGGGTGGTGAATGGCTGGAGAGCAGCCCTGAGGAAAAGGACCTTGGAGTCTGGGTTGATGAAAAGCTCAACATGAGCCTGCAGTGTGCACATGCAGCCCAGACAGCCAACCGAGTCCTAGGCTGCATCAAGAGAAGCGTGGCCAGCAGGGCAAGGGAGGTGATTCTGCCCCTTTACTCTGCTCTCGTCAGACCCCACCTGGAGTACTGTGTGCAGTTCTGGAACCCTCAGCACAGGAAGGACATGGAAGTGTTGGAGCGGGTCCAGAGGAGGGCCACAAAGATGATCAGAGGGCTGGAGCAGCTCTCCTATGAGGACAGGCTGAGAGAGTTGGGGCTCTTCAGCCTGGAGAAGAGAAGGCTTCGAGGGGACCTGATAGTAGCCTTCCAGTATCTGAAGGGGGCCTACAGGAAGGCTGGGGAAGGATTATTTACAAGGTCCTGCAATGACAGGACAAGGGGCAATGGGCTTAAACTGGCAGAGGGGAGATTTAGACTAGATGTTAGGAGGAAGTTCTTTACAGTAAGGGTGGTGAGGCACTGGAACAGGTTGCCCAGGGAGGTTGTGGATGCTCCCTCCCTGGATGTGTTCAAGGCCAGATTGGATGAGGCCTTGAGTAACCTGTACTAGTGGGAGGTGTCCCTGCCTATGGCAGGGGGTTGGAACTAGATGATCCTTGAGGTCCCTTCCAACCTTACCATTCTGTGATTCTATGATTCTATGATTCTATCTTCTCCAGGGTGTACTCATGCACAGTATCCATGGTCTATGAGAGAATCACCTGAGAATGGGCTCAAGTTTGTTAACCTAATGAAAGAGACAGTGACTCTTGAGTACTGAACATCCTGGACATGCTCTGCATGCTTCTTCAAGCTGGACTACCTAAAACTAAACCATTTGGCTAAGAGCACTGGCTAGCTGCTCCCTGAACCTTGGTTTGCTTGGTGTCATGACCATTTCCTTGGAGAGCTTGTTCCAGTGACCAACCATTCTCAGTGGACAACAATGTCTAATCTGAACTTTCCTTGACACAGCTGGAGAAGGGAGTTGGAGAACTGGGAGGCAGACAAGCAAGAAAGCTTGCATGGGAAAGACAAAGTTAGAAAAAAAATACATCCAAAAAGCATTTGTAATGTTATATAACAAAAACCAAAGGAACAAAGGTAAATACATCAAAGGGAAACAGAGCCAAAGAAGTAGAAGATTAAGTTGTAAATTAGTGACAACTCTAAAATTATGGAATCATAGAATGGTGAGGTTGGAAGGGACCTCAAGAATCATCCAGTTCCAAACCCCTGCCATAGGCAGGGACACCTCCCACTAGCACAGGTTGCTCAAGGCCTCGTCCAGTCTGGCCTTGAACACCTCCAGGGAGGGAGCAGCCACAGCCTCCCTGGGCAACCTGTGCCAGTGCCTCACCACCCTCACTAGAAAGAACTTCCTCCTAACATCCAGTCCACCTGTCAGCTGGCAGAGTGTGTGGCTTCTGTCTTTATTCCTTTCTTACACCCCATGCTCAGTCCTTCCAAGCCAATCGAGTGTGAACCCAGTGCTCATAATAACCTTCCATTCAGTTTGTGTTCCAATCACAAATGAATATTCAGAGTAGTTTCTTTTATGTTTACTCTCTTTGCTGTTAGCTTGTGTTGCCATCTCTGATCTTGTGCAGACCTTCATTCCTCACTTCTTATCCTACCCCCATTCATGTAGGCCTGTAGTGCCAGCTCGATCCACACAATTGGGCAAATTATCCTCCAGGCCACAGCTTATCATAGAATGGTAAGGTTGGAAGGGACCTCAAGGATCATCTAGTTCCAACCCCCTGCCATAGGCAGGGACACCTCCCACTAGTACAGCTCACTCAAGGCCTCATCCAATCTGGCCTTGAACACCTCCAGGGAGGGAGCAGCCACAACCTCCCTGGGCAACCTGTGCCAGTGCCTCACCACCCTCACTGGAAAGAACTTCCTCCTAACATCCAGTCTAAATCTCCCCTCTGCCAGTTTAAGCCCATTGCCCCTTGTCCTGTCATTGCAAGACCTTGTAAATAATCCCTCCCCAGCCTTCCTGTAGGCCCCCTTCAGATCCTGGAAGGCTACTATCAGGTCCCCTCGAAGCCTTCTCTTCTCCAGGCTGCACAGCCCCAACTCTCTCAGTCTGTCCTCATAGGAGAGCTGCTCCAGCCCTCTGATCATCTTTGTGGCCCTCCTCTGGACCCGCTCCAACACTTCCATGTCCTTCCTGTGCTGAGGGTTCCAGAACTGCACACAGTACTCCAGGTGGGGTCTGACAAGAGCAGAGTAAAGTGGCAGAATCCCCTCCCTTGCCCTGCTGGCCACGCTTCTCTTGATGCAGCCTAGGACTCGGTTGCTGTCTGGGCTGCATGTGCACACTGCAGGCTCATGTTGAGCTTTTCATCAACCCAGACTCCAAGGTCCCTTTCCTCAGGGCTGCTCTCCAGCCATTCACCACCCAGCCTGTATTTGTGCTTGGGATTGTGCCTACCCAGGTGCAGGACCTTACACTTGGCCTTATTGAATTTCATGAGATTGGCCTGGGCCCACCTCTCCAGCCTGTCCAGGTCCCTCTGGATGGCATCCCTGCCCTCTAGCAAGTCGACTGTGCCACACAGCTTGGTGTCATCTGCAAACTAGCTGAGGGTGCACTCCATTCCTCTGTCCATGTCACTGACATGGTGAGTCTTTAATCAATGTACACAGAGCAGTGTCTCCAGGCAAGACACGCTAGGCAAGTCAACCCATTGACAACACCCCAAGGGCCCTTCTTGGTGAGCTAGGCTTCCTCAGGTCCTGCCATCACTTGTGCAGGGCCTGTCAATAAAGCTACAGCTGAACTATGTTGCACTACATCATCTTCTATGTTTTATGTTAAAATCTTGTTATTTCCACCAAGTCTTTGTATGAACCTATTCATAAATCTAATATGCTGCAGCCCAGCTGTGCCAGTCTGGAGGAATCCTGGGTGAAGGAGGTTTGGATTCTCAGGCACAGCGGTGTCAAACGCATAGGCTGGTTTTAGTGCACTCACACGACTTACACACACGAGGATAGGGATAGGGAGAAAGTAAGAGAGGTGGGAAGGGGTGGGGGAGAAAAGAGAAAAGAGAGAAATAAATACCCCCACTCAGAGAGAAGAGAGGTCACCCTGGAGTCACTCGGCTTCCCAAAAGTCCGTTTGAAGAGGGTGGGTGGGGAAAGTTCTGTCTGCATGTTGGAGCTTCTCTCCTTTTCCCTCGCTGCCTCACATGTTTTTCTGAGAATCACTCAGCATTTTCCAGGAGTGATTTGCTTAGCCAGGCTCACTGCCCAGTGGTGTTAGGCATGCTCAGTGTGGTAGGGGATTTCCAAGGTTGAGCCCCCCTTGTCTGTCCGGTTTCTCCAAACTGATTGCTGCTGTTGATGAACCAGGAGCTGCCAGACTGCGGTTGGGTCAGAATCAGCATCACTTGTCACAACAGGAAGCCTTCCCCTCCTATGTGTGTTAGGTGACAAGAGCTCAGTTCCAGGTGTGGTAGTCCAGAATGGTGGTCTTCTAGTCCATGCAAGCTGAGCAGTCAGGCAGGTGCCCCCATGGTAGCATGCACAAGCTCACTCTGCATTCCCCAGTTGGTTTCTTGTCCATTTGCTGCATATTGGGGTGCTCTTGGGGTCCGAGTTCATGCAGGAGGGGATTTCTGGGACAGGGAGTACAACAGGATGTTCACTTAGCATTTCTCAGAAATTTAGCTCAAAACAAGGTGGGTTTTTTTCTGAGATGTTGGGACATATTGTTTATCTCAGTCTCTGACACCAGCTTTAGATAGGCTTCATGTCCTGGGAGGCTGTTCCAGACTCCTGCTGCAATTAGATGGTTTGGGGACACTTTACTGCCCAGGCAGTAAAATGCTGCTATTTTAGGTAATCATCTTACTTGTCTTTCACTCTGCATGAAACTTATTGCCAAATTTTTCATTTTCACCTCTCCCAAGTGTACCAATCAAGTCTGGAAATATTTCCTTTGTGTTCTTCCACGTTACTTAGTTATTCTAAGTTTCAAAGTTGTTGCTATTGTGCATCTTCTGCAAACAGGCCTCGTATCACATTAAGGCTCATTTCCAAAGCTATGATGCTATAAACATACCTTTAAAATGAGGCTTAAAAGACAGCAAGGACTCCTCTAAACTGCCTTCCACCTGAACATAGTCTAGCAAAGGCATTATGGGATTGACATCACTTAAAACCACTGTATTTTTTTTCTAGTATCTCTGCCTCTTTTCCCACAAGGCACTCCACATGCAGTCTGCTTTCAACTTTTGTCTGTTGCTTTATGAGGGAGGCCCTTAAACAACATCTAAGCAGTCATCAAGACGTTAATAAGAGTTTTGTACTACTGGGATTAAAACACTGATCTTTGCTAAAAATAGAGGAATGGCTGAAAATATGTGAACTGTAACACCTGCAAGAGAAGATCTTTGCCTTTTACTATTTAATGCTTTTCTAAACTTGGTTCTAGCACATTTGGCAGTTATACCTAATTTAGCACCATTTCAACACACAGAGCAATGTTTAAATGCTGGATCCTGTATACAACAGGATGTATACAACATACAGCTGAAAAAGGACTAGTCCCAAACAGAAACTTGATTGCCAAACATAAGGCAGATGGCTGGAGAAAATATATTTTAAACCAACATATAACTTGCTTATTATTAGAAATTCTGTGTGAAAAGAGAAGTTAGACCTGATGAACTGAGAGTGCAGAGAACTTGTTAGTGCAGCCCAGAATGCCATACAGTCTCAGACAGTGGACAACAGTGGACAGACGTGATGGTTTGGGAGTTCCCTGCCCCCAACCCCACTATGAAAAATGACCCATACTAAACTCAGCCGGCTGGAAGTTAAGGACTGAAGCTCTATTCACAGCTTAGAACAATAGACAAGCAAAGATATACACTATAGACAGGAACAGTTACAGAAATACACAAGTTAAAGGGAATACAGAAACACAACACTGCTCCCAGAAATCAGAATCCCCAGGAGGGGCTCCCAACCACCCTTCCACCCTCTTTCCAGCCCCTACCCTACCCCAGGGTCTGGCTTATGTGCAAGGTGAGTTTGCAGGATCGGCAAAGGGGGTTAGAAGCAGAGTGGTTAGTTAGGTTACACAGCAGAGAGACCAGAAAACACACCAGAGAGCCAGACTCTATTTGTGTCCTTGTTCTTACACATCTCAGCAAGCCTATGAGTGAAGTAGACATCACCATTGTTTTCTTTTCACAGCCTCTAATCTAATTTTTCTCATTAAAATATTCCAATTAGCTTCAAACCAGGACATGTTTTCACTGTGACTCCTCTAACAAGATCTGCTAGATCTGAACAAGCTTAAATGCTTCTATGTTCCTCATTGTACTGGAGTCTAAGGTACAATGCACAGAACCAGCTTTGGATGTCCTACAGATTTCATATGCAATTAAATAAGTCATCCATGTTAAAACTGCAAATTGGCACCAGATGGAAGCTTCTAGACCAAATGAACCTGGAAACCACAGTTGTTTCTTTACCACTCCACCTTCCTCCCCTCCCCCCCAGTTTGAAAGTTCACTGAAGTGTATGGTTTTTTGGGGTTGAAAGCATGCTCTTTTTCAGGTGAAACCTGTAGATTTAGCAGTTTACCTCCATCTGCTTAAGTGAACACCTTTTTTTTAATAGTCTTTTTTTCCTAGTACTTTCCTTTGGCAGCAGCTGAACTATCCTAAGGCTGCTGGAGTCGCTGTGTGTAGATGCAGCTTTACACCAGCACAGAACTCCAGGTTGCATGCAGAGGCAGCATATGAAACATGCATACTATTAGTACAATCATGTATTGCTGTCAAACCTTCTGCAGCCTCTTCAGGGATACCTCTCAAACTCAGAGGTCAGCATTGGTGGGTCTGTGTCCTTAGATGGCAATGCAGCCAGGAAAAGCAATTGCAGAGCACTGAACACCAGCCTGACAGCCTCTGGCAGTGACTGACTGATGCCAGGAGCGTGGAAAGCTGCATGAGGTGGCCCAGGGAGTCAGTGAGACTGGCTCGTGGTGGAAGGTTGAATGCGTTTAACATTTTGCTTTATAGATATTTATGTCCAAAATCATGGACAAGATCCAGATCTGATTTTTACAGTATTTGAAGTTTAGAATAATTTGGGAAAGGCAGCATACAGCCTGTCAGGTTTGTACAGATGAGGAGTAAGCTCACAACCTCGTCTGCAGATTTCTTCTGCACTTGCACTAATGCTCCCCATTTTCACAGCAGGAACCTCTTTATGTGGATGTATCCCCAAATATTGCAGAGCCACAACGCAGTGCTACGCAGTGCTACTTATTTCAGTGAATACAGGCAAGCAAACCACAGAGCTTACAGCATACATCAAGCATGTCTGAACCTTCCCTTGTCCAGGTTAATACTTTCCAAGCATAGTCCCTAATAGGTTCTCAACCCAGCAAGCCCAGGGATGCTAGAAAGGAGGATGTAGTGCGGTGTCAATCTCTTGTCCCTAGGAGTGAGTGATTGGACAGGAAGAAATGCCCTCAAGTTGCACCAGGGGAGGCTTAAGTTAGATAGTCGGAGAAACTCCGTGACTATCCTCAAAAGGCTCCCCAGGAAGGTGGTTCAATCCTCACCCCAGGAGATGGTTAATAGTCGGAGGCGGTGCGGAAGGGCACGGTTTAGCACCGGACCTGGCAGAGTTACATAACGGTTGGCCTCGACGATCTTGAAAGGCCTCTTCCAAGCCAAACGGTTCTATGATTCTGCGCCTGAGCTCCATGAGCATACACTCGCTGCTGGCACGTTACTCCCATGCCTGTTCCTACAGCCATTCCTGTAATCGCCCACAAGCTTGTGCGGGGTGCCAACCACCCCACGCATCTGCACAAGCCCACTACCGCGCCGTGCAGCGGCACTGATTCTACTCCAAGGGCGGCAGCGCTGGCTCCTCCCCGCTGCGCCACCGCCACCGCCCCCGTCCCCCTCCCGGCACGACCTGCGGGAGGCTGGACGCACCTGTCCGGCGCCCCTGCCCCCATCAATGAACCGTTCTTGCTTCTTGTCTTGGCCCTCGCCACCCAGCGTCTACCTCAGCTTTCCCCTCGGCTGGCGACAGACTCTCCTCCCCCCGGGTGATGCGCACTTCCACTCCTGCCTCTGGCATAAGCCAAGCGCTTTGCGGCAACCCAGCTGCCTCTAGAAACTTCTCGGGCCCTCCCTGTCCCCTCCCCTTCCTCCTCCCCGCCAACAGGGGGTCGGCGCTGCGGCGAAAGCAGGAGGGAAGGAAGCGCACAGTTCCCGCCCCCGCTGTTGGGAGCCGGAGGTGCGGCGGAGTGCCGAGCTGCAGGCCGGCGGCTGGTGCAGACCGCGACCCCAGGTGGCCTTTCCCTGCGCAGCTGTGGCAGCGGCGGGCGGGATGACGGCGGAGGAGTTGAAAGAGGATGGGGCTGCCTTGGAAGGGGCGGACATCACCCCCAAGTGCGATGGGGGCGTTTTGAAGGTACGGAGAGATTGTGAGAGGCCGCTCCACGTCCCCACCCCGCCAGCACAGATTCGGGGATCCCAGCGCCGGCGGTGGAGGGTCCGGCCCTCCACGCCCGCAAATGGGTGATCTCTGTCGCCGGGGCCCGTTTTGCCCTAAGGGGAAAGCCCCCCTCCCGCGCTCGGTCGGCTCCCGTAGAGGACTGGGGGCTACCGGCAGTTCCCGGCTTTCCCCACCGTGCAAGCTGGCGCCCATGCTGCCCGCTGGGAAACCTCGGGGTCGCAGAGGCCTGCAGAGAGGAGAAGCGATTGTCGCTGCAGGCAAGCTTTTTTTCCGGGCCCGCGTTGCGGTGGGTAACGCCGGGCCGGGCTCGCCGCCTGGGTGGCGGGATACTGTGCTTGCCCGCGCGGTAAGGTTTCGGGGGGGCCGGTCCGCCTCCTGCCTTCCCCTCCCCCCCAGCAGCACGTGTTCGGGGACGGGAGGTTAAAGATGGTGCCTGGGCAGGGCACGCGTGGTTCGCGTAAGTCGCATGGCCGCTGCGAAGCAGTGCTACGTTGCCTTGCTGTGGCCCGTCTTTGAGACTGAAAGTGGGGCTCTCCATCTTGGTTCGAGCAGCCGTTCAGACCTGAGATGGTGTATTGGGCACGTGGGCCTGATGTAAATGCAGCCCGGCGGCGGGAGCCCGAAAGGCTGCCCCTTGGTTCGGTTTCTGTGGGCAAATTCGGTATTAATAGACTGCAGGTGAGGGCTATGGCAGAGCTGGCGGCGGTCTCTGCCTTGTAGAGAGGCTTCTTGGCTTTGTACTGAGAAGCCAGTTGATAAGAGGGGCTGAATTTATATTGCGAGGAGTTAACGCCAACTTCCTCTGTCAGTTATTTCCTATTTCCACATCTCTAGAAACTTCTTTAGTCTTTTTAAGACTTCAGTGAAGCGTGGTTGGTTGTTTTTTTTGTTTTTTTAACCAGTGAGATATTAGAGTTGCCATGTTAAAGGAAGGGCCATAGCAAACAAAATCCTGGTGTTAAAACTTGGATCCTTCTGGCTTTAAATTCTGGGCTTGTCTTAAAGGCATTGCCGCTAGTTCTGGAAGGGTATTGGGAGCCAGATTGAAAGTGTGTGGTTGGCTTCTGTATTCTACTTTCCTCTAACATGCGGTGATGAGACTCCCAATGCTTTGCACGTAGTGCAGTCTTAGAGTTTTCATCTGCATGGCTGCCCAGAAGCTGTCTGCGAGAGCCTCCCACATCTCGGGTCCCTGAGCATGGTAAAAAACAGTGTACAGACATACACTGCGGTACCTGCCCTTTAGTGATGGACAAGCAGGAGGTGATTGTTGTTGTTTGGGGTTTTGTTGTTGGTTTGGTGGGGTTTTTTTTGTTTTTAAGGGAAGGGAGGAGAAAATGCTTGCGAGAGAACTGAGGTTGTTTCTGAAAAACTTATACACTAAGGTTGTAAATTGATAAAGCAAAAAACTGGAGCCTTCATGGCTTGCTTTTATTCTAGTAATTGTCAGAATGCAGAATATCTACCCCTTGAAATCAGAGGTTTAACTCTGAACTAACCTGCACCAGCTTTGTACTGGTGTCATTGAACTGTTGCCAGGAGGCTCTTAAATTTATTGGTTAGCTTTGTATGAGGATAGTATCCAGAGGGGTTTTTTTTGGTGGGGTTTTTTGTTTGGTTTTTTTTTGTGTTTTTTTTTTTTTGTGTAGTTTTTTTTTTTTTTTAAATCTGGTATTGCTGAATGTGCTTGCACTATTTCTAGAGTTTGGAAATAGAAATATTTGCAATCACAATAGAAAAATCAGTTTTCTGCATCTGAAAGGGAAATGCAAACCTTATGGAGACTAGTGTTGCTGTGTTGAGTAGGTGAAAGAATTGGAACTTGAGTTTCTTTGAATGCAAAAGAAGGATATTGTATGAATACCAAAGTTGAGATGCTCATGACTTTCACATAGGTATGACACTGCTAAGATAGGGCACATGGTAAAGCTTATTTCCATTAAATGTAGTCACTACAAAGTGAGTTCAGATTGGCTGCTTTAAAATTACTTGTTCAGGTGCAGGTTTTTTACATGTAAGCATGTTGTAGTTTAGCTTAATTATTAGATTCACGTTGGGGTTTTCATCTCTCTCCTTATCTCTGTGAGAGTGGTTGCTCGAGTTTTTGCCTTTGTTGGGGGAGAAATCAGTAGGTGAGGTCTGTAATAGTATTAAGTGCTGTAGCACTGAGGTGGTGGAGGGTACCAGGATGGTGTGCTGTGTGAAGGCAGGCATCCCTTTTCTCTCCATAGGAAGCTGGTCAAGTATTACTTTTTCCTTTTTTATGCATCCAGGCATGTGCTTTAAACTTGTTGAGAGTCTGGCAGAAGCTGTCCATGTTGCCCCAGGTTTGGGTGGAGCTACCAGCATTTCAGTCATATTTCAGTTGCCGGGATGGTAGTAAGCAGAATAGGAGATAGGCAGTGGTTGGTTGCAAGAAGTTGAAATTTGGGAAGGAGACTCCTAAGAGTCTGCTTCCTTCAGTGAAAAACACGATTGGTATAAACGTGACATTTTTATACCATTTCTCTAAAGGAGGAACACCAATCCATACTTCTCTGTGACTGCCCTTGAATAAATAAATGTTTGTCTTGTATGAACAATGTATTTTTCAGGTCTCTACAGATGCAAGCACTCTTGCTTTCTGCCTAGCTTGGGCTTTGAGTTAGATGGTTTCAATCAGTGATGGAGAAAATTCAAATTTGAACTCTGAAACGTTTTTCTGGACAAAGCTTCATATCTGTACTGTGTGAGAGATGTCAGCATTCTCTACTTTCATACACATTTCAAATGCCCAAGATATTTAAGGTTTTTTTTTTAAGCACATTTAAAATCACATAGAGGAAAGGTAAGTGACACTGCTAACTGTACATGCAGAGATCTCTTAAGCTGTTGCCAACTCTTGCCAGATAAGTTCTTGTATCACAGCAGAGCCATCTTGAGGTTTTTGCATTTGTAACTCTGCTCTTCTACATAAAAATAGTCCATTTTCAGATAGGTGAAGTAAACCTGCAAAACATCTACTGAAGCTAAAACATGCATCTAAATGAATGGAGTTAATGTCCAATGGGTACTTCGTTTCTACCATCTTAATGTTGCTTACTGTTTTCCTCAGGTTGTCAAGAGAGAAGGCAGTGGAATAGAGTCTCCAATGATTGGTGATAAAGTGACTGTCCATTACACAGGATGGCTTCTTGATGGCACGAAATTTGACTCCAGTCTGGACAGGAGAGACAAATTTTCATTTGACTTGGGGAAAGGTAGTATCTTGTGTTCACTCCTGATTAGTTTTGGTAATAGTCAAGATGAGACTTTCATGTGCATGTGGCTCCTTTGCATGTTAAAGTTGCTGTTTAAACTTGTTTTCAGAGTTTGGTGTTTATTCTCAGAGTGGTCCAGTCAGAATGGATTTGAGAGGTGGTTTTTTTTTTTCTGAACAAGAAGACTGTATAGCCACTTGACAAGGCTTGCTGAAGAATTTACTGGCCTCATACAAAGCAAATTTGCCATGAGACATAGTGTTAAAGGGTAGATACGTAACCAGAATTGCATTTTGTCAAGTGGCTCATTTTGACAAAGACTCCTGAACTGGACCAGGAACTGGTACAGGGTGCACAGGGTAACTATCAGCTGCAGCTAGATGAAACGGGCCTCCTTTTTCCCTAGGTTTCCAAATTAACCCAAATATGAATCTTGAAGTAGTGCATCTCTTCATTATAAAAAAACTTTTACTTTCTGAATGTAGAAGTCCAAACATTCTTGTTCCATGAAATCCTGTTATTCAATTTGAGCTTTCCCCGACAGTTCCTTGTCTGCCCCTTTTTTTTCTATTTCTTTTTTTTTTAATTGGGGAGATACATTCTGCAGTGCACTGAAAATTGAGATGGTACAAAACATATCTATTAATACAAGACTAACAGAAAGCCTACTTGAGTTGGAAGGAGCAGCACATAGAGAACTTGAGTAAGAGATATGATTTTATTACTTGAAATTCTATTTTCCTGTTCACTTTTGGCTTTGGAAGGAATACTACTACTCCTGTTTTCCTCTCCCTTTCTGTTACAAGTGCATGTAACTTTTAGTTACTACTCATGCCACTCTGCCAGTTGATAAAGTACAGAGAGAGAAGGCTATTGTTTTGGATCCTTTTCAAGTATAGCAAGCAATCTCTTGCTGTAAGACCCTCCTCTTGGAAGAGTTTGTTTCCTCACAGTTGAGAGTGTGCCAAGTGGTTCAGTGTGTGTCTGTGTTCAGATGATTTGAATTCTTTAATAGACAAGGAAGTAAGGACAGGGAAACAATTGGTGCACCTAGAACCACAGAGGGATAGGGTTTGAAAGGCACCGCAGGGGATCACTAGTTCAACCTCTCTGCAAAAGCATGTTCACCTAGACCAGGCTGCACAGGACCGTGTCCAGGTGAGTTTTGAAAGTCTCCAAAGGAGGAGACTCCACAACCTCTACGGGCAACCTGTTCCAGTGCTCTGGCATCCTCAGAGTAAAGCCTTTACTTGCATTTAGGTGGAACTGTTGCCTGTTGTCCTGTCACTGGACACCACTGCTGGCTCATGGTGAACTTGTCCACCAGCACTCCCAGGTCCTTCTCTGCAGAGCTGCATTCTAGGTAACCTGTACTGGTGCATGGGGTTATTGTTCCCCATGTACAGGGCTCTACATTTGCCCAACTTTGTGAGGTTCACCTCTGCCTAACTCTCCAGCCTGTCCAGGTCTTTTTCAGTAGCAATGCAGCCTAGTGATGTGTCAGCCACTCCTCCCATTTTTGTATCTTTCTTTAATCTAGGTTGTTAATGAAGGTTGAACAGCACTGGACCCACTCTGTCATTATTTCTGCTCTGTGTTAGCTTCTGTATACCTAAAGTGCTAATGTTCAGTTTCACAGCTGATGATGCCTTCCATGTGTGCCTAACTGCTGTGTGATTGACATTTGTCTTGCATAGGTGAGGTGATCAAGGCATGGGACATTGCTGTGGCAACTATGAAGGTCGGTGAAATCTGTCGGATTACATGTAAACCAGAATATGCCTACGGCTCAGCTGGGAGCCCCCCAAAGATACCTCCCAATGCTACTCTGATTTTTGAGGTAAGTGGGAGGCAGTCACTACAACTGCATGCTTGAAAAATAAAAAAAAAAGACATATCTGGCTGTATAAAATGTGTGATAGAATATCCTTTCAAAACAGGGGTGTTTGGGTTTCTAAAGTGAAAAGTACAGTCAGTTAGGGTAATGGGAGCAAAGCAGAGAGTTCCAGGCTGGCTGTTACTTATAAGCAGTTGCCCTTATTTTGGAGTTTTTAAAATGTTCAGGTGTTTCCAGTGCTGATTTTTAATTTTCCAGTTGTGGAATGATTGACTGTGCAGGTTGAGGGAGTGGACTGTCTCTCTGGTGGACTCTCAAGTAGTTGAAAAAAATGTTTTAATCCTTTTTCCACTTTGCAGGACTCGGAGTAATGAAAAATTGTGCTAAATGTTACAAAGTTTTCAACAACAATGTTTCGTGTCCTCAATGATAAATTTTTGTCTCCTTTTCTTTGCAACATTAATACAATCTTTTATGAGCTGTTTGGGGAAGGAGAGCGGTAGTTAACCCATACAAAATGCCAAAATACAGAATGCATTTGAACAGCCCTGTAACTATTAACTCTTTCTTGTAGAGCTGAGTGTTTTGAGAAGCCTTAAAGCACTGTAAGAAGAGTTTGAATTCAGGGTGCTTGTGGATTATCAAAGTCTGCGGATCCAGGCTGTGCCGATCAGTCTTGCTGTCATGGGATGTTTGTACGCTCTTGGTCTCTGTGACATTTAGCAGACATTTAGCAGTGTTGAGATTGGTACCTGGGTAACACTGGCTTTACAGGCCATGTAGACAGTTGGTTCCTCAGAGATGAATTTCATAGAATCGAAATCACTTTGGTTGGAAAAGACTTGAAAGTCATCAGGATCAGCCATTATCTGACTACCAAGTCTGGTGCTAAACTATGTCCCTCAGCACCACACCTCCAAACTTTTCAAACCCTCAAGGGGTAGAGTTTCAACTACCTCCCTAGGAACCCGTTCAGTCAAGAACAGCCTACCTAAACCTACCCTGCTGCAGCTGAAGGCTGTTTCCTTTTGTCCTATCACTTGTTTGGGAGGCTTGAATATAATATGAAACTATTCACCCAGTATCTGCTGCATACAACATAATATCTTGCAGGATATTAACTGAGATACTGACTTCCTGAACAGCTCCGGTTTCAGAGCTCTCTGTAGAACAAAATCTGTGACTTACTGAATCCATGTGATGAGAATAAATGCAACACCTTCCGTCTACAGATAGAATTGTTTGAGTTCAAGGGGGAAGATCTCACTGATGAAGAAGATGGTGGCATCATCCGAAGAATCCGTAAAAAAGGGGAAGGCTACTCCAAGCCCAACGAGGGTGCCCTTGTAGAGAGTAAGTATGTTTCACAAATAGTAAGTAGGTTTACCACGTGGGAGGGCAAGTTGTAGTAAGCTTTCATTCATTTCTGCTAAGGTTTATATTTTCCAACAGCAGCAGCAGTGTTCTCCACAGGCACTGTATCTGATAAAACATTTGTCTGATCATGAAAGGTAGATGACTGATAGACAGTTTTTTCCATTTGCTGGGGAAGGAGAGGGGATGTAGTTCTGACATTGGAGTAAAGGAAAGACAAGCAAACAAAAAAAAAAAAGGACAAAGAAGAGGGTTGTTTACATTTAGCAGCAGAAGTGTTTTGCTACTGGTAGCTACCACGCATAGGTGGCTTTCATACTCTTGTTACCTGTGCTACCCTTACCATACCTAGTTATCTTCTGATTTTACTCTGAGTTGTTCTGTGTGGTTTGGTTTTTTTGTTTGCTTTGTTACCAGTCCACTTGGAAGGGCGATATGGAGATCGTGTGTTCGACAGGCGGGAACTGCAGTTTGAGATTGGAGAAGGTGACGACTATGATCTCCCCCATGGTCTGGAGAAAGCAATTCAGAAAATGGAGAAGTCAGAGGAATCTGTCTTCTATCTCAAACCCAAGTATGCTGCCTCTGATCTTTTATTACTTGCAGGGCTTAAACTAAGCATCTGGCAAGAATGCAGTGTTTTGTTACAGTGTCTTTTGGCTTTGTTCTGTGCTGTAGTAAAAACTTGATCAACCCCAAAAGTTTCATATGTGAGATGTATGAAGCAAAGATAGCTTTGCCATTTGGTTCTGAAGTAGTAGCATTCCTAAGGATACTTAACTTAAGCCTCTGATCTTGATGAATGCTAAATACTGTTACTTTCTTTACCTTAGATTGTGGTGATCCCTCTTAACAAAACATTTACTTGTGAAGAAGTGTGTGTGAAGATACCGAAATTTAACAACCTCAGAATTTGAAAAGAGCTTATGAGTCTTCCGAGTAACCCATTGTGACCAAATCGCTAGTTTTCAGGTGATAGGATTATCAGAGAGTATCAGAGAGAAATCCTTTGTTGGTACAAGATGCTCAATGGAGTTGTGGAAGCTTTTTGGAAAAAAGGATTTAAAGATTCTTGTGAGATGGAAGGCAAAGTTGTATCCAAATCTTGGACCATTGCGAGAACTCTCTGTGACTAGGAGCATCTGAGACATAGGACTAGCAAACACTGTAACCTTAAACAGCCTTGGATATAAGCAGAATTTCTTTTTACAGTGGGAATATGTCTGAAACAAGTGGAGTTTGCACCGATTGTTTCCATCAAGCTTTATTTTCAGACTTTTAAGTTTTTGAAACTGAAGATGAACCTGGTAGGAAAAGAAAGCAAAACCATCTGATGTCAAGGGTTTTCCTGCTAATATGTAGCTTCTTGGTGGAGTAGCAGTGCAGAACCTTTCTATAGACATTCACTGTTTATTCCTGTGATAGGCAGTATGTTAAGTGTGTACCTGCTCACTTAATCTGTATTTGTAATTGAGCTTGCTTTTCTGACAACAGCAGTAAAATACAGGTGCTTTGAAAGAAACATTTAGTTTCTTCAAGCTCCTAGGTCTTGTATTAAGGCTGTATAGGGATTCTAGATTTTGGCGGGGGTGGGGCAGGGGGTTGCTGCCATCTTCCTATGTAGCAAATACAGCTGACTGAGTAGTTTTTTAACTCTAGTTTCTTTTTTTTCCTCCCACCCCTTCTCTGATCTTACAGCTATGGCTTTGGAAGTACTGGAAAGGAGAAATTTCAGATTCCCCCAGATGCAGAGCTACAGTATGAGGTGAAACTCAAAAGCTTTGAGAAGGTAAGAACAAGAGGTGAAGTCCCAAAGAAATAAAGATGTGGGGAAAGAAGTGGAAATGCATCTTAAACAAGGGTGATGGAAGCCTTGAACATGGATCTGAAATAGAGAAACCACTGTTGTCAGGGAGGATGACATGCTGGGAGATCTTGGCTGAGTTTATCCTCATTCTTACTGTATCTCAGTTTGTTGCCATCAGTCTTGCTCCTGCCAGTCTCCAGTAAGTAATGCTAAAGTCTGCTTTGCCAAATCAGTCTGTACCATACCATTAGTGGGAAGCAGCATGGTCACGTGGTTTTCCCAGAAATTTCATCTTTGTCTTGAACTATTCCTGTTTGGGTAGGCTAAGGAGTCCTGGGAAATGAACACGGATGAAAAGCTGGAACAAAGCAGCATCGTGAAGGAGAGAGGCACTCAATACTTCAAGGTAAATTACAGTCCCCAGTAGCATTATCGTAAGCTGATAACAGTGGCCATAGCTTCTGTTTTAAAGTGGTGGTAATGATATTCTCTGCAATGCTTTCCAGGGAGGGCTGGAGGGAAAGGTGTCTTTAAGAAGGAAAAAAAAACCAAAAAAAAACCCCAGAAAAACTTAGACTATCAAAAGAATTAACTCTGCAGAAAGTTCTGTCAGAGCTGTTTGCTGTACCTACAGGTAATGGAGGCATACATTGACTAGCAGCAAGGTTACATTATTCAAGTTCCTAGTTTGGGGTAGTGCTGTGAAGAAACAACATTCGTTTGGGTAGAAATGCGTGGAAAAACTGAAGGCAGGCTAGGCTGGCCAGCTGAGGGCAGGTTGAACTGCTTCATTTCATGAGGCAGCAATAGTTGTGCTCTTCTGAAAATGCCCCATCTTGCTTGTTTTGTATCCAAAATCGAATATAAGGTGGGAGAGCGAGTATCAGTGCTGGCCTAGACCTCTAGCTATAATGGAGGAACCAGTAACTGTTGCTAATGTTTTTTTCTGATCCTAAGCAGGAATGGCATTCACAAGTAGTATATTTTTTGACAACAGAAGTTATTTTCTGATTGATTCAATGTATTGCTTGAGAGGCAAGAGAGAGTTGTGTGATCATTGGACATTTATTACAGGAGGGGAAGTACAAACGGGCAGCGTTACAGTATAAGAAGATTGTGTCATGGCTGGAGCATGAATCAGGACTCTCCACTGAGGAGGAGACAAAATCCAAAAGCTTGAGGCTTGCTGCCCACCTTAATCTATCTATGTGCCATCTCAAACTGAAGGAATACTCCCAGGCTTTGGAAAACTGCAACAAGGTAGAAAGGATTTACTTAAGCTGCACAAGCAATCTAACAGTTTTATCTGTCATGTTAACTATTTAAGGGGTAGAAGGCCATGTAGTGTTTGGCTTTTGTTAGCAGCTGGATAGCACTGCATACACACTGAATAGTGTGAATCATAGAATGGCTTGGGTTGGAATTGATCTTAACGGTGAGCTAGTTCCACCTCCCGTGCTGTGGGTGGGGACACATTCTGCTAGACCAGGGTAGGCAGGGCCTTAGGCAACCTGACTGTGAACACTTCTGGAGAGAGGACATCCACATCTTGCCTGGACAACTTGTTCCAGTGTCTGACCACCTTCACACCAAAGAATTTCTTCCTAATACCTAGTCTCCTCTAACCTTTTCCAGCTCAAAGTCATTACCCCTTGTCCTATCACTACAAACCCTTGTAAAAAGTCCCTCCCCAGCTTTCTTGTAGGCTTCCTTCCAGTACTGGAAGGCTGCTCTAAGGTCTCCCTGGAACTGTCTCTTCCTATAGGCTGAACAGCCCCAACTGTTGCCACCTGTCTCCATAAAGTAGATGCTCTGATCATCTTCGCTGCCTTTTCTGTACTGGCAGCAACAACTCAATGTCTTTCTTGTGTTGGAGGCTCCAAAATTTGACACGACCCTGCAGATGGCGCCTCACAAGAGCAGAGTAGAGAGGGAGAATCACTTCCCTCATCCTGGTCACCCTACTTTTGATGCAGCCCAGGATATGATTTGCCTTCAGGGCTGCAGGTGCACATTGCTGGCTCACGTTGAGTTTTTTCAAGTTAATCTTGTAATTACTGTCTTCGGAATGGCTTTTGCTAATTTGCTACTACATTGAAGTATTTAGAAATTACAAGCAGTGAGATGTGGTGAAGGTAGTCGTGTTGTCAGAAGTACTTCAGAGAGCTGGAACAGAGCTAGGACTAAGAGTCAAGACTTGGTGGTTTGCTGTCTTTGTAGTTACTGGTGGTGTATTAACATGCACTAAGTTTGAGGCTGGTTTGGGGCCAATTGGAATATTTTAATAGAGAAAATTACAGTCTGCGAAAAGGAAAACATGGTGATGTCTGCGTCACTCATAGACTTGCTCAGATGTTTAAGTAAGGAACTCAAAACAAATAAATCAGTCTTCAATCTCTGAGGCACAGCATCTCAGGTGGTCTAGCAGCTTCTGGCTTCTATCTGCCGATTATGTCACTAACCTCTTTCCTTCTAACCCCCCTGGCCCATCCTCCTAATTCACTTTGCATGTAAGGCAAACCTTGGGGTAAGGTACAGGGGTGGGGAGAAGGTGGAAGGGTGGTTGGGAACCCCTCCTGGGGTCTCTGATTTCTGGGAGGGGAGTTGTGTTTCTGTATTCCCTTTAACTTGTCTATGTCTGTAACTATTCCTGTCTATAGTGTCTGTCTCTGCTTGTACATTGTGCTGAGCTGTAAATAGAGCTTCAGGCCTTAACTTCCAGCTGACTTAGTTCTAGTCTGGGTCATTTTACAAAGTGTGGGAGGGGCAGGGAACTCCCAAACCAGCACAAAACCCTAACAAGATGATGTCAGAAGGGACAATTTCTAGCAGTCTCTAGTTCTCTGGCTATGTGTTATTTAAAAAAGAACTTTAAAAGATAAATTATTTATGAATGTGATTTTACCTTTTGTAATTGAGGCGCTCGAATTGGATAGCAACAACGAGAAAGGTCTCTTCCGGCGTGGAGAAGCACACTTGGCTGTCAATGACTTTGAATTGGCCCGGGAAGATTTCCAGAAAGTGATACAACTTTACCCAAGTAACAAAGCTGCTAAAGTGCAATTGGTAACTTGTCAGCAAAAAATACGGGAGCAGCATGAGAAAGAGAAAAAAATGTACGCTAACATGTTCCAAAGGCTTGCAGACAAAGACTTAAAGGTAAGTAATACACTTCAGAACGCTACGAGAGGTGATGTCGTGTTAGAAAAGGAATAGTGGTTTAGGTGTTTGGCTTACTTTTCTGTACAGATAAATCCAGTGGGAGAGCACTTGGTTAACTTCCTCTAGTGAGAGAAAAACTGATGTTAACCAACAGTCAAAGTGATGAGGCAGTCTTGTTTGAACAAGACAACTGGCAGTGTCAGACATTGTACAGAAATGGCGCTAATCAGAAAGCAGTTGAAGTGGTGAGGTGCAGATATGATAACAATCAAGAACTGAGGAAATTACCTGTCCTTGAACTGGTCATTCTAAAGAACAGTCTCTTTTGATGCTTGAGTGGCCCATCTACTGGAGAACTTAACGTCATCTGTTGTGCAGGTGGTGTTGAGCAGGATCTTCTCATGGAGACATTAAGATGTGGATGATGCTGTCCATCTCAAATGTCACAGGTTGATTACCAAGCATCAGAGTACAGACTCTTAAGAAATTACTTTGTCTGTGGATGCTTTTCCTACCAAGCTTTCAGTGGAATTGTGGTAAATACTAATTCAGCTAACAATGGCAGTGCTTGAATACAGGTTTATTACCTGTACAGGTTGTATGAGTCAGCAGAAAACACTCAAAGTTACTGATGGGAGTCCCATATAACATTGCTTGCCTGGAATTTGAATGTCCAGAAGGAATATGTAATCTTGTAGCTTCCTAGACAAACCTGGAATTTGCATCATAGTCATACTTTCTCAGTAGTGTTGGTTAGTGCAGAAATTTGCATCTTGTGAAGTTGTTTTGACACTGGAAAATACAGAGCAGTCAGCCTCACCTCTGTGCCTGGCAAGATCATGGAGCAGATCCTGCTGAAAGTCATGTTAAGGCAAATGGAAAACAAAGCAGAGGTGATTGGTGGGAACCAGCAATGGCTTCACCAAGGGCAGATCTTGCCTGACAAATTTAGTGGCTTTCTATGATGAAGTCACAGTGACAGTGGACAAGGGAAGGGCAACTGATGGCATCTACCTGGACCTGAGTAAGGCATTTGACTCTGTCCCACATGACATCCTGGTCACCAAACTGGAAAAACATGGACTGGATGTGTGGAGCACTGCTGGGTAAGGAATTGGCTGGATGGTGGCACCCAGAGAGTGGTGATCAAGGGCACAATGTCCACCTGCAGACCAGTGCCAAGTGGTGTCCCTCAGGGGTCAGTGCTGGGACCAGTGCTGTTTAACATCTTTGTCAGTGACATGGACAGAGGAATGGAGTGCACCCTCAGCAAGTTTGCAGATGACACCAAGCTGTGTGGCACAGTCGACTTGCTAGAGGGCAGGGATCCATCCAGAGGGACCTGGACAGGCTGCAGAGGTGTGCCCAGGCCAACCTCATGACATTCAACAAGGCCAAGTGTAAGGTCCTGCACCTGGGTAGGCACAATCCCAAGCACAACTCCAGGCTGGGTGGGGAATGGCTGAGAGCAGCCCTGAGGAAAAGGCCCTGGGGGTCTGGGGTGATGAAAAGCTCAACATGAGGCTGCAGTGTGAGTGCAGCCCAGACAGCAACTGTGTGCTGGGCTGCAGCAAGAGCAGTGTGGGCAGCAGGGCAAGGGAGGGGATTCTGCCCCTTTACTCTGCTCTTGTCAGACCCCACCTGGAGTACTGTGTGCAGTTCTGGAGCCCTCAGCACAGGAAGGACATGGAAGTGTTGGAGCGGGTCCAGAGGAGGCCACAAAGATGCTCAGAGGGCTGCAGCAGCTCTGCTATGAGGACAGGCTGAGAGAGTTGGGGCTCTGCAGCCTGGAGAAGAGAAGGCTTCCAGGAGACCTTAGAGTAGCCTTCCAGTATCTGAAGGGGGCCTACAGGAAGGCTGGGGAGGGACTATTGACAAGGTCCTGCAATGACAGGACAAGGGGCAATGGGTTTGAACTGGCAGAGGGGAGATTGAAACTGGATGTTAGGAGGAAGTTGTTTGCAGTGAGGGTGGTGAGACACTGGCACAGGTTGCCCAGGGAGGTTGTGGCTGCTCCCTCCCTGGAGGTGTTCAAGGCCAGGTTGGAGGAGGCCTTGAGTGAGCTGTACTAGTGGGAGGTGTCCCTGCCTATGGCAGGGGGTTGGAACTAGATGATCCTTGAGGTCCCTTCCAACCTTACCATTCTATGATTCTATGATTTTCAGAGATCTGTGTCCACCTACCCAGTATATACAAAGATAATCTAAATTGTCAGATACTGGGTATGTCAGTTCTTGTGAGGAAGTGTCATTGAGTGTGTCCAGGGGCCCACTGTCCTCAGATACATATCCTGACAGTGTAGCCTGGACTCACTGTTTCCTTCAGAAACTTCTCTCTCCCCCGTAGGCTTTGAAAAGAAGATGTATCTGAAATCAGTTTACCTTTTGGAGATAATGGACGATGTATTCCACTCTTCATAGTAGTTACAAGTGTAGGATGTTCACCCCTAACTAGATGGTTGGCTGGACAAGCTGTTCTCTTAGTGTTTTTTTGGTTGTGGATGTCACTTACTTGCTGGTTTTGGTTTTGGTTTTTTTTGGGGGGGTGGGGGGAGGGAGTTTCTTGTTTAGGGGTTTTTTCCTGTAAAGAGTAGCAGTAGTTCTATGGTTTTGGTTCTGCTTCTCATGGAAGAGTGTAAACAAACACATCAATGCATATTTTACCAAACATCTGGAACAAGCTCCCCAGGAACGTGGTTGAAACCCCTGGAGGTGTTCAAAAGGCTCAGAGGTGTGGTGCTGAATGACATAGTTTAAGCACCAGACTTGGTAGACTTAAATAATGGTTGGACTTGATCTGAAATGATTCTGTGATTCTGTTATCCTTGTCATTACATATCTGACTAAAGCAACCTGATGTCAACAGTCCTCGCTTCTTGTGTATTGGAGCCTGGAAGAAAGTATTCTGTCCTTTTAGATACTGCTGTCTATAGCAACAGGACCAGTGCTGGTTAGTGTCAGTGATACAGACAGGGAGATGCACTGCGTCCTTAGCAAGTTGGCAGATGATACCAAGCTGAGTGGTGGATGGGATGATATGAAGAGGGACCTATACAGTCCAGAGCAGTGGGCTAATGAGGATCTCATGAGGTCCAATAAGGTGAAGTGCAAAGCCTGCAGCTGGGTCAGGGCAACCTTGGATTTCAGTACAGGCTTGGGGGGTGATGAGGTTTGAGAGTGTTCTTGGGGGAAAATCCTTGGGTACACTGGTTGATGAGAAGCTGGACACGAGGCAGCAGTGTGTACTTGCAGCCCAGAAGGCAAATCGCATCCTGGGATGAATTAAAGATAGGTGGCCTCTAGATGGAACGATATGCTTCTGCCACTCTGCTCTGGCAAGACCTTGCGTGGAGTACTTTTCCAGCTCTGGGGCCTCCAACACAAGAAGGACATGTACCTGCAGGACCAGGTCCTGAGAAGGGCTACAACTATGATGAGGGGGCTGGAGCACCCCTGCTATGAAAACAGCCTGAGAGTCTATTCAGCCTAGGGAAAAGAAGGCTCTTGGCAGATCTTACAGCAGCATTTCAGTGTCTGAAGAGCCTACAAGAAAGCTGGGGAGGGCCTGTTTATAAAGGCATGTGGCAATAGGGTGAGGGGTAATGGTTTTAAACTAGAACAGGGAAGTTTCAGGTTAAACATAAGGAGAAGGTTATTCACAATGAGAGTGATGGCATACCGAAACAGGTCTGGAGATGTGGTGGAGGCCCCATTCCTGGAGACATTCATGGTCAAACTTGATGGTGCCCTGAGCAACCAGATCTTAGTTGGAGACATCCCTACTTACTGCAGGGAGGTTGGACAAGATGACATTAGAGAATCCTTTCCAACCCAACGTATTATATGATTCTGTAATAGCTGTGCAATACTTTGGCAGACTTTAATGAAAAATATTGGTAAGATAAAACATACCACAGCTGATCTAGAATTGTTTTGCTGTTGAGCATCTTCACTTCTGAAATTGCAGGTTTTAATAGACAGATGTCAATTTCTGCCGTGCAGGGTCCTTTTGTCTAGCACAGTTTGGAATCTGACTTCCTCAGCTGGGTGAGAGGTGTGGGACACAGCAAGATTGCTCTCTGGGAAGGAAAACTGGGCTACTGAAACAAGCTCTAGAGTAAGGAGAGGGTATGCTCTTGTCTTTAAAGTGTACATCTCAGCTGCTCAGCTGGCAGAGTTGTGTTTCTGGCAGAAGACAGACTCACAGTCTTTGTATTGCAGTGTCAGAAAGTTATGGTTCCAGTCTTCCCATCTGCCTTGGAAAGAATCAAGAGTTAGAATCACTCAAGTTGGAAAAGACCCTTGAGATCATAGAGTCCAACTGTTAACCTAATGCTACCAAGTCCACCACTAAATAATGCCCTTCAGCACAGCATCTATGCATCTTTTAAATCCTGCATGGGTGGCAGCTCAACCACTGCCTGCAAAGTCAGCTCTAGTGCTTGATAACTCTTCTGGGGAAGAAATTGTTCCTAATACCCAATCTGAATGTCCTCTGGTGCAAGTTGAACCCATTTCTCCTCCTATCACTTCTTTCTAGGGAGAGGAGAATGACACCACCCCACCCCACTCCAGTCTCTTTGCAGTAATAGAGAGGAAGATGGTCTCCCCTCAGCATCCCTTGCTTCAGGCAACGATCCCAGTTCCCATTCCTGCTCCTCACAAAACTTGTGCTCTAGGCCCGTATCTTTTGTACTTTCCTGGAAGAAGGGTTTGCTTTTCCAGCACATCAGTGTTGTATATTTCA
Organism: Eubucco bourcierii; assembly: GCA_013396675.1. Classification (NCBI taxonomy): domain Eukaryota; kingdom Metazoa; phylum Chordata; class Aves; order Piciformes; family Ramphastidae; genus Eubucco; species Eubucco bourcierii. The sequence goes on from VWZE01012871.1 coordinate 30,697, forward strand.
GTGAGGGCCCCAAAACTGAACCCAGTATTCAAGGTGTGTCCTCAAACCAGGGCAGGGAACAATCATTTTCCCTGGTCCTGCTGCTCAGACTATTGCAGATACACACCAGGATGCTGTTGGTTCCTCTTTCTCAGTAGTTAAAAAGGTCTTGGTGATGTGCAAGTGTTCATGTTGGGTTTTTTTTTTTTTTTCCTTGGAGCTCTCTCTCCTGACTCAAATAAATATGGTTTTACATGAAATAGGATCAGTAAGATGTGGAACTGTTTTTAAAAAAAGGACTCTTGCTCTCCAGGTCATTCTTGGGGATTTTTCTTGGAGAGAGGGGAAAAGAAACAAACTCACAATGCACAAAAAACCCCAAAACAAAACCCCACAGGTCACAAAACCTTAACATGTTCTTCTGTTAACTAATTTATGATGTTGCTTTCCTTAAGTTCAAAGAGTTTCCTTCTTAGTGGTGGTGGGAGAATTTCAGAAGTCACAGAGAAGAGAGTTTGTTTACAGAATGTCTTCTAAGGCCGCAGCTTGTACTGTAGTGCTGAAACTGCTGATACCTGCCTGTCTCACGGTCCGTTGAAGTTCACAGCTGCTCTGGCATCAGTGGTTGTTTCCATGAATTGTTCACATATATGAAGTGTGAAATTTTTAAAGTCAAGGGAGTTGATCACCTTATCTGAAGGTCAGGTTTGCTCGCTAACAGGTTTTCTGTGGAGAGGAGACTTTAATCCTGTGTTTCACAGGTGATCTGTGGCTGTAGTTCCTTGTTGGAGATAAGTTGATTAAACACTGCAAGGATTCTACCCCTCTCTTCCCCCTTCTGTTCCCCTCCCTCAACACTGTGTGCTTATGTCTTTGCTTGTTCTTGCCTGGTTCTCATCTTGCTTCATAAAAGAGGTGCTTTAGGGTGCTAGGCTGATAAGGTGCAAGACCAATCTCATTGTGCCACCTGTTGAGATGTGCAGGACAAGACATTTCTGCCTCCCTTTGTTTGAAAACTAGTGCAAGGTCAGAGTGTGCTGGTTATGTCCTATTGTAAAAATTGACCCTTGGACCCTTACCACATGGCTGCCTACCTTCCACACCTCTTTATTTGGAGCAGAATGTACAGCAGAGAGAGGACTCTGAAGAACAGCCACCTTGTTACATTAGATTTTCTATTAGCTAAGCTCTTAAAGGACATCCCAAATGACTGTTGCCCTGCTGAAGTCACTCTCCATGGAGCTAGTTGTCCAACAAAGGTATTTTGTTGTAGCTCAAGTCCAAGCATGCCTCATGCAGGCTGGGCATAGGGTCTGTGAGTTGCTGAAACTGAATCAAATTCTGTCTTTATGCAGAAGGTTCCTAAATTAATTTAAGTGTTGTGGCAAGCACTTGCACATTACATTCTGAATCACAACCATCTAACACTGGTATTTATTTGTCAGCCTTCCCTAAAGTGCTTCTGATTTCTCAAATGCAGAAGAAATGCAAAGAAATTGTGTTTGCTTGGCTGAAGGTACTAAATCAGTCTTGCAGGGAGATCAGGTATCCTAGTGATGAGAAATACTGTTTGTGGTGGTGTTTGCAAATACTGGCAACTGTGTATAACAGAGGACTCTATTTTCTTCTTGTCTCTTATTTAGTCAGCAGCTACTCTTCAGACCAGACACACTGAAGATGCAGAAATGGAAGAGGGGCAGAATGGAGTTGAAGACAAATCTGAAGTTGACACAGAAGCATAAACCAAACCCTATTCCTTTAGTTTTGTAAATGAAATAATTTCCAGTGATTTAGACCTTTATTTTTCTATCTGGTTGGACAGTGGCTTCAGAGGAGGAGTCTGAAGCCACCGTGCCACAGTCAGTTCCAGCATTCTATGTCAGTTGAAGAACCTGAGTGGCAGCATAAATCTGGTTTAATCCTAGGGACTTTATTTATTCATTCAGTTATTCATTCAGCTTCTGTTACTGTTCAGGTTCTGTCTGGTTTTACTCTGGTTGGTTTATTTGCATTTTGCCATTGGTGTTTATCTCTTTCTGGATCCGGCTCACGTTAATCCCAGGTTCTGCTGCTTAAATTTTACTTCTTTAAAGTAATCAGCCTTTTCCAGGAGTCCTCACACAGGGCTTGAGAACAGATCATCGTTCCCAGTTCTTCTGCCTTGACATTGCCCTGTGCCCTCTGCTCAGTAGGGAGTCCTTCCAGTAAGTGTTGTATCCTTTCTTGTATGCCTCATGTTTGCAAATTGCTGATGGTGAAGACTGTGAAGTCTTAGCTTAAGTAATAAAGCTGCAATTAAGCTCAAGGAAATAGAATTTTTTGTGGACTTTTATTGGAATCTGCATAGAACTAAGCGAACTTTCCTTTGGTCGTTTGGTGTGTTCTCATCCATCTAGCTATACACTGGCTACAGTATCTGCTTGTATTTTCTGTTTACAGAAAATTCCCACAACTTACCCATAGAGTTGAGAAAGAAAAAAACATATTGCTGAAAATCATACAAAAAGCAAAGTTTGTAACTTGTGCATGGTTTATTTTATGTTCATATAGCAACCTTCCTCTTCACCTTTGACACTGTAAAACTGGACCTGGAAAAAAAAAATTACTTACACTTGAAAGTGACTGGCTTTGAAGAGAAAATGGCTTATAATGGTTTAACACATTATAAGTCCTTTTAAAACCTAATGAACTGCAAACTACTGAGGGATTCTAATGTCTGCTTATCCTCACCTGTACAAGGAAACTGTTACTTGATCTTCTGCTTCTTTCTGTAGTGTGTTGTGTGTTTTGGGAGTGAGTGTGCTTTGGGGTTTTGTGGGGGCTCTTTGTTAGGGTGTGTGTTTGTTTGTCAGCAGGCGTCCAACATATAGTGCTCAAACCCACTGTCTCTGTTCATCCTGTTTGTCAGCATCTCTCCTGCCCTGTTCTGAGAATCTCTAGCAACAGGCATGCTTGTGCCAGTTCTGCAGGGGGAAGGCATATAGTTAATTCCTTTCAAATACAGAATTGGATTTTTTGCAGTCTTTGCATGGCACAGGATGGGCTGCAATTATGTGAATATTGCAGCTACTCCTATTTTAACATGAATGACATCCTAAATATCAGCTTGAATTCTTAGTCTCCTTTGCTGAGACACAAGCACTGTATAAGCACTCATTCATGACGTTCTTTAGAGTTGGGAAGTTGTCAGTACCTTGACATGCCATCCTGCCCCCAGCCCCAAGAGAAAACGAGCTAGCCTAAGCTCCCCTGCTTCTTGCATGGTGAGGCAACAGCATAAGCTTCAGCAATAGGGGGAGGACAGATGAGAGAAGAGGCAGGCTGAAGTGCTTGGTAGGCTATTATACTTTTCCTAGCAAGACTGTAGTGTTGCCAGGTCATGCAGATGTTTCGTGAGCAATCTCAGTAATATCAGCTAACTGTGTGTGAAAATGCTTTGGTGCAAGATGAAAACATGAGTACCTCTGAGGGGAATGTTACGGATGGCTTGTGGAAAAAAGTGTGAGGAATGTCTATCAACTGAAGTGAGGAAGGGATTTTCAGACAGGAGCTAAGAAGAGCAGGAAAGCTAAGCGAGAGTTGTTATTGCACACCTTGACTGACTGGGAATTACTATTGGAAATATGAGCACTTGTGGCTGAGACTGCTGTTGCTGTGGAAGCAGCTTATTATCCTAATGATAAAATCACCAAAAATCTCCCACAGGTATGACAGTTCTTCAGCATGTTTTTTGTAAGTAAAAAATGAGATCAGGAAATTTGTTATGTTCTATGGTGGGTATGTTAAGTGTAAGCAATCCTGAAATTACCATTTTGCCCTAATCTTTACTACAGAAACTGAAAAGTTTAAGGATGTAAACCTATGAAAGACAGTAAACATGGCCTGTTTAGAGGAAAGGAGGGTTTGTGCCGTCTTTAAAAATGGGTACACGTCAGCTGGAAATGCCTCACTTACAAACATGATTGTGCCCACGCATGTAAACTTCAACTATCAACTATTTGTTATGTCCTCCTGGGAAAATGCTTAAACTAAATAATTATTATAATGAATTTATAGAGACATCTGTCTCTAGTCATAAAAAGCTTCATTCTGTATGCCATCTACTGTCTTTGAAGTAACAAATGTCCTGGTTTGCTGTTGAGGCTGAGCGTGGAACTAGGCTACCTGCAACAGGATGACCATGCTGTTCAGTGCTGTCAGACAGATGCCCATGTCCTTGTGTCTTACCAGTAATTCAGTTCTGTTTGTGGAGGGTTGTGGGAAGTGGTTTTGCTGTTAGGAGGAGCTGGGTCGTGTGAAAAAGCAGGCAGGCGCTCGGGCAGGCTCTTTCCTTACCTGGGAGCTGGGTGTGAGGGCACTCGCTCTGCGGAAGCGCTGGGTAAACAGAAGCGTCCGTAGGCCAGGCTGCCTGCAGTGCCAGCGCCAGAGGCGTGCTTCCGCAGCCGGACCGTGGGGCCGGGGCAGCCCTTCTCGCGCCTCGGTGGGAGCGGGCTGTACTGAGCTCCGCCTCTGCCGCTAGAAACGGTGAAGGGGGAGATCGAGGAAGGGGCAGGCCGGGGGCGCTCAGGCGGAGTGCGGTGGAGGCGGCAGGGCCTGCCGGAGCCTCGGCCCCGCCTCTCCCTCACGTGGTGCCGCCCTCGCTCTTCGCTGTGTTTCTGTGGAGCGGCTGTCGCGGGTTGGCGGCTCGCCCGGCGGCGTGAGTTCGGCTTCTGCAGGCGGCGGTATGCGGTCGGTCAGCTATGTGCAATGCGTAGCGCTGGACTTCGGCGGCAGCCTCTTTCCGCACGCCATCTGCCTTGGAGATGCCGACAACGACACGGTCCGGAGGCGGGGGGGTGTGACTGCTGGAGGCGGGGGGTAGTGCGGGCCCGGCAGGGAGGTGGGCACCACAGAGCAGGCCGTATTGCGCCGCGGGGCTCAGACGAGCCGGAGGCGGCGTTTCTGCGGGTGGAAGACTGGGCCCGGTTTGGATGCCTATCTAGAGCCAGTCCCTGTTGGGCTGCCGCCATGCGCAGTAGCTGGGCTCGATCTGCCTGGGAAGCACCCGCGGGCGCCCTTGGGCCGCACGCAGCCGCCTCGTAGCCGCTCTCGGAGACAGTGGCGGTAGAAAGGCAGGTTGTAGCGAAAGAGCTGAAATGGGGCTTGGGGGGGGGGGGAAGCACGGAGATGTTGAGGCACCAGAGCGAGTGTAAAGGAGGTGGTAGGCCTTCCTCGTGTGGGAGACTCGGAGCCTGGTGGATGCCCGAGCGATGTTGGAGACAGAGAGTTTAGATAATAGAATCACGATATGGTTTTGGTTGGAAAAGATCATAGAGTCCAACGTTTTCTAACTCTCCCAAGTCTGGCGCTGATCCATGCCCCTCAGCACTGTATCTCCGAGTCTGTCAGAGAGCGCTCAGGAATCTGCCGCAAACCGAGTGTTTCCGTGATTCTGGGCTGTAGCTAGCTAGCGCATCCATCACCCTTAAACAACACCCAGGGCACTCTGCGCCTGGTGATGTAGGAAGGCTAACTCGGGGTCTCATCGAGCTTTGTTTTGTGGGGGTGGAGATGGAGATGTGTGGGAAAATGAGTTCCTGGGACACGATCCAGAGGGACCTGGTCAGGCTGCAGAGGTGGGCCCAGGCCAACCTCATGACATTCAACAAGGCCAAGTGTAAGGTCCTGCACCTGGGTAGGCACAATCCCAAGCACAACTCCAGGCTGGGTGGGGAATGGCTGGAGAGCAGCCCTGAGGAAAGGGACCTTGGAGTCTGGGTTGATGAAAAGCTCAACATGAGCCTGCAGTGTGCACATGCAGCCCAGACAGCAACCGAGTCCTGGGCTGCATCAAGAGCAGTGTGGCCAGCAGGGCAAGGGAGGGGATTCTGCCACTTTGCTCTCGTCAGACCCCTTCTGGAGTCCTGTGTGCAGTTCTGGAGCCCTCAGCACAGGAAGGACATGAAGATGATCAGAGGGCTGGAGGAGCTCTCCGATGAGGACAGGCTACAAGAGTTGGGGCTCTTCAGCCTGGAGAAGAGAAGGCTTCGAGGGGACCTTAGAGTAGCCTTCCAGTATCTGAAGGGGCCTACAGGAAGGCTGGGGAGGGACTATTGACAAGGGGCAGTGGGTTTAAACTGGCAGAGGGGAGGTTTAGACTGGATGTTAGGAGGAAGTTCTTTACAGTGAGGGTGGTGAGCCCAGGTTGCCCAGGGAGGTTGTGGCTGCTCCCTCCCTGGATGTGTTCAAGACCAGATTGGATGAGGCCTTGAGTAACCTGTCCTAGTGGGAGGTGTCCCTGCCTATGGCAGGGGGTTGGAACTAGATAATCCTTGAGGTCCCTTCCAACCTTACCATTCTATGATTCTATGACACAAACCCATGTTTTTTGACCCATGTGAGGGCTGAATGTACATCAGGAACGCTGCTATTGGCCTGTCAGGTGGTTATTTTTGATAGGTTAGATTTACCTGTAACTAGAAGATTAGCTTAACATATGTATGTGTGCATATGTATGCATGGATATGTTAGTTTCACCAGTTATGTCCCTTTTTTCTGTGCTCATCTGAATAGATTCCAGGCTCCCCAGTTGAAGGAAAGGCTGACACATCTGGAGCTTTTTTGCCTGGAGGAAGGGAGACTGAGACTAAATGCTTCAGTATATAAAGAGCTAGTGTCAGGAGGATGGAGCCAGACTCTTCTCAGTGGAGTCAAGTCACAGGACAAGGTGCAATGGACACAAACTGTAGGTTCTGCATAAACATCAGGAGTGCTTTCTTTACTTTGACAGTAGCAGAGCCCTGGAACAGGCAACCCAGAGAGGTTGTGTAGTGTCTGTCAAGCTTCCAAACCCACTTGGACATGTTTCTGTGTGATGTACTTTAGGTGATGCTGCTGTAGCAGGGGTTGGGACTAGATGACCTTCAGAGACCCCTTCCAACCTCTACAGTCTTGTGAATTTGTCTGTGATTCTTCTCCTCAATAGTCAAATTTTATATAGCTCTGTTGGGCTGTTCTGAAAAGCATCAAGGCTAGCAATGCAGTAGGTAATACAACAGTTTTTCCCAGAAGAAGTTAACAAAAGGTGCACAGTTTCAATGCACAGAGGTGTGATATGGAAGAAGGGGTAGTAGCAACAGGCTCATCAGCAGGGGTGGTTGTTGAGCTTTAACAATTGTCTTTAAAAAAGAAAACATAATTCTGAAAGATTTTTCCTACTTCATCAGCAAGATTGAGTGTCCAGTATAAATCTCATGTAAGTGCTCTCTAAGTGTCATCTTGGATGCCTGCATTTTCCTCGTCGCTATCATCAGCTGATTCAGGAAAGATCAAGTCAGTCTAGATTGAAAGATGGAAGATGAGGTGATGGCGATTGAGCAAGAGCAAGATGTTAAAACAGCTAATGCCCTGCTTCAGTGTCTAGAGAAGCAGTGAGTAGTGATATGTTACTTGATAGAGCCACTCTCCAGATTTTTCTATCCTTGAGAGTATAATTAGGGCATTTATTTTTTCCCAGATATAGAATCCTAGAATGGTAATGTTGGAAGGGACCTCAAGGATCAGCTAGTTCCAAGCCCCTGCCATAGGCAGGGACACCTCCCACTAGCAAAGGTCACTCAAGGCCTCGTCCAGCCTGGCCTTGAACACCTCCAGGGAGGGAGCAACCACAACCTCCCTGGGCAACCTGTGCCAGTGCCTCACCACCCTCACTGGAAAGAACTTCCTCCTAACATCCAGTCTAAATCTCCCCTCAGCCAGTTCAAACCCATTGCCCCTTGTCCTGTCATTGCAAGACCTTGTCAGTAGTCCTTCCCCAGCCTTCCTGTAGCCCCCTTCAGATACTGGAATTGTATTTCATTGGGTATCGTTTGTTTTTAGGCCATCTCTGTGTTTTTCTTTGCTGTTGCTTTCCACAGAGTGATTTTTAGATACAAATTCTGTAGTTGTTGCTGTGTGGGAACACTGTTCCTGGAATTGTTCTCTTGCACAGCTGAACGAGCTAGTTGTGGGAGACACCAATGGGAAACTCTACGTTTACAAGAATGATGACAGCAAACCCTGGGCTGTGCGATCTTGCCAAGGAATGGTAAGTTCCTAAGAACACTGTTTAATGGTTGGGCCTTACAGTGTGCAGCAAGCTGCCTTTAACCACTGTGTAGGAGAAGTATGTTGGCCAGAGAGTAATGGCAATCAGAACTGGTTCTAAGGCCTCGCCTGTAGTTTTGCAAGACCCTGCTTTTGCCCACAGCTGCACTCAGGGCCTGGAAGTGATAAGCAAAGTACTGAACAAGCACAGGAACTGGGATTCTGTCCCACGTTGGTCCTGTTCATTTGCTCTGTGGATTTTGTTCCAGGGCCCTGGGCAGTTACTTGGATGACATGGCTCCATTCCTGACTCTGTTGACTTGGGCTGGGAGAGGCTGTTCAAAGTTGAAGGGAGTTTGTGAAGGGAGAGGGGATAGAGCAGAGGCTTATCCCGAAGTGCTGGTGTGGACTACCTTCTCTCATCAATGGCCTTTTTTTTTTTTTTTGCAGCTCACATGTGTTGGTGTGGGAGATGTATGTAATAAAGGAAAGGTAAGAGCAGCCCAAGTCTTCTCAGCTATTTCTGTAAGACATGTGAGAGGTGTTTAGGAAATTCGGGTCACATCATACCCTGAGTGTGAAGGACACTTTGCAGGTGCTTTCTCTCTGCCTTTGCTCACAGAATTTTAGTTCTACCATTTAAAAACTCTTACTCTGTTTAGATACAACCTGTATCTTTTCTGTGAGCTATACACAGGTTCTAGTGAGCGAGGAAATCCACCTTACCTTCAGAAAACACTGCTGAATTCCCTGTCCCCCTGTGTAAGTACCACAACATATTGGTGGTTTGAGCGTTGCTCATTTTCCTGAGTGGCTTTTATCCTGCACTGTGCTGGTCCCTGCTGTGGGCTGTAGTCCTTCTGTCGGCTGTCTGCCTTTAAGGTCATCTAAACATGATTGAGACACAGAATGGTCTAGAATTCCAAACAAATTTCATTGAGTCTAATATAGAATCATAGAATGGTAAGGTTGGAAGGGACCTCAAGGATCATCCAGTTCCAACCCCCTGCCATAGGCAGGGACACCTCCCACTAGTACAGCTCACTCAAGGCCTCCTCCAACCTGGCCTTGAACACCTCCAGGGAGGGAGCAGCCACAACCTCCCTGGGCAACCTGTTCCAGTGCCTCACCACCCTCACTGGAAAGAACTTCCTCCTAACATCCAGTCTAAATCTCCCCTCTGCCAGTTCAAACCCATTGCCCCTTGTCCTGTCATTGCAAGACCTTGTCAATAGTCCATCCCCAGCCTTCCTGTAGCCCCCTTCAGATACTGGAAGGCTACTCTAAGGTCTCCTCAAAGCTTTCTTTTCTCCAGATGACTCCTACTGTATTGCTGTTTTTAGGGGTTAAGCCAGAACCTCTGAGTCCAAAAGTTGCAGAGTTCAAATGGTTGTTTTTGATGGGGGAAATTTAGTTGTAACATTAAACATGTAATTTATCTGTTGTAGCTATTGTGTCCTTCAGCGGAGAACAGAGCTGAAGTGAACACAGAGAAAGCCACATGTTGTTGGAGGTTTGTGTGCACATGTCAGCTTGATATCCTAGTGTGACAAGTATGAAAAAGAAGTTTGGACCCCACAGTACCCCAGTAGTTTCAGTGGTGTCCAAATACCTTCTCCTGTAACTTCTGGAGCAGTTACTCATCTTGGTGGACCCACCCTCATATCTTCCCTCACTCTGCTGTATGACAGCTTCTGCAGTTCCTAGAAGAGGCAAAATGAAAAGGTTTTTCTCTCCCCTCTTAGAATCTCGTCGTGGCAGTGAGTGCAGAAGGCTGGTTTCATCTTTTTGACCTAACTTCTCCAACTTCAAAACACCCAGATGCTTCAGGCCATCATGAGTTGGCAGCAACAGAAGAACAAAAGCCAGTGTTCAAGCAGCACATTCCTGCCAACACCAAGGTCATGCTGATCAGTGACATTGGTGAGCTGGTGTGGGAGTGCAGCGTGATGGAATTTGTGGCGAGGAGGTGGCAGGGGGATAGAGAGAAAGCATGTGGGACTCAGAAGTTACCATCTTGCTGAAACAGGTGCTCTAGCAAACCATAGGCAGGTCATGGAGGAGAGAAGCAGGAGCTTCAGGAATTTTCCTGAAGTGCAGGTTATCATTCTGGGATTGGGATCCTAAGGAATGCTACCTGATGGAAACGAGTGCAGTAATTTCTGAGTGTTGTGGGTCTTGGGACTACAGGAGCCTAAGACAGCCTGTCTGTCTCCTTATATTCCCTGCAGATGGAGATGGAAAGTGTGAGTTGGTGGTGGGTTACACAGACAGAGTGGTACGTGCCTTCCGCTGGGAGGACATGTCAGAGAATTCTGACCATGTCTCTGGGCAGCTGCTCCTCTTGAAGAAATGGCTGCTAGAGGGTCAGGTAAGGAAACAGGATGTTCACAGCATAGTTTGTCATACAGCCTTCAAATGTCTCACCAAGGGAGGAAGCACAAAATCTTCGTCCTATGAACAAAGCAATTGTCGTGTTGATGACTTGAAAGATTTGCCCAGTGCCTGTCCCGTACAGCCCACCCAATCAGCATGATAAGGCTGATGAAACACTACTAGCAGCTGTGAGACATTTCACAATCACTATCTCTTGTTCTGGTGAGGGCTTTCCACTTCCCAGATGTCTCCTGGGAATACAGTATTGCAGAGAGGGACCCATGCCAGTGGTTCCTTGAACTTTTGGGAAGTAGCTTAATACATCTGGTGATGGATCCAGCAAGGGAAGAAGCCCTGCTGGATGTGCTGCTTGTTAACAGGGAAGGACTCATGAGGGGTGTAACGGCTGGAGGGCATCTTGGGAATAGTAACCACAAAATTATAAGAGTTTTGAGTTCTCAAGGAACCAAGGGGGAGTGGGTTAGCAGAATAGCCACCTTAGACTTCCATAGACTTCCAGATTTTGCTGTGCTCAGGAGATAGATTGACAGAATCCCTTAGGAGGCTGTCCTGCAGGGCAAAGGAGTTAAAGAGGGCTGGGAACTTCCTGAGGAGAAAGTCTTAAAGGAACAGGCCATCCCCCTGTCCCAGAAGATGGGCTGGTGAGGAAGGAGACCTGCATGGTTGAATAGAGAGCTTTAGGTGGAGCTCAGGACTAAGAAGAGAGCTTATGGCGTTTGGAAGAGGGCCTGGACTGGCTAGGTGGACAATAAAGATCTGATGAGACACTGAGGCCAAAGCCGAGTTCAAACTTAACCTGGGGACTGCTGTGAAAGGTAATTTAAAAAATGTTTCTGTAAATACATCAACAGCAGAAGGAGAGGTAAGGAGAATTTCCATCCTTGATGGACATGGGAGAAAACACAGTGACAAAGGATGAGGAAAAGGTTGAGGTACTCAATGCCTTATTTGCCTCAGTCTTTGCTAGTAACACTAGGTGTTTTCTGGGTGCCCAGCCCCCTTAACTGGTAGACAGGAAGGGGAAGGAAATGAGGCCCCCATGCTCCAAGGAGAAATGCTTTGTCACCTGCTACACCATTTAGATACCCACAAGTCTATGGGACTGGATGAGATCCACCCAAGGGTGCTAAAGGAGCTGGCAGAAGAACTTGCTGAGCCACTCTCCATCATTTTTAAGCAGTCCTGGATAACTGGTGAGGTCCCTGTGTACTGGAGGTTAGCAAAGAAGTGCCAGAAAGAGGATCCAGGAAACTGCAGGCCTGTCAGCCAGCCCTCAATGCCAGGGAAAGTCATGGAGCAGATCATGATGAGTGACAGCATGTGTCACACATGGGACAACAAGGTGACTGAGCCCAGTCAGCATGGATTTACGAAGGGCAAATCTTGTTTGACCAATCTGATCTCCTCCCATGACAAGGTGACCTGCCTGGTGGACAAAGGAAAGGCTGTCAGTGTTCTCTACCTTGACTTTAATAAGCCCTTTAACACAGTTTCACACATCATCCTCCTGGAGACACTACTCATGGCTTGGATGAGTGCACCCTGCTTTGGGTAAAGGACTGGCTGAATGCCCAGGCCCAGAAAGTTAAATCCAGTTGGCAGACAGTTCAGAGTGGTGTTCTGCAGGGCTCAGTACTGGGGCCAGTTCTCTTTAATATCTTTATCACTGATTTCAATGAGGGGATTGAATGTACCCTCAGTGAGTTTGCAGATGACACCAAATCAGGTGAGTGTATCAATCTGCTGGAAGGCAGAAAGGCTCTGCAAGGAGGTCTGGACAGGCTGGATAGTTGGGCTAATTGTGTGAAATTCAACAAGGTTAAATGTCAGGTGCTGCACTTGGGCCACAACAACCTAGTGCAACATTACCGGCTTGGGCAAGAGCAGCTGGAGAGCTGCTTCATAGGGAAAGAACCTGGGGATGCTGATTGACAGCTAGATGAATATGAGCCAGCAGTGTGCTCAAGTGGCCAAGAAGGTCAATGGCATCCTGGCTTGTATCAGGAATGGGGTGGCCAGCAGGTGTAGTAATGTGATTGTCCCCCTCTACTTGGCACGGGTGAGGCCACACCTCAGGTATCGTGTTCAGTTTTGGGCCCCTCACCGTAAGACTGAGACGGAGGTGCTGGAATGTGTCCAAAGAAGAGCAGCTAAGATGGTGAAGGGCTTGGAACACAAGTCCTATGAGGAATGGCTGAGGGAACTGTGGTCGTTTAGTTTGTAGAAGAGGAGGCTGAGGGGAGGCCTCATTGCTCTCTGCAGCTACCTCAAATGTGGTTGGAGTGAGGTGGGAATTGGTCTTTCTCACATGCAACAAGTGACAGGACAAGAAGAAATGGCCTCAGGTTGTGCCAAGGGAGGTTCATGTTGGAAAAAAATACTTCTCAGAAAGTGTTATCAGACATTGGAACAGGCTGCCCAGGGAGGCAGTGGTAGAGTCAACATCCCTGGAGGTATTTAGAAGATGCATGGGTGGTTCTTAGGGACATGGTTTAGTGTAGCTTAGCAGAGGTGGCAGGGTTGTAAGCTCCAGCCGAGACTTGGATCTCAAAGACCTCTTCCAATCTCAGCGGTTCTGTGCGATGTTCTGGATTCTGTGTGCAGTAGCTGGTGTGTTGGTCTGGGAAACACTTGGCTAGTCTCACCCAGCTAGAGAGCAGTAGTGGAAAATGCTAGTGTTGTTCAGTGGCTTTTGGTAGGGAAAAACCTTTTTTACTATGACTTGGATGTTTGGCCTCTAGCTGAATTTGTCCTGCTCCTGCTCAGCTTTGTCAGAAGGGCTGCTGTTGAGGTACAAGGAGCACAGTGAAGCTTCCTGAGGTGTTCTTAGTTCAACTCTATCCACGTTCTCCTCTGCCAGTATAGGTGGACAGCCTTTCCGTGAACCCAGGCCCTGATGGCTCACCAGAATTGATGGTGTCTCAGCCAGGCTGTGGTTATGCCATTCTACTGTGCACCTGGGACTCTGAGCAGCAGGCCGCAGCCGAGGGGAGAGACAGCACTGCTGCAAACAGGTGAAGAGCATTATCCCGTGGGCTCGATGTGACAGCACACCAGCTTTCTGGGCAGAGTTGGGGTGTGCTGGGGTGCTGGCCTTGTGTCAGTGACCTGCTCTACTGCTGGGAGTGCATGACTTAAGCACATCTCCACCTGAGTTTCCACGAACACTCTTCATGTTTTTATCAAAAAAAAAAAAAAAATTACTGCTTTCTTTGTGTCCCATTCTCCTCTCGTTGGGTTGGGCAATGAGAATAGCAAACCCAGCTCACTGAGGGTGGTCAGTTAAGGCAGGGCAGTGACTGAGCAGTAAGGCAATGTGGTGATGTATTTGATGTTGGGAAGGGCAGAAACTTAAAAGACTGGGTCAAGCCCACATGATGATGCTTCAGGTTCACTCATTTCTTCCAATTCAAGTAAATTCTTCACTTTGAGAGTGCTGGAGCACTGGACCAGGCTACCCAGAGAAATTGTGGAGTCTCTGGAGACATTCCAAACCCACCTGGACATGGACCTGTATGATTTACTTTAGATGATGCTGTGCTAACAGAGTGGTTGAACTACAGGATCTTTAGAGGTCACTTCCAGCCCATACCATTCTGTCATTTTGTGAGACCTCTGCCGGTCAGTCCTGTAAATCAAACCCAGAGCAACTGAGACGAACATTGAGGGTATTGTCTTCTCTAGTGGGACCTTGTGGAAAATTGAGGTCCTTCTGTAGTGTTCTGTTAAGTTTTATGGCAGATCAAGAAAGCTGTGGCAGGAGGGAAACCAGGCAAGTCTCCATAATGCCTGTCTCAGAGACCTTAGTGGAACGGTACTCTCCTAGCCATAGACCAGGTGAGGCATGAACTCTGACCAAGCTGTTCAGCCCCAGGGAAGACACTTCCCGAGTGAAAAGCAGCCAGACTTATGTGGCAGTAATTACACAAATTGTCTTTTTTTCTTTTCTTGAATGGGATACTTGATTTACTTACTTGTTTTGGTTCTTTTCTTGAGTTTTCCCAGTTTTCTGATTGTTCTGGTTTTGTTTTAAAAACATGGAGTTCCTTCCATATCTGGGATAACATCCATTCCTTTGTCACTGCCATGAAATACACTATACACTGTACACAAACTCTTGTCAGCTTCTGGGTTTCTAGAGTTTCAAAGTACACTGCTCTTGAGGTCGTTCTGGCACAGTTGCAGGAATTGTTCCCCAACATCCCTGTGATGTCTATTTCTCGCCTAGCGAGGCCCCTGTTCGAGATGTTATTCTACACCAAACATCTGGGCGGATCCACAACAAGAACGTTTCCACTCATCTGATTGGCAGCATTGGCCGAGGTGAGAGATGAGGGACTTGAGGTCTCTGGCCCAGCAGTTGTCTCGTTTTTCAGTATATCAGTCTGAAATCGTGTTTCCTGTTGAAAGAAACAGTGGAAGACGGCTGCAAGAACAGAGGGAACTCAGCTTCTGTTAGTGCCAGAAGACAGACAGCTGGATATTTAGGATGAGAGGAAGCGGCCGCAAGTTGTGCCAGGGGACATTTGGGTTAGACTTTGGAAGAAAATTCTTCACGGAAAGGGTTCTCAGCCACTAGAATAGGCAGGGAGGTGGTTGAGTCCCTGTCCCTGGAGGTGATTCAGAGATGTGGCGCTGAGGGACGTGGTTTGGCACCAGACTTGGTAGAGTAAGATGATGGTCTTAAAGGTCTTTCCCAAAGCAAAGCAATTCTGTGATTCTGCTTGCATTTGAACTTTCTGTATCCTTGTCCTTCCCTAGGTACTTCTTACTCTCCACTTTGCACTTTCCTGCACTTAGTTAGCCCTGCCTTGCTTCTGCAGATGTTCTTGATCTTTGCTGCAGCTTGTGCCCTCTTCTTATTCCCTAGATGTCTCTTTCCCACAGCTTTCCCTATTTTTTCCTTGCTTTCTGTTACTCCCTTTAACTTGTTGTGATGGTTTGGGAGTTCCCTACCCCCCCGCCCCCCCACTTTGTAAAATGACCCAGACTAGAACTCAGCCAGCTGGAAGTTAAGGACTGAAGCTCTATTTACAGCTCAGCACAATGGACAAGCAGAGATAGACACTATAGACAGGAATAGTTACAGACATAGACAAGTTAAAGGGAATACAGCAACACAACTCCCCTCCCAGAAATCAGAGACCCCAGGAGGGGCTCCCAACCACCCTTCCACCTTCTCCCCACCCCTGTACCTTACCCCAAGGTTTGCCTTACGTGCAGGGTAAATTAGGAGGATCGGCCAGGAGGGTTAGAAGAAAAGTGGTTAGTGAGGATTAATCAGCAGAGGAGTCAGAGCCCAGAAGCTGCTAGATCGCCCCAGCAGCTCCTGTTGCAGTAAGCGACAGACTGACTTATCAATTGTTTTGGTTAGTGTTCCCAAACAATTCTCCAGCAAGCGTGTGAGTGCAGTAGACATCATGATGTTTTCCTTTCACAGCCTATAGTGTCATTTTCTCCATTAAAATATTCTAATTAGCCTCAAACCAGCACACTTGTCTATGTCTGTAACTATTCCTGTCTATAGTGTGTATCTCTGCTTGTCCATTGTGCTGAGCTGTACACAGAGCTTCAGTCCTTAACTTCCAGCTGGCTGAGTTCTACTCTGGGTCATTTTACAAAGTGTGGGGGGTGGGGAACTCCCAAACCATCACAGGGGAAAAGAGCAATCCACTAAAATTCCTCCTCTTCCCGTTTCACAGAATACCCTTTTTCCCCAGCTTGACATGTTTTCAGCACCCTGGCTGCTGCTATGAGGAACATGGTCAACAAGAATATGAAATCAATTTTTTCACTGCATACAAAGCCTTGCATCTAGGGCAGGTGCCTGTGAAAAATGAAGGCAGGTGGAATAAGGGGTAAAGAAATGCTTGTGAAAAGCCCACAGCTGCTGTACTGCCACTGATGAAGCAGATGAAGAGGGTCACATTGAGCGGTTTGTAAGGAGGATGCAGCAAGTCTCCCAAGTCTGTCAGGTAGGAGCAGAGGAGCCTGTGTCTTCTCAGTCTGGGTGAACGTCAGCTAGCAGCAGTAGAGCACTTGACCAGCACATTGTTGGACTTCAAGTTGATCTGTGGCAATAAGGGAGAATCACAAAATCAGTTTGGTTGGAAAAGACTTAAGATCGTTGAGTCCAATTCTACCAAGCCCGGTGCTAAAAGATGTCCCTCAGCACCACCTCTGCCTCTCATATGCCTCCAGGGATGGAGATTTAAGCACCTCCCTAGGCAGCCTGTTCCAGTCTTTGAGAACCCTTTCAGTGAAGAAGTTTCTTCCAATATCCAGCCTAAATTGCCCCTGATGCAACTTGAAGCTGTTTTTCTCTTGTTCTGTCACTTGTTACAGAGGAGAAGAGACCAGTTCTCACCTGGCTCCCAACTTCCTTTCAGGGAGTTACAGAGTAAGAAGGTCTCCCCTCAGCCTCCTTTTCTCCAGACTACCTATCCTGAAATTCTGCAGACCTCAGGAAACCAGTGTCACTCCACTGTCACTGAAAAGATTAAATACAGCTCTAGTTGAAACCAGCTCCAGTCCTCCCTATCAAGTGTGATGTCACTTTCAAAACCTGACCAGGCATGTCTTTTCTGACTAGCAAATAGTGTACTGAAGGGTCAAAGCAGCTCAGTGGTCAGGGGAGTCTCCCCATCAGATCTAACTTGACACTTGTCAGTTCCATCCTGCACGCAACTGATGGACAGGCTTTAGATACTGCTTGCCAGTTCAGAGCTGTACATAGCCCAGGAAAGGCAGAACTGAGTGTGTTGATGAGCATGAAGGCATGTGTCTAATCTGCTCATAAATAGCAGCCCAATGAAGTCACAACTGCCATGTGTCTGCAAGTGCTTATGTTGTCAGAGAGGCTTCTAGGAGTAGCCAGCAGAACCCAATGTGCCCATATCAGTGCAAGCTGGACTTTGGGGATGCCAGTGCTCTACAAATAAAAGCCAACACGAAATATAATTGGTTGAAAGCATCTGCAGATACTTGCTAAGTAGTGTCAAGGCTCAGCAAAAAAAAAGGGGGCAGGATAGATCAGCTCGTTTTGAATCTCATTTTTTTTCAGAAGGGGCAGAAATGCTCAGTGCTTATCAATGCCTGTAATTCTCTTCTGCACTTACAGGCTGCTCCAGTGAGGACAGTGGCTCAGGCCTCTTTGCCCTTTGTACTCTGGATGGTAAGTCCTACCACTGTCCTGCAAGAAAAGTCTATGGAGTGTCCAAGTCCAAGTGTCACTAATTCAAAGCAGGAAATGGGGGTTCAGAGCACTTGCTTTTGCAAGAAGAGGGAGCTGGGCTTCAGAAATGCATCCTGGGTGAGGCAAGAGATTCTGACTCAAAGACTCCTCCTGTTCACATGTTTTAGACATGAAAGCTAAGACAGGACCCCAGGTGTCACCATGGGCAAGTGTCCCATAAACCAGGTGTGTAATAACGTGCTTGTACCTGAAGCTACGATGAAACATTAAAGCTCAGCCTGCCTTTCTGTTCCTTGCTGACCTGGGTCTGATATTGCCCTTTCCAGGAAAGTTGTTGTGCTTTCTGTCTGTTACTAATAACTGCCTTTCTCTATTCCCTGGTACATTTTTTTTTCACCCTTGGATTTCAACAGTATTTTACAGAGTATGGTCTTGTGGCCTCTGAGAGTAAAAGTATTAAAGCCATGCTGCAGCAAGCAACCAGGAAAATAAAGAGGCTAGGTCATTGGCCCAAAATCACACAAAAAGCTTGACATGGAGAGTGAGACCAGAACTTTCATCTGCTGACTCCTAAGTTGCCACTTTACCCAGTGATCAAACAGCTGTTTGATATGCCAGTTCATCAGTGTCATTCAGAAGCCTCCTAACCACAGCAGGGATGTGTCCTTGTACTTGAAGGGACTCGGGTTTCTTCCAAAAGCAGTAAAAGAAATGGATGATAGAACTTGGATATTTGTAGAGAGATGCTGGCCTCACACAGGCTTGAAGGCAGATTCTTCTGCTGTGCCTCTGACTGAGAAGTGATAGGACAGGCTGCAGTAGGACTAACTCAAGTGAGCTGAATGCAGGTTTCTGTTCAAAAACCCAACAGTATGGAGATGTACAGCTTCTCTTCCCGGATAGGCAGCCTGGTCTGTTTGAGCCAACTGTCAGCCTGCCCAGTGAGGGTCCTGATAGGGAATTCCTAGTTATTCTTTGGGTCTGAACTCTGAAGCTTCTGCATCTAGCAAGGCTTCCTGCCTCACTGTTGTTCATTCATGAGCCTTGCAGATTCACGTGTATCTTCCAGTCTCTCGTGGCCATACACACACATACACCTCCCCCAGTACTCTCATAGGATCTCTGGATGATAGGGAAGTGGTACATCACCTAAGTGTCTAGCAGGAGGCTGCTGTTAGTAGCTTGTGATATTATCCAACCAGCTCCCAACTGGTAGCTGACAGTGTGCTGTACTGAGGTCACATCACCTGTCTGGGTACTGTGAGATGACTGTAGTTTACTCACTGTCTCCTGTGAGAACTACTGATGTAGTTTGGGAGCCTGTTTTGGGCAGTTTCCCTTTTGTCTTAGAGTACAGTCCAGTGAGCAGAGATGTTGCCATTTCTCCTCTGTGTTGTTACTGATGACAAGATAATGGACTCTTGTCCTTTCCAGAACTGACTCTGTTACCAGCTACAGCCCCTGCAGTGGGCCCAGACGCTGTGCCTGCAGACCAGAGGTGTTAAAGGAAAGCGCAGAGCCCACAGTTAGCAAACATCTCGGTACCTCTTAATATGTCCAAGACAGTATTTTGTGGTTTGGTTTTCTCTTTCAGGGACGTTGAAACTCATGGAGGGAGCAGACAAGCTGCTCTGGTCTGTGCAGGTTGATCACCAGCTGTTTGCTCTGGAAAAACTGGATGTTACCGTGAGTGTCTGAATAGGGCTGGGAGGGATAAAGACCGAAAAATCAACATAGCCTTGTGTCTGGATTTAGGAAAGGCAGAGAAAGTGTGAGTCAGCTGAGAAAGGCTGGGATTATCCCAGGATGACACACAGAGTACTGTGACTGTGCCAGTGCATTCTGCGCTCACGTCAGTCTGTCAGTCTTTGACAGGTTGCAGTGTATTGAGGTACCTGAGCATGTCCAGAGAAGGGCAACGAGGCTGGGGAGAGGCCTTGAGCACAAGCCCTGTGAAGAGAGGCTGAGGGAGCTGGGATTGGTTAGCCTGGAGAAGAGGAGGCTCAGGGGGGACCTCCTTGCTGTCTACAGCTACCTGAAGGGTGCTTGTAGCCAGGGGGAGGTTGTTTTCTTCTCTGAGGCAAGCAGCAGCAGAACAAGAGGACACAGTCT
>VWZE01012871.1:50517-61012 GCA_013396675.1 Eubucco bourcierii
CTTTGAGGTCTCTTCCAACCTTGGTGATACTGTGATACTGTATCTCCCTATTTAACATTGTGAGCCCAGCAGCTGGCTATGAATTTTTTCATCTCCCAGCTGCTCTTTTTTGCACATTAATAATATACAAGATCTTGTAATAGTTAGGAATTGCAACAGATGATCATCTTCAAGTGCAAAAAAAATGGACAAGTGTACAGTGTCTGGGTAACACATCCAAAAATGCTGTCTTGTTGACACATTAGTGCTCTGCCTCTGAACAAGCAGGGAAGTTCTCTATTATCTCTGGGAATAGTTATGTCTGTGCTAATACAGTCTTGTGGTTCCTGCAGGGCAATGGGCACGAGGAGGTGATTGCCTGTGCGTGGGACGGTCAGACGTACATCATTGATCACAATCGGACTGTTGCCAGATTTCAAGCAGATGAGAATGTCAGTGCATTCTGTGCAGGTGGGGAGCCTGACTACAAAGCCACTGTGCTGGTTTGAGGCTAATTGGAATATTTTAATAGAGAAAATTATATTATAGGCTGTGAAAAGGAAGCAATGGTGATGTCTGCTGCACTCATAGGCTTACCCAGATGTTTAGGAAAAGAACTCAAAACGTAGATAAGTCAGTCTGTAGGGACACAGTGTCTCAGGTGGTCTAGCTTCTGGCTTCTCTCTGCTGAGTAACCTCACTAACCACTTTCCTTCTAAGCCCCCTGGCCAATACTTCAAACTCCTCTTGCACATAAGGCAAACCTTGGGGTAAGGTATAGGGGTGGGGAGAAGGTGGAAGGGTGGTTGGGAGCCCCTCCTGGGTTCTCTGATTTCTGGGAGGGGAGTTGTGTTTCTGTATTCCCTTTAACTTGTCTATGTCTGTAACTATTCCTGNCTTCCCTCTGGGAGACTGGAATCCTTTCTCCATCCACAGTGGAGAGATTGCCCTGTGTGTATACTGCAGAAGGACTAGCTAGTTTTCCCTCTAGTGGCACCTGGGAAAAGTAGGGGTGAAAGGAGGTGATGCTGAGGATTGTCTGTGATGGTTTTGTTGAGTTGTTTTTTTTTTTTCCTCTCATTCTTTTTTTTGCCCTTTTGAAAACTTCTAAGCTGTTCTCAAGTGGGTTCCCATAAACCAGCCTGAGCCTTGTCTCTCTGTTCAGTCCCCTCTCTGAAACCTGCCAAAAGCAACTTGCAAATCCCCAAACTCCACGCAATGGTAACAGTTCAGAGACGCTTCCTTGAACTGTCTCAAAGGGACTTCATATATCCAAGCCCTATCTGTGTCCCTCACCTGGACCCTCACTGCTTTGCTACCTCATCATGAGAAGTTACCTCTTTGCTTTATCTGATCTTTTGGAAGTTGTCAGTTCTCCACACTTTTGCTTTCTGCAGGTCTCTATGCATGCAAAGGAGCAAGCAACAGCCCTTGCCTGGTTTACGTCAGCTTCAGTCAGAAGATCTACATCTATTGGGATGTGCAGCTGGAGAGAATGGAGTCCACTAACCTATTGAAAATACTGGATTGTGACCCAGAGTTTGGAAATCTCTTGCAGCAGCTGGGTGTTGGTGAGCAGAAAATGTGAAGGATGTACAGGAAAAAAAAGAGAGGAAGGACTGGTGGCAGGTGATGTGCTGGGAACTTCACCTGTGCCAGGTACTTCTTGAGGAAGAGGGGCTTGTTGAGAATGCCTAATGGCTGACTTTTTCTCTTTCCCTTAGAAAGAAGTGATGTGTCTGCTGTCAGAGATCTGATTCACAAAACACTGTATTTTCCTGAGAAACATCAGCAGAGCAGCCCCTCGCAGTGTCAGGATCCTGCTGGAGCAGACTCCTCTGACCACCACACTGTCACCCAGGATCCTGTCTAACAAAGTCACATGGAGGCTTGACGTCTTTAATACTGGCACAAACTCTTCTCTGACTGGAACTGGATGTCTAATAAAGATGAGGCTGTTCTTTTCTTGGCTCTGTCAAAGCTTCCAGACAGCAAAGGCTGTAAAGGCTAGGTTCTCTGGAGGGCTGTGCTTGACTGTAGACTTGACTGCAGGTGTTTTAGCTGAGTCCAGGGTGCTGCTGCAGGGCCTTCCTTTGCCAGTTTCCATGCGCCCTCGCTAGCTAAAGCTAGCAACTGTGAAGGAGCACCAAGGACAGACAGAGAGCAGTAGCTGAGCCCAATCTGTTTGACCTGTTCTTAAAACTGCTCTAATGATTACTTCTGAGTTCTTAGCAGGGTCACAGTGCAAGAACTGACTTATGGAGCAGGCAAAGGCCTTCTTTCCCATGTAGATGTGTTTTCAAAGTAAACCCAAGCGTTGTTTGCCTGTGCTCTGATACTGCTTCTCTGCCAAGTGTGTTCATACCAGCTCCTCAGAAGAGAAGAGAGACATATGTGAGAACCACAGCTTGCACTAAGAAGGTACAGACAGGTAATGGCTGTAGCTGTACTTAAGGCATCACTTGTCTCCATTTTCTTGGGCAGGGTGATCCCATGGATGACTGACTTAGCAAAACAGCCATGGACTAGACAGCAAGCTGAATCTGGCATTACCACGGGGTTCTGTGGTGGGGTCAGAGATTGCCCATGCCATAATATGTAGTGGAAGGCAGTGACAGTGGTTTGAGTCCTGCACACCCAGAAAGTGCAGTGCATGATATTCTACACGTGGAGCAGTGAAATGGTGTGACCTACTCTGTACCAGGTAGCACTCTTGCTTCTCAGAACACTTTATTCTTTTTAACTACAGTGACAGTTTCCATTTTAATGACCTCATTGAGAAACATGGTTGAATGTACCCCTGTTATACTGAGTGCTTGTGTACAACTGAACCCTTCAGTCAGGAGCTGTCAGGCCATACTAATGCTTCAGCAACAGTGGTTTTCAGAGCAGCAGGGCTGGAGTTTGTCAGCTGTTGAGAGCATCTGCTGATGGGCAAAAGGAAGAATTGTCTTGAAGCTGGTCAGCCAATGATGCTGAGATTTACAGCCACCCTTCTCAGCAGCACTCATCACTTCTGTCAGACGAGTCAGTGTGACTCCTTGGGCTTTCACAAGCCTTATAATCCTTTGCTAACAAGAATGCCTTTTGTCTGGGCTGTTAACTAGATCACAGTATATTGGTTTCTTGCTGCTTCCAAGTTTCTGTTTCCCAAAACCTAAAGCTGCTCTTTCTGATGACCAGAACAAATAAGGAGTGCTCCTTCTCTCCCTTTACATAGTAGCAATTGCTATTCTTATCTCCTCTTGGATTCCCACTGAGCTGGGGAGAAGCAGATGTCCCTACAGGTGGGGTGAACAGTTTGGTTTCACTGCATTCTGGGATACTGTCTGCCTAGGCCTGTCTCTAACTGCTTTTAATCTTCCACTTCAAAATTAGTGGAACTGACAGGAAGAGGAATCACAGAGCTATGAAGATGATTAGGGGATGAGAACATTTCTCTTGTGAAGAAAGGCTGAGGGACTTGGGGCTTTTTAGTGGGGGGAATCTTACCAATGCTTATAAATACTTTAAAAGGGTAGGTGTTAGGAGGATGGGGCAAGTCTGTTTTCAGTGGTGCCCAGTGACAGGGCAAGCAGTAACTTAAGGGCATGAACTTGGACATAGGAAGTTCCATCTAAGCACAAGGAGGAACTTCATTACTTTGAGGGTGGTAAGAGCACTGGAACATGCTGCCTGGAGAGGTGCCTGAGTTTCCATTTCTTGAGTCATTCATAACTTGTCTCAACACTGTCCCTGGCAACCTGCTTTAAGTGAACCTGCTCTGGCAGGGCAGTTGAACTAGATTATCTCCAGAAATCTCTTGCAAGCCTTACTGGTCTGTGATTCTGTGACAGTGGAGCAGGACCCTGCAAAGCAGTTTACAGAAACAACAGAAATGCCACTCTAGCAATGTCTCTCAGCAGGCCTGTGCCATGGCTTACACTCTTCTTCCATCCTGTACAGAAGACTGCTCATCACCTTTTACTTAAGGTTGTCCTGCTTCCCTTGTCATCCCACTCTAATTATGTGGCTTCTGTCTCCCCTACCTGGGACAGAAACAGGATGGTTACAAGCAAGAGAAACTAGCAGTCCTCGAGTTTTCAGTCATGGCTGGCACAGCAGTACAGCACTCTTTGCCGTGTATGATTTGACAGAAATGGATCGAGTCCTGCCACAGCTTGTGCCTACCATGGCCCCACTCAACTGTTTTTGGCTTTGGTGGGGCTGGGTGTTCTCCATAAAAATACTCTCACTCTTGTTTCACTGCTGGAGCCCCAGAGGTTTCTGTGGTGATTGCTTGGAGCATCTGCCTGTTGGTTGGGCTGGGCTGAGCTAATTTGGTAGCTGGACTTAGGGGCTATTGCAGTGTAATTCCTTCTTGATGCCTGGCAGCAAAACAGGATTGTCTGTACTCAGAACACAGAACAACTCAATGCTGTCTGTCCATGCCAGATGTAAAACTTTATTAGCAACACAAGCACAAAGGAGATACAAAGAATTGTGTGAATGAAGGCTGTTTTATTGAAAACAGACTTTGCAGTACAGGTCAAATGATTTTTCAAGGAAGGAAAGTCAAAATGATTTACTGTCGTACTGGTAATTCTTGAGAAGAAGCAGGAAGCATTGATGGTCAGAACTGGGGTTTTCCTAAGAACCATCTTCAAAAGGAAATGGAACAAAACCAACGCACGCGTTGGCCAGGGCAGTCTGTGCACCCTAGCCCTCTTCTCTTTTTCCTCTGAGGAGAACTGCTGTGTGCTGTGTAAGCCTGGGCATGCTTGTGGAAAGCAGAGGTAAGAAGATGATAGAGATGCTCTTCCTTGCATTGCCTGAAACTCGGCTCCTGAAGGACTATACCCCATGCTGCAGCAACTCATGAACTGCAGTCTGTGGGAAGCACCCACGTTGGAGAAGTTGATGGACAGCTGTCTCCTCTGTGAGGGACCCCACACTGCAGCAGAACTGTGAGGAGTCCTTCCCCTAAGGAGAAGTAGCAGCAGAAATGGGATAAACTGAGCACAACACCCATTCCCTGTTTTACTGTGCTGGGAGAAGGTGGAAAAAGTTGAGCCCAGGAAGAAGGGAGGATAGGGGAAGGCATTTTCAAGACTGTTTTCTCATTACCCTACTCTAACTTGACTGGCAATAAATTGCGTTACTTCTCCACAAGTTTCACCCACGTCTTGTCTCACCCTTGATGGATCTGGTGAGTGAGCTTTCCCTGTCCTTATCTTGACTCACAAGCTTTTCTTCACCTTTTTTTCTCCTCTGTCCCTCTCCTACCTGGGGAGGGGAGTGATAGAGTGGCTTTCAGTGGGAATGTGGCATCCAGCCAGGGGCAACACACCTCATGGAAATGTTAGCTTTTTTTTTTCTCTTTTTCCCCTCATGCCCTAAACTCCAAAGTGACAGATAATACACTGACTACACTAAATAGTTCATGAAGTCTCCTTCACGCTGCTTCCACTGGTGAGGAGGTGTACCTCTGCTCTGAGAAAAAAACACATGGGCTCTGACTCTGGACTGATGGAGTTACGCTTACAGTGCCTATTTATCGTTGCCAGAGTTGGAATTAGATACTGTTCCTTCCCTTGCAGCAGAAAATGTTTGCTGCATCCTACTTGGTAGGAGGCTGGCTTACCTGGTGGTGCCAGAAAACTTCTTGGCAGGGCAGGATTTGCACATAGCAAGTGAGGAGTCCAACGGCATTCTCGGACACTGGGGGGCCATTTGCAGACAAATGATTCCCAGCTCTGGCTGTGATACTTGATTTACCAGCGAGACAAGGGGGGGGGCTGCTTTGTTCTCCTTAGACATGATAAACCCATTGGCTGCTCCTTAATTTTTACCATTTCTCTGCTGAATATTGATGTTTCTGAAACTTCTCAGGTGTATCCTGGCACTTGCCAGTGGAGGCTCATGAAAGAAGGCTTGGCTGCAAACACATAGCTGTCTTGGTGGTCCTCAGTTCTGGGCCTCACCTGCTAGTAGTAAAGGAATGAGCAAGCCTCTGGGAGTATAGATGGCTGGAGCTCCCGTTCAGTTCAGTGTGAAACGGCCCCAGGCTCCTGGAAACGGCCTCCATTATAGCTTCAGCAGCCTGCCTGCACGTGAGATACCTCTTGGAAATCCATCCTCAAGGCTGGTTCAGTCATAAGTATCTCACACTTGCTGTGTAATATTTGCTTTTCTGTTCCAAGGACACTGACACTTTCCTACAGACCATTTCTCGACTGTTGCGTCCACTCTGCTGGCAAAGTAGCCAGCAGTAGGAGCTGACCACAAAAGTGGTTCAGATTATCCTTAACATAATCACAGTATCAGCAAGGTTGGAAGAGATCTCAAAGCTCATCAAGTCCAAGCCATCACCACAGCCCTCAAGACCAGACCATGGCACCAAGTGCCACGTCCAAACCTGTCTTGAACACCTCCAGGGACGCTGACTCCACCACCTCCCTGGGCAGCCCATTCCAGCAGTCAATGACTCTCTCAGGCAAGAACTTTCTCCTCACCTCCAGCCTAAACTTCCCCTGGCACAGCTTGAGACTGTGTCCTCTTGTTCTGCTGCTGCTTGCCTCAGAGAAGAAAGCAACCTCCTCCTGGCTACAAGCACCCTTCAGGTAGCTGTCGACAGCAAGAAGGTCTCCCCTGAGCCTCCTCTTCTCCAGGCTAACCAATCCCAGCTCCCTCAGCCTCTCTCCATAGGGCTGTGCTCCAGGCCTCTCCCCAGCCTCGTTGCCCTTCTCTGGACACACTCAAGCACCTCAATGTCCTTCTTCAATGGAGGGGCCCAGAACTGGACACAGGACTCAAGGTGTGGCCTAAGCAGTGCAGAGTCCAGGGGGAGAATGAGCTCCCTGCTCCTGCTGGCCACACTATTGCTGATGCAGGCCAGGATGCCATTGGCCTTCTTGGCCACCTGGGCACACTGCTGGCTCATGTTCAGGTGGGTGTCAATCAGCACCCCCAGATCCCTTTCTGTTTGGCTGCTCTCCAGCCACTCCCACCCCAGCCTGTAGCTCTGCATGGGGTTGTTGTGGCCAAAGTGCAGCACCTGGCACTTGGATTTGTTGAGCTCCATCCCCTTGGACTCTGCCCATCTGTGCAGGCGGTCGAGGTCCTGTTGCAGAGCCCTTCTGCCCTCCAGCCCAGCAACATCAGCCCCCAGCTTGGGGTCAGCTGCAAATTTGCTGGTGCCTGACTCGATGCCCTGGTCCAGATCATCACTGAAGATGTTCCAGAGGATGGGGCCCAGCACTGACCCCTGGGGCACACCGCTGGTGCCAGGCCTCCAGCTGCATGTGGCACCATTCACCACCACTCTCTGGGCTCGGCCCTCCAGCCAGTTCCTAACCCAGCACAGAGTGTTGGCATCCAAGCCACGAGCTGACAGCTTAGCAATAATAACAAGGGAGCCAGTGCTGGCCATGTATAGGATATGCCTATGTCTTCCTCTGAAGTGGCAGTTTGTTCTAAATTTCTACTTGTCACATGGAAGTGTTAGCATTTTTTGATCTCCAGTGAAAAAGACTTGCAGCTCTTTTCCTTCTCAGGGTACTCCAGAGCAATAAAGATTAATGGAATTAGGTATGTTTGGCTTTTTCAAAAGAAACTGCAATTGAAACAGTTTTCAGCCTTGTAGATGGTTCAATAATACCAAACTGGGCTCCCTAACCTAGGAAGGCTTTTTAATATCACTCTGTTTGTTTGTAGGTGGGGCTGAGTTTCTCTGAGATGATGTAAGTCCTGTTTTATAATGAGATCTTTTAAAGCCAAGATTTCTGTCTTTTACAGTGGTAACTGAGATTCCCTTGTAATGACACAAATACAGGTGGTCTTGGGAGAAAAAAAACGGCTTGAGCAAAAAGCCCAAATGCATGTGTTAAGGTCGGTAACAACATGTTTAATAACAAGGAACTTTAGGAGGTGGAAACCCATCAGGAGTTCTGTTTGATGAGGAGGAAACCAGGTACTGTAGGATCAGACTAGGGTTTAGGGAATGAGTTGAAGCAAGATACCAGCCATGGTGTGATCACTTGTAGTTCTCATTTTGTCATATGTCATCATGTCATAAGCTCTGCCTGCAACAAAGCTTTATAAGGAGGTTTCAGGATAACAGATCCCTTGGTGTCTGGGTGGATGAGACCCTTACCATGTGAACCTGCAAGTTCAGTTGACATAGGAGGAAGATGAAAAGCATGTCTTCTGCTGTGGAATGAATTTCACATAGGAAAAGAAGGCCTCTCAGACACCAAATGAGTACCTGCTTGGAAACAGCCTTTCTATGACTGACAAATGACACAGTCTACACTGGTACACGTGGTTGTTAATAACAAAGATGAAAGGCTGGCAAGATAGTGACACAATATGAGAGTAATAAGGGTACAGGAAAGTGTTAAAAGGATTAGCTAAAAAGACAATAATTCCTTTTGGAAGATGCAAATCTATCCCTGAATGATTCACTGGTGGAGGGAAAAGTAAGGAGAACTTTATAAGGGCACAATGTCCACCTGCAGACCAGTGCCAAGTGGTGTCCCTCAGGGGTCAGTGCTGGCACCAGTGCTGTTTAACATCTTTGTCAGTGCCATGGACAGAGGAATCAGTGCAGCCTCAGCAAGTGTGCAGATGGCACCAAGCTGTGTGGCACAGTCGACTTGCTAGAGGGCAGGGATCCATCCAGAGGGACCTGGACAGGCTGCAGAGCTGTGCCCAGGCCAACCTCAGGACATTCAACAAGGCCAAGTGTAAGGTCCTGCACCTGGGTAGGCACAATCCCAAGCACAACTCCAGGCTGGGTGGGGAATGGCTGAGAGCAGCCCTGAAGAAAAGGACCTGGGGGTGTGGGGTGATGAAAAGCTCAAGATGAGGCTGCAGTGTGAGTGCAGCCCAGACAGCAACTGTGTGCTGGGCTGCAGCAAGAGCAGTGTGGGCAGCAGGGCAAGGGAGGGGATTCTGCCCCTTTACTCTGCTCTCCTCAGACCCCACCTGGAGTACTGTGTGCAGTTCTGGAGCCCTCAGCACAGGAAGGACATGGAAGTGTTGGAGTGGGTCCAGAGGAGGCCACAAAGATTATCAGAGGGCTGCAGCAGCTCTGCTGCGAGGACAGGCTGAGAGTGTTGGGGCTCTGCAGCCTGGAGAAGAGAAGGCTTCCAGGAGACCTTAGAGTAGCCTTCCAGGATCTGAAGGGGGCTACAGGAAGGCTGGGGAGGGACTATTGACAAGGGCTTGCAATGACAGGACAAGGGGCAATGGGTTTGAACTGGCAGAGGGGAGATTTAGACTGGATGTCAGGAGGAAGTTGTTTGCAGTGAGGGTGGTGAGGCACTGGAACAGGTTGCCCAGGGAGGTTGTGGCTGCTCCCTCCCTGGAGGTGTTCAAGGCCAGGCTGGAGGAGGCCTTGAGTGACCTGTGCTAGTGGGAGGTGTCCCTGCCTATGGCAGAGGGTTGGAACTGGATGATCCTTGAGGTCCCTTCCAACCTTACCATTCTATCATTCTGTGATAAAGAGACAAGAGGGACAGATGGGGCTGGTCATTTTCACCTACTGTACCACATTAATTCAGAGAGGAACCTAACTGTTGGTGACCTGAGAAATGAATCAAGGAAGGCTTCAGAAGGATCAGAGGACACTCAGGATATTCTAAATTGAGCAAAAGCAGAGTTATGCCAAGACTGACATGTAAGAACAGCACCTGGTAAATTCCCACAGCAGCTACTACGCAAGTACCTGAGGGCTTATAGTTCTAGACACTAGTGCAAATAGAATTGCCAGCTCAGACTCCTTCCAGTTTTATGTATGATCCCATTCAGCACCCTTTGAATAATTGGAAAGATTCCTGTTGGCTTCAGTCTGAGTTCAGGAAGACTCCTACTCAACTACACCTTCACCCTAATCAGAGTTCAGCTCCAAAACAGACACCCAGTCACACAGAAGTGCCCAGCATGCTGTCGCCATGCCGTTGCTGGCTCACCTTCCTTTCACAGCCCCACCAACAGTGGGCCTTGCACTT
This sequence comes from Eubucco bourcierii, assembly GCA_013396675.1. Classification (NCBI taxonomy): domain Eukaryota; kingdom Metazoa; phylum Chordata; class Aves; order Piciformes; family Ramphastidae; genus Eubucco; species Eubucco bourcierii. The sequence goes on from VWZE01012871.1 coordinate 60,489, forward strand.
GCTCTACCACCTACCCCTCACCTACACCTTTGCCTCTGCCAGAGTCCAGCTCCAAAATGCACATCCACCACCCGACACAGAAGTGGCAGGAACTGAATGATTTTCCTGGCCCTCACCCTTCCCTTAGAAGCTACTTGTGGGCATCAGCAAAGACCAGCAAAAGCCCTGGTGTGCTCTGGAGGGAAGGAGAGTCCTGTACAGGCCTCCCAAAGCCCAGTAAAAGCCCTGGGGTGCTCTGGAGGGAAGGAGAGTCCTGTACAGGCCTCCCAAAGACCAGCAAAAGCCCTGGGGTGCTCTGGAGGGAAGGAAGGCCCTGTACAGGCCTCCCAAAGCCCAGTAAAAGCCCTGGGGTGCTCTGGAGGGAAGGAGGGCCCTGTACAGGCCTCCCAAAGCCCAGTAAAAGCCCTGGGGTGCTCTGGAGGGAAGGAAGGCCCTGTACAGGCCTCCCAAAGCCCAGTAAAAGCTCTGGGGTGCTCTGGAGGGAAGGAAGGCCCTGTACAGGCCTCCCAAAGCCCAGTAAAAGC
>VWZE01012871.1:61565-79310 GCA_013396675.1 Eubucco bourcierii
CTGGGGTGCTCTGGGGGGAAGGAAGGCCCTGTACAGGCCTCCCAAAGTCCAGCAAAAGCCCTGGGGTGCTCTGGGGGGAAGGAAGGCCCTGTACAGGCCTCCCAAAGTCCAGCAAAAGCTCTGGGGTGCTCTGGGGGGAAGGAAGGCCCTGTACAGGCCTCCCAAAGCCCAGCAAAAGCCCTGGGGTGTTCTGGAGGGAAGGAAGACCCTGTACAGGCCTTCCAAAGCCCAGCAAAAGCCCTGGGGTGTTCTGGAGGGAAGGAAGGCCCTGTACAGGCCTCCCAAAGCCCAGCAAAAGCCCTGGGGTGCTCTGGAGGGAAGGAAGGCCCTGTACTGGCCTCCCAAAGCCCAGCAAAAGCCCTGGGGTGTTCTGGAGGGAAGGAAGACCCTGTACAGGCCTCCCAAAGCCCAGTAAAAACACTGGGGTGCTCTGGAGGAGGGGGGGCCCTGTACAGACCAAACAAAAGCTGTCAGGCTTTGAGATAGGGACAGTGTCAGGTGCCTGAGGTTAAGGTTAGTTTTCATGTTTGTGTTAGGGATATGTTTTGAGTTAGGGTTAGAGATGCAGTTTTAGAGTTAAGGTTTACAGTCAGAGTTAGAGGTTATCATTAAGGACAAAGTTAGGAATAGCGCTAGGGGTAGGGTAGTGGCTAGAGATTAATACTTAGGGTTACAGTTAAGAATTAGTGTCAGAGGTTAGGGGAAAGTTCGTAGTAAATTCAGGGTTAGGGATTAGGATTTGGGTTTAGGTATTAGTGGTTGGAGTTTGGATTAGTCTTTAGGGATGGGGTTGGGGTTATGTTTAACATCAGGGTTAGAGGTCAGGGTTATGGTTAGGCTTTGGAGGTCAGAGGGTTAGGATTAAGGCCTGGAGGCTAGGATTAGTGAATTATTGTTTAGGAGTCAGGGTTAGAGTCAGTTTCACATTTAGGGATTGGATTAGAGTTTGGTTTACTGTTCAGAGGGTCAGATGTTAGAGTTAGGCTTCAGGTTTATACTTCAGGCATTAGGATTAGAGTTTAGGGTTAAGGGCTAGGGTTAGTCTTAGATGTAGGTTTAGTTTTATAGTTAAGGTTTGGGGGTAAGCATTAGAGGTTAGGGGTTAGAGTCAGGATTAGGTTTAGGGGCTTGTGGTTAGGGGTCAGGGTTAATTTAGGTTTAAGGTTTAGTGTTAGGGTTAGATTTAGTATTCGAGTTTAGAATCATAGAATCAACCAGGTTGGAAGAGACCTCCAAGCTCACCCAGCCCAACCTATCACCCAGCCTTAGCCAACCAACCAGACCATGGCACTAAGTGCCCCATTCAGGCTTTTCTTCAACACCTCTGGGGACAGCAACTCCACCACCTCCCTGGGCAGCCCATTCCAATGCCAATCACTCTCTCTGGCAACAACTTCCTCCTAACATCCAGCCTGAACCTGCCCTGGCACAGCTTGAGGCTGTGTCCCCTTGTTCTGTCCCTGGGTGCCTGGCAGCAGAGCCCAACCCCACCTGGCTACAACCTCCCTTCAGGTAGCTGCAGAGAGCAATGAACTCTGCCCTGAGCCTCCTCTTCTGCAGGCTGCACACCCCCAGCTCCCTCAGCCTCTCCTCACAGGGCTGTGCTCCAGGCCCCTCACCAGCCTTGCTGCCCTTCTCTGGACACATTTTAGTATCTCAACATCTCTCTTAAATTGAGGGGCCCAGAACTGGACACAGCACTCAAGGTGTGGCCTCAGCAGTGCTGAGCACAGGGGCAGAATAACCTCCCTTGTCCTGCTGGCCACACTGCTCCTGATGCAGGCCAGGATGCCATTGGCTCTGCTGCCCACCTGGGCACACTGCTGGCTCATGTTCAGCTACTCTTTCCCAGCACCCCCAGGTCCCTCCCTGCCTGGCTGCTCTCCAGCCACTTTGTCCCCAGCCTGTAGCACTGCTTGGGGTTGTTGTGGCCAAAGTGTAGAACCCTGCACTCAGCCTTGTTCAGTCTCGTCCCATTGGCCTCTGCCCACCCATCCAGCCTGTCCAGGTCCCCGCAGGGCTCTGTTTCCCTCCAGCAGACCCACACCTGCTCCTAACTTGCTCTCCTTTGCAAACTCACTGATGCTGGACTCAATCCCCTGGTCCAGATCATCAATGAAGATATTGAACAGGATTGGGCCCAGCACTGATCACTGGGGCACACCACTAGTGCCAGCTGCCAGCTGGATGTGGCACCATTCACCACCACTCTCTGGGCCCAGCCTTCCAGCCAGTTCTTGACTCATTTCAGAGTGAATCTGTCCAAACCACGAGCTGCCAGCTGTGCCAGGAGCTTGTTGTGGCAGACAGTGCCCAAGGCTGTGCTGAAGTCCAGGCAGGCTACTGCCACAGCCTGCCCTGCACTCACCAGGAAGGTAACCTGATCATAAAAGGAGATCAGGTTGGCCAGGCAGGACCTGCCCCTCCTAAACCCATGCTAACTGGGCCTGATCCCTTGACTATCCTGTATGTGCTGTGTGATGCACTCAAGATGACCTGTTCATATCCTTGCCTGGCACTGAGGTCAGGCTGACAGGTCTGGAATTTCCTGGTTCCTCCTTCCAGCCCTTCTTGTGGATGGGCACCACACTGGCAGCTTCCAGTCTTTGGGCACCTCTCCAGTGAGCCAGGACTGTTGATAAATGATGGAGATCAGCCTGGCCAGCTCATCTGCCAGCTCTCTCAGCACCCTAGGATGGATCCCATCTGGTCCCATGGACTTGTGAGGATCCAAGTGGCTCAGCAGGTCCCTTACTGCTTCCTTCTGGACTACAGTGGGACTGTAGTGGTCCCTGGCTCCACCTGCCAGTTCAGGAGGCCACTTGTCCTGGAGACAACCTGTCCCACTACTGAAGACTGAGGTAAAGAAGGTGTTAAGTGCCTCTGCCTTTTCCTCATCTTTTGTTACTATATTCCCCTCCACATCCAATAGAGTGGAGGTTGTCCTTGCCCCTTCTTTTGCCATTAATATATCATTCTCCTTTACAGAAGTGGGCAGTCTTAAGTTCTAAATGGGCTTTTGTCTCTCAGGGATTATGATCCCTCTTAGGGATTACAATCCAGGATTGGGGGTTAGGTTTAGGGTTAGGGTTAGCATTAAGATTTAGGTTTCATAGTTAAAGTTGTGAGATTTAAGATTTTTCAATTAGGGTTTTGGTTACAAGGTTAGAGTTAGGGGTTAGGTGGTTAGATTTTGGTGGTTCAATTTCAGTTAATGTTCAGGGGTAAAGTCTAAGTATTGCAATCAGATGTTACTACCAGTGTTAGAGGTTAGGGTTTCTGTTAACATTTAGAGTTGCTGTTAGGGTTAGAGGTTGGTGTTTGGACCAGAGGTTAGGGGTGTTAAAAGTCAGATTTAAGGTCAGGGTTTAGGGTTAGCATTAGGGTTACAGTTAAGTAGGATTTAGTGTTGAGGTTTAAAGTTCAAATTTAGAATTAGGGTTAGGGATTAATCTTAGGTTTAGCTTTAGGGTTAGGGGTTAAGGGTTAGGTTTACAGCCATGGAGGTGGATTTGATTTATCTTGATTTCAGTAAAGCATTTGACACTGTCTCCCACAGCATCCTTGCAGCTAAACTGAGGCAGTGTGGTTTGGGTGATCAGGTAGTGAGGTGGATTGGGAACTGGCTGAAGGAAAGAAGTCAGAGAGTTGTGGTCAATGGGATGGAGTCTACTTGGAGGCCTGTTACTAGTGGAGTCTCTCAGGGGTCGTACTGGGACCAGTTCTGTTCAATATATTCATCAGTGACATGGATGAAGGCACAGAGTGCACTGTCAGCAGGTTTGCTGACACCAAACTAGGTGGAGTGGCTGCCACACCAGAAGGTTGTGAATGGTAATTCAGTGAGACTCTGACAGGGTGGAGGGCTGGGCAGGGAGAAACAGAATGAAATTCAGCAAGGGCAATTGTAGAGTCTGGCACCTGGGAAACAACCCCAGGGATCAGGATAGGTTGGGGACAGACTTGTTGCAAGGCAGTGAAGTGAAAAAGGATCTGGGGCTGCTAGTGGATGGGAGGTTGAACATGAGGCAGCAATGTGCTCTTGTGGCCAGGAGCGCCAATGCCATTCTGGTGCGTATTAAATGGGCTGTGGTTAATAGGTCAAGAAACGCTCTCCTGCCCCTCTAGTTTACCCTGGTGAGGCCTCATCTGGAGTACTGTGTCCACCTGGTCCCCCCCGGTTCAAGAGGGACACAGAACTGCTTGAAAGAGTCCAGCACAGAGCCACAAAGATGATGAAGGGAATGGAACAGCTCTCTTACGGGGAGAGCCTGAGGGAGCAGGGACTTGGAGCTTGGAGGAGAATGAGAGGTGACCTCATCAATGTTTATAAATATGTAAAGAGTGAGTGCCAGGAGACTGGAGCCAGGCTCTGCTGGGTGATGCCTGATGACAGGACAAGGGGCAATGGGTGGCAGCAGAGGCACAGGAAGTTTCATTTAAACATGAGGAGGAACTTTCTCCCTGTGAGGGTGACAGAACCCTGGAACAGGCTGCCCAGGGGGGTTGTGGAGTCTCCCTCCTTGGAAATATTCCAAACTGGCCTGGATGTGTTCCTGTGTGATCTGGTATAGGAGATCCTGCTCTGGCAGAGGGGTTGGACTGGAGGAGCTTTCGAGATCCCTTTCAATCCCTGACATTCTGTGATTCTGTGATACAGTTAGGCTTAGCTTTATGGTTAGGCTTAGGTTTAAGGTTAAGGTTAGGTGTTAGACTTATTGTTCTGTGAAGGGTTAAGTTAGGGCCTTCGTGTTAGGGTTTGGTGTTTGGAGGTAGAGTTCTTGTTAGATTTGTGATTGGGGTTATGGTTAGGCTAGTGCTAGGTGGTGAGCTGTTTAGACATCAGCGGTTTCATTTAGGCTTAGGGTCAAGTTTAGTGGGGAGTGTCAAGGGTAGGGTTTAGGGACAAAATCAGGATTAGTGGTTATAGAGTTTCATGGTTTGGAATTAGGGTTAGAGTCTATAGTTCATGTTGTATATAGAATGAGGTTTATATTTTGGTATTACATTTCGAGTGGTTAAGAGCTGTCACTGGGTTAGATTCATGAGGTTATGTTTTGTCTTAAGATTTATGGTTGTGGGCTGCTATTTAGGGTTGGGGGTTAGTATTAGTGTTACCATTAAGGTTTAGAGTTAAGGTTGGATTTAGCAGCTAGATTTAGAGTCAGGGTTAGGTTCTAGGTTAGGGCTAGAGTTAATGCTTAGGGTTAGGTGTTTATTTTTTTTAGCAGATCATAAAACAGATTAATAACATATGTAATGTACACAGCATCTGCCATCTGTAGTAGATCAGTTGTCATTACTCCACGTCGTTGGAGAGTTGGAAGCTAGGCGAGTTGCTGCCCATGGGAACAGGTTTTCTTCAGCAGGGTTGACCCAGGTTCCACACAGATTCCAGCTGACACACAAGATGTTTTTGTATAAGTCTGAGCTGTCATTAAACCCCTCGGACAGTCAGACATGCAAGTGATATAAACCCAAGAGGCATTACTGGTAACTCGGAAGACAAGATCATCAAGTGTAGATGTGGATTCTGACATAAGAGGGAACTGCTGGCACCACTCATGAAATTCATGGAAAGTAGCTCATGCAACCAGAAACAGTCACAGGTAGAAGACTGTCAAGGAAGCCAAGAAACAGATTAGAAGCTGCCATATACAATGAGTAATGGCAAAAGGCAACAGCCTGTTGGTACTCGTAGGTGGGGCGGATGCCAGTCACACCAGCTAAAACTGACAAGTGCATCCCAAGTCATCTCAGTCAGGCTGTATTCTACTCTCTTTAGCATCTAGCATCTGATTTATGAAAAAAAAAAAAAATCCAGGAAAGCAAGCAAAAATAGACACACAAGTTCTTTGAGAGGCACAACAGAAACAACAAGTGGTTTGCTAAAAAAGGAAGAGAACAAGAATTATTTAATCCAGGAAGATCAGCAAAATGGGGATGTCATAATATTCTAAGGGTGGACAAAGGGAGGTTGTACAGAGTTTGGGTAGTGAATCAGTTGTCATGAGGCATGGAACAAGCCCTAATCTGGTGCATCTTTCCTAGACCTAGTGATGAATAGACTATGTACTTCTAGAGCTATGCTTTAAATGTAAATTGGAAAAAAAAAACCCACAAAACCCCAAACAATCAACAAACACCCCCAAAACAAACAAAAAACACCAAACAACAACAACTAAGTGACTTAATAGTCTCCCTGCTCATCCCAGATAAATTGATGAGTTCACACTGACCTGACCTGAGCTGATACTCTAAGGAATATTTCTTGTTTCATGCAGGTGTAGCAAAGTTGATGGGCTGTGAGATGCCAGAACTTGAGGATAATGATGCATCCGTATTCAATCACTAGATTTCAAGTTGAAAGAAAGGAGCTGACAGAATAGAACATTATGGGGGCTACAATTCATCCCAGCATTTAAACTGAGTAGCAGGATCTCTGATGATGCAGCAGAGGTGACAGTAATGTAGCTCTAGCAGCTGGAGTGCAGAAAGGAGAGGCCTGGTCAGGAGAAGAGGGTGTGCAAATCTGGTTACCAGTTGTCACACCAAGGCAGGATAAGCATTGCCATTCATATTATATAGCTTAGTGGCCAAGTGTGCGGCGCCAAAGTCTAATCCCCTGTGAGTATCCACCCTGTTCTACATACCCATGCTCAGCATTTCTGTAGAAGTTCCTTAGAATTCAGAACTCTAAAAGTGTTCTTGCCACATGTTTTTCCCAAGAAAAGATGCTGTTCTGCTCTAAGCCAGCAAAATGAAAAAATTCCAGTTTCCCAGACTACAACTGAGGAGACTGGCTACAGAGCCTTGCCCACAACCAACCAGGTGTGCAGTCTGCTCACACTGAGGCAAAGAGAAGGGAAACTTTCATGGCAATCCTAGGAGGCTTTTGGAGAAACTGTCCTGTCCACAGAACAACTGGAGAGTGTTCATGGATACTATCTTGTCTCATGAACAGAGAGTATTGTGAAAAAAATCATTAAAAGGGTAGGGTGAATTTAGTACAGAAGCAGAAACTGGAATGGCCAGGGACAAAATCCAAGAAAGCCAGGAAAGGAAAGAACAAAATGCCCACTCAGCAGATAGGGACAAGCAAGAGGGTCCACTGCAGGGAGCAGTATCTCTCAAGATGAGGCACTCCTAGCAACAACAGCTTCCAGCTCCCATTGGCCTTTTTCTCAGTCCCCAGTGAATGCCTCAGCCTAGAACTCGGCAAGGACAGGGGCACGTGAGCCTCACCCTTGTCTCTCTCATGGCAGCAAGTCTCCTCACCACCAGACATGGGGAATGCACCCAGTCACTGACCAGGCTCTTCAGAGGCATGAAGAAAAGGCAGCTCTTGACTCAATGCTTTAAGCCTCAGGATACCTTCCTCCAAGTCGATGCAACACTAAAGAAGGGGAAGAGCCAGTCACTTTCTGTACTTTCCAGACAGCAAATATAATGATGTCTATGACTGGGGAAACCATATATAACCAAACATCTAATTTGGGTTTGAAAAGACCTTATAGCTCCCCTCCCTGACTCCCATGTTGCCTCCTCGCTTCTATTCCATTCAAGACAATCATCTCCAAATCCTTCACAGGGCCATTCTGCTTCCTTCTTCCTCTGACTCCCTCTGAGGTAATATCCTCCCATCACTCATTCAGCCCAGTGTTTTCCTTTTTTTGGAGTCTGCCATGTGGCTACAAATATTTGACAGGAAAGAGTAAGCTTGCAGCAGCCACATTCTGAGCCAGGCTCAGCAGAGCACTAACCCTGAGCTGAACTACTAAGAGGAGAGGATTGTCTTCCAGCTAGTACTGGACACTAAACATGATCACGCACCTCTTCTGGCTCAAAGCGAGGGCAGAGCTTTTTTATATCTGCCTTCAAAAGACAACACAGATGCAACCCATGACACAGTGCGCCTTGCCTTATCTCCTCTTCAGTTTCCTCTTTCTGTCTGCAACTCAAAGAATGGGAGATGTGATAGTATCTATTGGGTGATCCTTTTCTTAAAACCTTTAAGGACTGGAAACGAACCAGTGACTCAGAGCAAGCTGCAGTCAGCCGGGCAGCTGTGCAGCAACTATTGCAAGTGGCACACTGGAAGATCTGGATGTAAACATTTTTGTTGCTTGCAGCAACCAACTCTTAAAAATCTTCTCAAAAGGAGCCCTGCAATAAGCCACGAGTTGTTCCTTACCTTGAGAGACAACAGAGTCTGGAGACCAAGGCAAAACTCCAGTGTTTCATCATCTGGGAAGAGAGAAGAAACCGATCAGGCCTAAGACTGTATGTACTGCCCCTCTAAAGTGTGTCTTTCCTGTAAGAGGAAGTGGAACACAAGAGCATCCGGTTCACAAAGTTATATGATTATGGCCTATTTGGTATAAACAGTGAAAGGGATGAATTAAGCACACAAACATTAACAAGCAGGTAGTAACAGTGACAATAAAGACCAGCACTCTTCTGTCACCGACTGCTAAGCCACTAAAGGAGCTACTTAGGCACAGCCCTGACGAACACCACACTAAAACTGCAGTTGGTAAAAGGAGGGGACTGTGATTATTCCAAGATATTTGCAGAGGGTTGTGGAGTTGTTTGAAACTTACTATGAGATATCAGAAGGGACTCGTGGGATCATGTAAAACTTACTATTGGATATGCAGGAGAATGACCTAAGGCAGGAGAAGGCAAGCAGAAGGGTGCATCAGGAAGAACAAGCATGGAAAAATGGAGGGGATAAGGAGCCAGTAACTTGCAAGCAGACCATTGGTCAGTTCACCTGTCTGACCAAATCCTGTGCCAAACAGCTCTGACCTACCTCATCTTCTTATTAAGTGATTTTTTTCTCCCTGTAATTTCTCTGTCCTACATGTGACTGCTGCAAGTGTTAGTAAGTGCAGAAGATCAGAACCACAGAATATTAGAGGTTGGTAGGGACCTCCAGAGATCATTGAGTCCAACCCCCATACCAAAAGCAGGACCACCCAGGGTAGTCCTCACAGGAATGCATCCAGGCAGGTTTTGAAAGTCTCCAGAGAAGGAGACTCCACAACTTCTGTGGGCAGCCTGCTTCAGGGCTCTGTCACCCTCACTGTAAGAAGTTTCTCCTCATGTTGAGGTAAAACCTTCTATGTTCCAAGTTTGTATCCATTGTTCCTTGTCTTATGACTGTGCACTACCAAAAAGATATTGGCCCCAGCCACCTGACACCCAGTCCTCAGGTGTTCACAGATATCAGTCAGATCCCTCTCAGTCTTCTCTTCTCCAGACTAAACAGTCCCCAGGTTTGTCAGTCACTCTTCATAGGGGAAGTGCTCCAGTCCCCCAGTCACCCTCATGACTCTCCACTGGACTCTTTCCAGCAGGTCCCTGTCTCTCTTGAATTAGGGAGCCCTAAACTGGACACAATATTCCAGGTGTGGCCTCACCGGGGCAGAGGAGAGAGGGAGAAGAACCTCCCTAGACCTGCTGGACACACTTCATGCAGCCCAGGATGCCATTGGGCCTCCTGGCTACAAGGGCACATTGCTGGCCCATGCAGGACTTGCTGCCCACCAGGACTCCAAGGTCTTTCTCCACAGAGCTGCTTTCCAGCAGGGCAGCCCCAACCTGTACTGGTGCCTGTTGTTATTCCTCCCCAGATGCAGGACCCTGCACTCATCCTTATTGAACTTCATGAGGTTTGCCTTCACCCAGCTCTCAGCCTGTCCAGGTCTCCTTGGATGGCAGCACAGCCTGAGGGGTGTCAACCACCCCCCTGCTTTTGTATCCTCAGTGAACTTGCTGAGGGTGCACCCAATGCCCTCATCCAAGTTGTTGATAAAGATACTGAACAAAACTGGACCCAGTACTGATCCCTGGGGAACAGCACTGGCCACAGACCTCCAACCTGACTCTGCCACTGATAACAACTCTCTGAACTCGTGGAACCAGTTGTGGAGCCAAGTTTTGATTCATCACACAGACCAACTGTCTATGCCACATCTCCTGAGCTTACATATGAGGATGTTACAGGAGACAGTACCAAAAGCCTTGCTGAAGTCAAGGGGTATGACAACCACAGCTCTTCTTTTGTCTACCCATTTGGTAATGGTATCATAGAAGGCTATCAGGTTAGCCAAGCAAGATCTCTCCATGAGAAATCCCTGTTGGCTATGACTGATGACCTTCTTTTCTTCTGTGTGGTCAGAAATGGCCTCCAGAATGAGTTGTTCCATCACCCTTCCAGGGATGGAGGTGAGGCTAACAGGTCTGTAGCTCCCTGGGTCTTCCTTCTTGCCTTTTTTGAAGAGTGGAGTGACGTTTGCTTTCTTCCAGTCGTCAGGCACCTCTCCTGTTCTCCATGGCTTTTCAAAAATGATGGAGAGAGGCTCACCAGCAGTACCAGCCAGCCCTCTCAGCACTCCTATCAACCCATTAGGGCCCAAGGATTTGTGTGTTTTCAGTTGGATCTCTAACCCAGTCCTGACTGACTAGTGGAGTGTCCTCCTCCCTCCATTTCTGCTCCCTGGCTTCTGGAGACTGGGGTCCTGAGGGCTGGTCTTAGCAGTAAAGACTGAGGCAAAGGAGACATTCAGCAACTCTGGCATCCCTGCAGCCTCTGTCACTGTATCTCCCATATCATTCAGCAGTGGGCCCACCTCTTCCCTGCTCTTCCTTTTGTCATTGATGTATTTGAAAAAACTCCTCTTCTTTTACCTGCCTGCAAAGACTCAGTTCCAAGAGGGCTTTGGCCTTTCTTGTNCTAAGGTCTCCTGGAAGCCTTCTCTTCTCCAGGCTGCAGAGCCCCAACTCTCTCAGCCTGTCCTCACAGCAGAGCTGCTGCAGCCCTCTCAGCATCTTGGTGGCCTCCTCTGGCCCTGCTCCAACAGTTCCATGTCCTCCCTGTGCTGGGGGCTCCAGAACTGCACACAGGACTCCAGATAAGGTCCTGCTTCTTTGCCTAGTGTTATTAAACTCTAATGTGTCATGGTCACTACAGCCAAGAGGGGTACCAGTAACTGAATGGACCACAGGCAACAGGGCTTACAGGTCTCTCAGCAACTGGATGTGGCTTACAGCTGCCAGCAACCAGCAAGACCAGTGTGCAAGTCTGGGTACCAGCAACTGGGGAAGAGAGCACAGGCCACAGGGGTTATACACCTGGATGCCAGCAACTGAAGGGACTGCAATGCATGTTTCAGTAACTGGATAAGGACTATGGGTCACAGAGCACGTAGATCTAGATGCCAACAGCTGGAGAGATCAGCATGCAGGAGAGCTCTGGGTACCAACTCTGACCATGAGCACACAGGCCTTAGGTTCTTAAGTCAGCAACTGAAGAGGACAGGGCATGTGTGTGACAAGTCTAAAGGGATTAATTAGAAAGTCTTGGGTGTGTTTGTATTACCCTAGTGAATTTAATCCTACATTCTTGTGGTTCTGTATACATAATAGATAACAAATTTCAGTCTGGTCTAGCAAGTGAGTAGAAGGAATTCTGCATTTGGAAAGACTCAACATCTGGGTTAGTACCAGGTAAAGGCCCAGGGTCCAGAGCTGGATATAAGAGTGACACAGAAGCTATACTGTTATTTGAAGAGTGAGTCTGTGACCATAAGTATGCTTGTGACACTAGAGACTTGAGGATGTGTGAGCTTCTGCTACTGAACTTCACTCCTGATGAGCCAGAAAGCAGGACCAGGGTCTGGGCTATTAGTGATTATATTTATGTGAGTGCTGGTAAATTAGTGATTACATTTATGTGAGTGCTTTGCTCTGGGTGTGGTAACCTATGTAGCCAGCATTGTCTGTGTCCTCTCTGGAATAATTTACCCCTGCTACTGTTTGAACCTGCCACTGAGAACATGCACTGGACTAGAAGAGAGTGAACTCCTGGGTGTTAGAGTTATCCATGTGAACTTCAATGACAGGAAATGAGGAATCCCTGGATCCTGGAGTCTACAGGATTCAACCAGTAACATCATTAATGCTTCCCACGTCTCTTGAGTATCTGAGTGCCCTGTAACTTGTAACTGTATTTTATAATTTATTTGTAATCACAAAACCAAGAGCACTGTGTGCACAAGGAGCTGTAAGGCAATTCTGCTCCTTCCAGGCAGCCTTTTCCACATCACAGCAAAATGGACAGGTGCTACAAGTCTAATTTAGACTGTGCTGATACCAATACAGACTCCCAATGAAGGCAAAGAACAAGCAGAGGGAAAACCAGGGAAGAAGACTGAGATGGGAGTATGGAAGAGAAGGAAGTTCTTTCTAGGTGACTAGGAAAGTGGGAAGAACGGACATGAAAGAGACAGCAAGAAAGGCCTTGGAAGATGAATAGCACTGCTCAAAGATGAGGCAACAGATAAAGGCAAGACGGTGAAACTTAGAAGACTAACAGGGCAAAGAACAGGAAGAGGAAAAATATGTTTCCAGCATATGCTTGATGTAAATGCAGAACATGCAGCCTTTCTGCTGTCTTCTGCGTGTGCTCCAGTGTCTGCTGACCTGGCCTTGTCTCCTACAGCTTTTTTCTTCCAAGGGTTATGCCCCAGGGCATAGAGGGAAACAGCACTCTGGGGCTACCAAGTTTGCCCAGGGTGCTCCCTGCAGCAGAAGCAGACAAGCACACAGAGAAACACTCTGGGGAATAAGCTGTGCCCTCTGCCAGTTTCTCTGATGAATTCCATCCAGCCAAAGATACAAGTGTCCATTCAAAAGCAGAACACAGGGCACCAGAGGACTAGTTAAGCAGTTTGGATCATTTTAAGTAAGGTCAATTTTAGAAGGAAATAAGATTTTTTTCCCATCCTGTGCCAAGACAAAAAAACCCACCTCATTTCTCACTTCCAATCTCTTTTGGTCTTCTTTGTACTCTTCCTATGACCTTTGCCTTTGCTTACATTGAAGGTATTCCTAACACCTAATGATGTTGGCCAGCAGCGGAGGTGACCACATCACCAACCTCCCACCATGTTACATTTTTCCCAGGGATTCTTTTAAATGCCTTTGGCAGGGCATGAGAGGATCAGGAAAAGAGATAGAGAAGAGGCTAGCACTCTCACCTACAACCAGTGCTGAACACAGCACTGTCTCCTGACCAAACTGCAACTCCACGTGTTCTACTCGGCCAACAACGCTGGGGATGGTAAGAGAGAGGTCTCCACAGTCCATGGCAGATACTTCTTCCAGCCTGTGGGACACAACAGACATTATTGCCTCGAGTGGAAGAAGAGGCAGAAAAACAGGACTTTACACTGATGGCAGTGCTCCTTGGTCTCAGTGGGAACAGACCCACAAGAGGAAGGATCTGTTTCGTGTAGCAGGTCCACAGGCAAAACTGTAAGGTGCTGTCCATTTGGGTTCCTCAACACTGAGGCTGAACACTGAGCAGGCAGCTTCACCCTGCAATACACACAGCTAGAACCACACAGCTGTCTCCTCACCTGGGGCCTGCACACAACCTTAGCAGCACTTCTGATGCCTTGCCTTGTCACCTGCTCTCTTCAGCTCCTCCTAAAGAGCCACGGGTACACGCACAGCTGCTAGCAACTACCATTGCGGCTGGGACCCCAAACTGCATAGGCTCTTGCAATAGGGTTTTATCTCAGCCGCTCCTCCTCTTCTCCTGTGCAAAGACTTACCCCAGCCGCTTTGCACAGCTCCTGGAGATGAGATTTGGTGGACATCCAGTGTTAACCGTCACTTTCAGCACCTGGCCTCGGCACTACAAAAAATAACAACAGATAATTACTGTGGTCTCAAAACCTGCATACCAACTCCTCAAGCGGTGCCACGGCTCCTCAGACCTTCCTCAGCAACACAGCCAAAGATGTGGTGCTTTAGGCCCTAGTTATAACACAGATGACTCTTGCAAGACAGTGGTGATCTATCCACTGCTCTGAGTGCTCTGCAAACCTGTGCCAAAGGCTTCTTTTGAAATTTGTCTTCTTTAATTTGCATTTGATTGCCCAGACACTTATCTGTTCTTCGTGACTTTTAACACGTCAGTATTTCATGGTGACATGCATCAAGAGATGCATAACTAGCCAATTTGTTCAGAAGCCCCATACCAACTTTATTAGCAGAGCAATGACTTCTAAAGGAATGTAAGTCACTCAGAAGCAGTGAGCTCTACCATTATGCTCATTTCTGAGAAGCTGTAAATACCTTAGGAAGATTGGTAGAACCATCAAGGACTCAGTGCATCACCATCACAGCCAAGGGAAATCTCCATTTCCTGATTTCTTAGCTAAATCTGTTTGTTACTATTACATGGGTTAATCATCACAGGGAGCCACATTCAGGGGAGCCAGACTCTTCTCAATCGTGTCCAGCAACAGGACAAGGGGCAAATGCACACACAGAGGAACACAAGAGGTTCCACATAAACATCAGGGAAAAATTCTTCACTTTGAGGGTGGCAGAGCACTGGAATAGGCTGCCCAGAGAGGCTGTGGAATTTGCATCTCTGGAGCATTCCACACCCTCCTGGACATGTTCCCGGATGATTTTCTCCAGGTGACCCTGCTCTGGTGAAGAGGTTGGACTAGATGATCTTCAGAGGTCACTTCCAATCCCTACCATTCTGGGATCCAGTTATCTCCAAGATTTCATTTTCCAAAATATGCTATTTATGATTTATTATAAATAGAAAAGAAAAACCACCTCCTGTGAAAAATACTGGATTGCTGCAAGCAGACACAACAGCAACAGTAGCTTCAGTGCTAATAGCACTCAAGGCAACTTCAGAGAGTGCATGCTGGAAACTTCAAGTCTTTTGGTCTCAAAGTTTCTCCTCTGGTCTATAATGCACCTCATGAGTGTAGAGAATGTCTTAATTCTGTATATTTGGATATACCATTTTCCACGAACAGCCATTCAGCTGAGAAATGCTCAAGAACTGGAAGACTGAAGCTAGGGAGCTCAACCTATAATGTTTTACAGTTCACCCAGAATCGTGTAACATTCATTATGTATAGGTGATGTATACTTAAATAACATCAGTGGTTTTAGAAGGAAGTGCATTCACTCTCTGTGACCTCATCTAGGAACAAGGAGAGCAATGTTCAAGAAGTATCTTGTGCTGGTTTGAAGCTAATTGGAATATTTTAACAGAGAAAATTATAAAATAGGCTGTGAAAGGAAAACAATGGTGATGTCTGCTGCACTCAGGCTTGCTGAGATGTTTAAGTACTCAAAACATAGGTTACAGAGTCTCTGGGGCACAGTGTCTCGGGCAGTCTAGCTTCTGGTTTCTCCTCTCTGCCGAGTAACTTCACTAACCTCTTTCCTTCTAACCTCCCTGGCCGATCCTCCAAGCTCACCTTGCGCATAAGGCAAACCTTGGGGTAAGGTACAGGGGTGGGGAGAAGGTGGGAGGGTGGTTGGGAACCCCTCCTGGGGTCTCTGATTTCTGGGAGGGGAGTTGTGTTTCTGTATTCCCTTTAACTTGTCTATGTCTGTAACTATTCCTGTCTGTAGTGTCTATCTCTGCTTGTCCATTGTGCTGAGCTGTAAATAGAGCTTCAGTCCTTAACTTCCAGCTGGCTGAGTTCTAGTCTGGGTCATTTTACAAAGTGTGGGGGGCAGGGAACTCCCAAACCATCACATATCTACACAGAAAATATGCACAGATGTCCCTTCTCTGGACACACTCAAGCACCTCAATGTCCTTCTTCAATGGAGGGGCCCAGAACTGGACACAGGACTCAAGGTGTGGCCTAAGCAATGCAGAGTCCAGGGGGAGAATGAGCTCCCTGCTCCTGCTGGCCACACTCTTGCTGATGCAGGCCAGGATGCCATTGGCCTTCTTGGCCACCTGGGCACACTGCTGGCTCATGTTCAGGCAGTTGTCAATCAGCACCCCCAGATCCCTTTCTGTTTGGCTGC
Organism: Eubucco bourcierii; assembly: GCA_013396675.1. Taxonomy (NCBI): domain Eukaryota; kingdom Metazoa; phylum Chordata; class Aves; order Piciformes; family Ramphastidae; genus Eubucco; species Eubucco bourcierii. The sequence continues at coordinate 77,439 of VWZE01012871.1, forward strand.
TCTCCAGCAGAGAGTCTCTGTGACTCCTGACTACCTAAGTGGGTATTATCCACGAGTGTCAGGTCAGGTATGCATGTGCTCAGATAGCAATCTACCAGAGTGTCTAGGTCAATCAGCTCATAAACATGGATTCTACTGGAAGAGAGTTAACCATCCCCGTGGCTCACAGAAGCCACCTGTTCATTGCCTAGCTGCAGTAAAGTCATTGCATCACCTCTTTAGAAACAGAAGACCTGAGGTGTAGAGAGCAATTGCTAAGGAATCACTTTGGAAGCAGGCAAACCTGAAATGTTTCAGATGAAAATTTTTGGGATACAAGAAGACAGTGATTATTCTGAAGAAAACATTTAATCCCATTCAGTGGCAAACAGCCCTACACAGTGACCATGTCCAGTAGCCTCACAAAAACTACCTAGTTTCCAAGTATACCACCAACCACTTTCCCAAAGAACTCACCAGGAGCAAGAGGAAAGTCCTTGGTGCAACATACCTCAAATACAACACAGATTAGGTAAAGAGTACACAGGCAGCATAGGCACTATAAGCCTTCATGAAAGCAGGACTTTTAATCACATTATCCATTCTCATCTCTGTCACAGAATTTTCAATCTATTACTACCACATATTATTAGTTTTTCTCTAAAGAGCAATTACAGGAATTTCTGAGGAAGAAGAACAGGAAGAGGTAGAGAAAGAGGAAGAAAGAGAGAAAAAGAGAAAGACAGAAAGAGAATGAGAAAGAGAGAAAAAGAGAGAAAGAGAAAGAGAAAAAGAGAGAGAGAAAGAAAGAAAGAGAGAAAGAGAGAGAAAGAGAGAGAAAGAGAGAGAAAGAGAGAGAGAAAGAGAGAAAGGGAATCAACAAGGATCATACTTTATAAAGACCTTTTTTTCCCTGAAATAGATAAATTCCAAAGTCAAGAAGCTGTTTTAAGCAACCAACCAAGTGTGATTAATGCCAGGTTGCTTTGCCACAAAAGAAAAGCAGCCACGGACAACAGTGGAATGCACTGAAGCATCTATTTACAAATCAAGGACAGATAATGCCCCACTACACAAAAAAGAACAGCTTGATTTTTATGATGCAGATGCCAATCATCATAACCTATCCAAAGTGCTCTGTTAAAACTGTCACAAAGCCAGGCAATTCTGCTCAAATACCTTCTGAGCAGCCCACCTAAGTAAAGAGCAAAGGGAGGGAGTCTGCAGTACAACTGTTACAGACTGGATCTGTCTTGGATCTCCGAAACTTGATGAGGCCTTAGGCACAGGACAACTATAACCTGCCAAAAGTGAAAACACTCTGTGATGGTTTGGGAGTTCCCTGCCCCCCACACTTTGCAAAATGAGCCAGACTAGAACTCAGCCAGCTGAAAGTTAAGGACTGCAGCTCTATTTACTCAGCACAATGTACAAGCAGAGATATTCACCATATCACACACACACACAGTCTCACAGTATCACCAAGGTTGGAAGAGACCTCAAAGCTCATCAAGTCCAAGCCATTCCCACAGCCCTCAAGACCAGACCATGGCACCAAGTGCCACGTCCAAACCTGCCTTGAACACCTCCAGGGACGCTGACTCCACCACCTCCCTGGGCAGCCCATTCCAGCAGTCAATGACTCTCTCAGGCAAGAACTTTCTCCTCACCTCCAGCCTAAACTTCCCCTGGCACACCTTGAGACTGTGTCCTCTTGTTCTGGTGCTGCTTGCCTGAGAGAAGAAAGCAACCTCCTCCTGGCTACAAGCACCCTTCAGGTAGTTGTAGACAGCAAGAAGGTCTCCCCTGAGCCTCCTCTTCTCCAGGCTAACCAATCCCAGCTCCCTCAGCCTCTCTCCATAGGGCTGTGCTCCAGGCCTCTCCCCAGCCTCG
>VWZE01012871.1:79713-110249 GCA_013396675.1 Eubucco bourcierii
ACAGTGTCAAAGGCCCTGCTGAAGTCCAGGCAGACCACATCCACAGGCCTCCCCACATCCACCAGGCAGTGACCTGATCATAGAAGGAGATCAGGTTGGAGAGGCAGGGTCTGCCCTTCCTAAATCCATGTTGGCTGGACCTGAGCCCTTGGCCATCCCTCAGGTGTGCAGTTATTGCTCCCAAGATAATCTGCTCCATCATTTTCCCAGGCACTGAGGTCAGGCTGACAGGCCTGGAGTTCCCAGGTTCCTCCATCCGACCCTTCTTGTGGATGGGGATCACATTGGCCAGGAATATACAGGAATAGTTACAGACATAGACAAGTTAAAGGGAATACAGAAACACAACTCTCCTCCCAGAAATCAGAGACCCCAGGAGGGGCTCCCAACCACCCTTCCACCTTCTCCCCACCTCTATACCTTACCCCAAGGTTTGCCTTATGCACAAGGTGAATTAGGAGGATCGGCCAGGGCGGGTAGAAGAAAAGCGGTTAGTGAAGATTAATCGGCAGAGAGAAGCCAGAAGCTGCTGGACTGCCCGAGACAACTGTGCCACTACAGACAGACAGACTTATCTATGTTTTGGGTTCTTCTCTTAAACATCTCAGCAAGCCTATGAGTGCAGCAGACATCACCATGTTTTCCTTTCACAGCCTATAGTGTAATTTTCTCTATTAAAATATTCCATTTAGCCTCTAACCAGCACATACTTGTTGCCTGAATCTCCCTGTATCACTGAAATTTTCATATATTCAGTTTTATTTCCTAGTCAAGTTGTTACTAGTCAGGTGACACATTCGTTGCTGCTTTGGAATTTTCAGCTTACTTGACCGAGTGTAAATAGGAGCTTTATGCTGGTAGGTTATCTTCTCTGGGGAGCTGCTGTCAGAGAGAGGAGACTTCATGGCAGTTGTGTCTAAAAAATCTACACCACAAAGAACACTCCAAATGGTACCAGCTCACCTCTCTGGTTAAAATGAACTGGCAGTCTGAGAGCTATTTCTTGCCATAGATCTGTACTTACAAGCATGGCTTTTTGAAGTTCACCCATGTGGACATGAAAAACAGGGAGACTAAAAAGAAGAGCTTCCCTTCCTTCAGCATAAGATTAAGTGTGGCAAACAGCAACTGGCTCTTAAGATACAAAAAGGATAAAGCACTTAGTTCAGAGAGAGTTAAGTGCAATGTTAGACCTATTTCCTTGACTGTGATGTTCACTAACTCTCCTTCGTGATGAAAAATGGAATGCTTGTGGCAGGTGCGGCACAGTCCATGAGAAACACAAAAGGCGAACGAGTAGTGGTCTCTGACACTGATTTAGCTACTACATCTGGTACCTCTGCATGCCTATCCTTCCTCCACCAACATACCTGGAAAAGCCCTGCCCTTTGTCACCAAGTTTCCTCTTCCAGAACAATACTGACTAGTGATTAATGAAACACCTTCATTTGTTGAATAAAGCACGCCAGCTATTTGGAGAAATTATACTGAGAGTCATTCATCACCCTAGACTGTTTTCCCAAGTTTTGTTATGTTAACCTACCTACAGCAGAGTGGAAAACCCAAAGTAAGTAATGCCTAAATGCAATGGCAAAGGCTGGGAAAAAAAGCCAGAGGGTGACTTGATCGGAACTTGCTACCAGGCTGTGTTTATATGTTTCATTAGTTGTGTGTGACAGCTCAGTAATTCTATTGCCTCAAAACAACGCATGACATACCTGGTGTGAATAGACAGGGTGATGGCTTTGATAGCCTTCAACAGCTCTCCAGGAGAGCTGCCGGCCTGGCAGAACGGCTTGACAATGACAAGAGGTCAGTTCTATGGAGGTGGAAAACCACTGCAACAGCACCACGGGAAGGCCAAAGGCAGACACTGCACTGGAGTGCTCAGCCCTCTGCACACCTCCCTTTGTGATTCAGAGGGACCACCACCGCCCGCCCCCCACCTAAAGGATATAAAAGGACCGCAAGGTCCGGGGTCCACATGTTGCACCTACCATAGAAGACTCTGCTCGCATGTATGCCCTCCACTGAAGGACTTGCACTACTCCTGTGAAAATGTCACTGGATCCAAGGAGTGCTGATACCTTTTTAAAAACTACTCCTTAACTCACTCTCGTGTTTTTAACTTGCCTCCTTCCTGTCTTTTGTCTGCTCCAGCACAACCAAGCACCTCTAAGACCTACTACCATAAGTTTTCGTTGGCTTTAACTCATCAGCTGTTCAGCATTGGTTTGCTTTAATTTACTCCAAGAGAATTTTTGAATCTTAGCATGACCTCCGCTGCTGCTCAGGGGCTCAGGACACTGGGTCCTGACGGTTGTGTCAGCTGAATTTTGAAAGGTGCACGTATAGAGTTTACAGCCTAACATGTGAGTTTACACTCCAAGCTGTCCTTCAGGACTGGTAACTAAAATAAACACAGCTTTAACATAGACTTAATGTACAAGGGCTATATCTTGATGAGTCTCATACCTGCATATTACTGAACAGCTTAACCATGCAGCCCTCTTCCATGGGACACAGCTTTTTCTCACCTAAAGGGGCCCAGATAGGAGTGTGTTCTGCTATATAGGAAGATATAAGAAGAAAAGTGAGCTAAAAAGGATGCTTCCGTCAAGAAATGCAATGACAATAATTCAGAGCAGTTGGCCACTTTCTTAGGAGGTCCTTTGATGCCTGAGAGAATCAGACAAGTCCAGATCCAGGAAGTATAAATCAACTAGGGGCACCTGTCTTAAGTGATAAGGAGACATTCCTTGCTTCTCTGTGCACTTACGAAATACCTCGTATGTTGGGAAAGTTGGCCTACAAAGGAAGAAGTGATTAAGGTCATTTATCTTCAAAGACAGGCAACTAGAATGCAGAAGTCTTTCCTCTATCTGTTGGAAAACTGAATTGAAAGTCTAGGACTAGAGTCTATGCAGAAAATCCACACTCTCTGGCTTCTCTCTCTCCAGATATTTGCAAATAATAACTTAGCCTGGCCCTTGGGAGTGGGGCAGCTGTATCTTATTGAGCATTTGCTATCACAATGAAATCATCAGCAGTGTGTTGTTGCCTTACCTGGCACTGTATTAGCAGAGGCGAAGTCTCTTTTCTCCTGTCCTCTCCCCTTTCCATCCTTTCATCCTGGTCTTTTGCCAGTGGAGATTGAACCCATGCAGACTGGCCCCTGGTCTCACCCCGCAGCTTGCTCAGATTGCCTTCCAAGAGGCGCCGCTGGACCACGCTATGTGGCTGCTGTCTCCATCACAAAGAAAGAGAAATTCCAGCTAAGTAGGCAGCAAAGGAGAGGGACATTTGCTAGCGTGGGGAAGCAGATTGCAAACACATGACCCACCTGCTCATCCTGATGAATAACAGGTTTACCCAAACCCCCTTTCTTTAAATTCCATGACTTTCTGTGTAGACACTGAGGTGATGTTAAAGTGTTGGGATGACTGTGACAAGCAGGTGTGGAATGCAGTTGCTGAAGGAGAAGAACATGTTTGATACATGCTCTCCCCACATGTGTCTGCTCTTCCAGCTACGCGTGTACTTGGCGGTCCTGTAGAGTTCAAGTCCTGCAATACCCTACCGTGGGTGTGTGCTGACACCCAACCAGGTACTCTCACACCGTTTCATCTGAGAGGCCACAGGAGACACAGCACATGTGTAATGTACATGTGGTATAAGGAGTATAAGAAGTAGGACTCCAAAAATTTCAGACATACAAGCAATTACTTGTAATGAAGCAGGAAATTTCTGCCACATAGGAAACTAAAACTTGCTTCCAATTTTTTTTTTTGTTGTCTGTCCCTGCCCCTCTCCATCACAAATGATACTATTTTGACTCCCTTCCTGGTTAGGGGAGTGTCTAGGAAGACCTATGTTGTTCACAACTTGAAGGGAGCACCATCAAGCCAGACCAATGGCTGAAGGAACATTATTTCTATATCATATATTTCATGCTTATAGCTCATTCCTATCTCACTTCATCTGGGCAAAAGAAGGGGAAGGTGTACCAAAAGGGAAGAAAACCTGTGAAAAACTTCTTGGCCAGACATTGCATACACACAGAGGGAAGTGTTGCTTTGGAGAGAAAGTTCCCCTAGTTTTCGCCTGTTTCCCTAATATTTGCCTCGTATTGATCCAGTGCCTCCAGTCCCTGGACAGCAGCTGAATCTAGAATGGGCAGCATCAATGAAGTAGACCTGTCAGGGGTAGCTTTGTCCCTTCTCTTTGTACTCAGCCCATGGCCCTTCTCCAGGACAGCAGCTGCTCAGAGCTGACAACAGTGCTACCAGTAACAACCTCACATATGAAGAAAGGCAATTAAGCTAAAAGGGCTATGGTGTTACAGCATAAACTGTTGCTTTTGTCTTTCTTGAAAATAATTTTAAGAAATCAGCTTCCAGGCGATGCAGCAGTTAGGTCCTATCAACGTGCATGTCATTCAATGCCATTCAATGCTATCCAGTCTGAATTAGACCAGACTTGCCAATGAGCTAGGCTGGCCACAACAACCCCATGCAGAGCTACAGGCTGGGGTGAGAGTGGTTGGAGAGCAGCCAAACAGAAAGGGATCTGGGGGTGCTGATTGACACCTGCCTGAACATGAGCCAGCAGTGTGCCCAGGTGGCCAAGAAGGCCAATGGCATCCTGGCCTGCATCAGCAACAGTGTGGCCAGCAGGAGCAGGGAGCTCATTCTCCCCCTGGACTCTGCACTGCTTAGGCCACACCTTGAGTCCTGTGTCCAGTTCTGGGCCCCTCCATTGAAGAAGGACATTCAGGTGCTTGAGCGCATCCAGAGAAGGGCAACGAGGCTGGGGAGAGGCCTGGAGCACAGCCCTGTGGAGAGAGGCTGAGGGAGCTGGGATTGGTTAGCCTGGAGAAGAGGAGGCTCAGGGGAGACCTTCTTGCTGTCTACAGCTACCTGAAGGGTGGTTGTAGCCAGGGGGAGGTTACCTTCTTCTCTCAGGCAAGCAGCAGCAGAACAAGAGGACACAGTCTCAAGGTGTGCCAGGGGAAGTTTAGGCTGGAGGTGAGGAGAAAGTTCTTGCCTGAGAGAGTCACTGACTGCTGGAATGGGCTGCCCAGGGAGATGCTGGAGTCAGCGTCCCAGGAGGTGTTCAAGGCAGGTTTGGACGTGGCACTTGGTGCCATGATCTGGTCTTGTGGTCTGTGCTAACATGTCGGACTTGATGAGCCTTGAGGTCTCTTCCAACCTTGGTGATACCGTGATACTGTATTAACCCCACACAGTGTCTGTGCCTCAGAGCAGCCATATCCTTGGTCAAACTGCAGAGTCAGGTCATTCCCTTACTGTATTAGTTGAAAAAGTAAAGTAAAAAGTTCCCTCTCTTCTTAGTCTTTTCTCAGCCCACTGTGCATGCCCACAGTAAGTTGGCCATTGTACTTCACTCCCTAAATCCTCCAAGCACAGTGCCAGTTTGGCTGCTGGCTACTATCTGGGCCGTGGAAAAGGGCAGGGGACCAACAGCAGGTCTTCATATCCCATCCTCCCTCCTCCTCCCTCCCTCCTGTCTCCTCTCACAATTTGGCATGCAAAATACCTTTCCCTCTCCCTGCAACCTTTCCCACAGAAAAAGCCAGCCCTTTGCAGCTGCCACTTCTTGTCCTCTTCTTGCCATTCCTGCTGGGAAGAGGACAAGTGCTGAGCTTTAGGACCGTGGTAGACTCCAAGAGCAGACTCCTGGAGGTCTCCCTGTCTTCAATCTCATCAGTGAGATGAAGAAGTGGAGACTGTTGTCTCACTTGGGTTGTTAAGAAACAATGAGATGGAGAGGATGGTGAAAGAGGGCCTGAAGGGAGCTGGTCCAGCAGCTGGGACAGCCTCTCAGGACCTTTAGAACAGTCAGAAATGTTCCCAGTGCAACTCATCCCATTCAGGCTCTCCAATGTGAAATCTCAAGGCCTTGCTATGGTTAGTGGTGTGCTATGATTTCACGGTCTTGATTTTTGGGAGGGGAGAAGCCAGACCTTCAGATTTGCTTTATCCTTTCAGAATATTTCAGCTCATGCAGCTACTTTTTTTTTTCCCCTTTAAAAAAAAAAAAAAAAAGGCTCTAAAGTTGTCTTTTTGTTTGGTTGTTTTGGGAGGGTTTGATTGTTTGTTTTCTTTGGGTTTTTGTTTGGTTGGGGTTTTTTATTTTCTTCTGCGGGTTTTTTTGTGGGTGCTTGGGGTTTTTTTGTGGGGGTTTGGCATTTTTTTTGGTGGGGGTTTGGGGTTTTTTGGTGGGGTTTTTTGGTTGTTTTTTTTTGTTGTTTGTTTGGTTTTTTTGGTTTTTTTTTTTGTTTGTTTTGGGTTTTTTCCCCCAAAACAAGCTGTTATAAAGCTGGAAATGTGAGGCTTCCACTTTTTCACTGCTGGAGATGTCATGAGCCTGCCAAAACCCAGAAAGTGCTGGATCCATTGTATAAGCTGAATGTAGACCCCAAATCCACAGAAAGAGTGGCAAAAAGTAACAGCCTGTCCTCAGCTGCATAAGAAAATGCCTTTTTTTTTTTTTTTCCAGCATGACATAAGTCCCTGCTCTAATTTTAGGACATGCATGACTGCCAGAGCTGGAGTCCCTGACACTGACAATGGAGACACGCTTTGAGAAACTGACTAAATTTCTCTCAAAGTGCTTTAGGACTCTGGAGTGTTTTGCACTCTTTCTAAGATCAACTTTTCTAGCACTTCCTGGATGCTGCCTTGTTTTCAGTCTTGAATTTCTTTCCTCCAGGAGGGAGCCAGATCAATTTAGGAAACATAGAGTTTTATATGGGGCTGAAGCAGTGCCTGAAAGCACACTTTGGACTCTAATTTGCAGCCCTCACAACATCACAGCGATGTCACAGTGGCCCATCGAGGTGTGGGAACTGCTGGATTGGTCTTGGAAATCCAGTCTGGCTCTTTTCTCTCTCCAAGGGAGACCAGAAACAGAGGTCCTGCAGCTATCGTGTTGACCTCAGGTACAGCACTATGTGAACTACCCGCAGGCATCAAACGATTTTGTGCCTTCTAAAATCAGTGCAAAATTTTCATGGCACAAAATACGCCATGTGTCATTCACTGCTTCTTAACTTCATGCTAAAAAAATGTTTCAGCCATTCTGTTACAGACCAAACATGAACTATGCAGTGGTTTCCAGTGCCTCAATGCCATCTGCACACAATGAAGTCTCCTGCCTACAACGGCTCATTTGACCAAGACAGCTGCTTCTGACAAGTGATTCAGACAAGGCCTGTATTGCTGTAGCAAGCAGGGGCTCCAGAATGCCAGCCTCTGGAGGTCAAGACTACCACCAGTACTTTCACAGAGGCCTCTGGTCGGGAACATGGTTGTGATTTTGAGGCATGGTGTGACAGGAGTTAATTCCAACATAAAACAGACAGACAGGTTTCTTCCTGCTTTTATGGACAGACTCAGTGAACCAAGAGTTCAAAAGCTAAGAGACAAAAAAATAGCCCCTCCCTGTTCTCTGCCAAAAGCCCAGGGGTATGTCCAGGCACCCTTCCCGAGAGCCTGTTTCAGCTGCAGTGCTATAAGGCACACAGCGCCAGTGCCTGCCTGCCTGTGCTGCCAGAACGAACCCCGGTACAGCCAGACCTCCTTCCCCACAGGGAGAAGAGGTCCCACTCCTTGCTCACCTGACACTCAGGTGACTCCTTCTCTTGTGTTCAGAGCACAGCAATTGTGTTCAGGACCAGAGAGGCACTTAAAAGCAGTTCCTGCTTACAGCCACATGTGATTGTAAAGGACTGCCAGAGCGTATGAGGCAGCAGCCCATGATGCCTTTAAGGAGTCACCCTTGACCCTACCAAGCCATGCCACAGACTCTCAGGGTGCACTGTCATGGTACATAACACTGACTCCTTGTGTACACATGGCAGAGCCACTGTCCAACAAGGTCTTGTAAGCTCAGTGCTTACAACTCTATTTGTTCCACACAAGCTTTGGGGCCTGCCACAACGGCCAAGAAACAACTGGAGGAGATTGCACATGTGTAAGTATCTGTGATGTTGCTGTGATGGTCGAAGAGAACCATGGGCTGCAAGAAGGGGTTAAGATCTTTTGCAACATCTGCTACCACAGCAGAAATAAGTGGCTGTGTCCCCATCACCGGCCAGATCAGGCCCTCTTTCAGGAAAATCGTTTAAACCACCACATCCTTGAGAAGTTGAACTACACAGTAGAGAGGAGAATGTAGACAGCAAAACTGTCAGAGCAAGGCTCAGATGCATGCATTTAAGCCAGCAAAAGATCCTGTGGGAAACTGCTCCCTGTCCTGTGAAAGTCCCTCCAGATCACAAACTGCCCTGGCTCCTGGGACAGATCCTCTCACTGACGCATCCTGCCGCCCATCTCCAGAAGGAGATGCTCACAAGCCTCACTCCCCAAAGGTGTCATCCACAGGTGCTGGCCACTGCAGCTGCCTGTGTGCCTGGCTAGCACTCCTGAGCTATGCTTGGCTCTCCAAAAACCCAGGGATTGCAGGGAGAGGAATAATGCAAAAAGGTGACAATGCCAGACATAAGCCTCGTGGAGTTTCATGAACTCCCAATGGGTCCAGGAAGGAGTCTGCTTTTGACCTGGATCAGGTAGAAATGCATGGTGGCTTTCAGAGACATCCCACATGGAAAGCCACAAGTCAGATGTATTCACTGGGTGAGTGGAAAGTTGGATGCAGGAGAATTCTTCTAGTCTATGTCTGCCTGCCTCTGCACGGAGTTTGGTCCCTAAGTCTTGCCTGGGGAGGTGAATGCAAAAAATGGGTAATTCAGTTTTCCCCCTCACTCTGGTCTGATCCTGGGTGATGCCAAAGTTTTCTTTGCTGAATCTATGAAGCTTTCACAAAGCCTACTAGCAGTTCCCGACTGGAATGAAGACTGTTAGGAAGACCCCCTCCAAAATGGGGTCCCACTGGACTCACCAGATCCTTGGATGTGCCAAGCCTTGTCAAGCCATCCAGGGGCAGCAGGTCAGCAGAGTCCTTATGCACAAACTGAGTTGCTTGTTTTAGGCGCCTCTTCTGTTGCAAAATAGCTTTGTTCATCATCTCCACCTCACACTCCGGTGGCTCCATGTCAGAAGTACCCTCATTCTGCTTTTCCTCTTGGTCTCCTTGCCCTAGTGGCAGGGGGCAGCTCTTCCTTGTGCTCATGGTGAAGATTCAGACAGAAGAGATCCTCCTTGATATGCGGAGGTGTTCTCTGAACTCGTCTCCTGGTATTTGCCGTCCTAAGGCTGACTCAGTCTCTTGAGATCTTCTCTCTCTTTCTGCTCTCTTAATTATAACTCACACATCTCTTAAATGCCGCTCTGCCTTTTTCTCCTTCCATACTCTCCGCTCCCCCGATGTCCTTCACCCTTCCTCCTCCTCCTCTCTTCTCCTCCTCTGACTGTAGCTCTACTTCCTTTAGTCGGTGGGTCTCTGTCGTAACAGAAAAGGCCCCGCGTCAGACACCAGTTTCCATATATTACAGCAGAGCCGGCAAGATGCTCCGGCTGGAAAAATCCAGTAGCAGAAGGCTGGCCCTGCCGCTGGGGGCTGGACTTACCTCCCTCCCGTGTGCGCACATGCGCCTCTGCCTCCGCCAGTTGCTGCTGCTGGGGCTCCGACGCAGCTCTGCTAGCCTGTAAACACTGTCAGTGGCAGAGTTCAGCCTAGGAGACGATGCAGTGCCTTGGGAATTGGGAGACAGCATCTGCCTCAAGGCTCCTGGCAGACATGCTCGCTCTCATTTCTGCAGAGAGATTAATGAATGTGGAATAGGCTATGCTGAAGGATTTCACTGCGTATGAACAAAACGCTGAAGGGCAGCTTGCTTTCTGCCTCCGCTAGGGCAAATGGATGGGGCCTGGCTCAGCCCTCGTTTTCACCCTTTCCACAAAGCATTACCTTTCCACAAATGCCTACTCTGGGCAAAGCAGCTTTCATGTGCATCGCAGAAGGAATAGCAGAAATGGACTGTAAAAGTTACAGCACAGGGAGGTTTTCTTTCACTCCTTTTAACTTTTTTTTTTCTTTCTTTTCAGCTTAGTAGTATGTAACATTCCAGTATTACAGATACCATTGTTTTCTAGATTGTGTATTGAAGTAAACACTGAGTAGGCAACATAAGTATCATGGGTGGAGTCGAATCTGCTGAGTGGAATCTGGTGTATGGCTTAGGGGCAGGGGAGGGTGCGCTGTGTCCCCGGACCCAGCACAGGCAGGAAGTCTAATGGCCCATATACAAAGATACATCCAGACAACCACTGTGGGACCTCAGTGCTGTTGCAGAAACTACAAAAGAGTTGGCCTCAGTGAAAGGACACCACTGTGATTACCTTTTACTGCCTGCTAATCATCAGGGTTTTCATTTCTCTTAGTCTTTTTGTTCCTCAGTGTCAGACGGGAGGCTGGCCATTTTTAGAACCGTTCTCAACTTTGGAGCAGTTAACCTCTTTGTCCACAGTGTCCTAACGGTTTTTCCACAAGACATCATGGTTCCCAAAGCAGCAGCTTGCTGAATTGGATTTAGGAGGGTTTGGAATAGAAGATATTCTATCTGCTTTACACTACAAAGCCAAACTTGAAGATGGTAATCCTTTTCGACCATCTTTGTCTATCTGCAAGCCAAATTAAGAGGAGATTATAAGTAATGGATATTCCTAGGAACGATGTGTTCCCATAGCCTTGTTTTCTTGCCCCTAGATTGTTGTGATTCCAGATTTACACACACTTTTGTCCTCTTATGCCATCACTGAGCATCCTTAGAGTCTTACTATCACATTCCTTTAACTATGCCCATTAACTAGTAATGAATCATGCACCTCTACTCTCACACAAGGCCAAGAAATGTGTCACCTCCTACTGCCTCCTTGACAAGCCAGCTCTACTTTTGCTGGCAGCAATGATAGTGCAAATTTTCTTAAAGTCTCAGAACAGATCTTAAAACAGTAAAGAACAGAACATCTTGGGACCAGATCTCCTACAGTTCCTGCTTTTAAAGAGCATAGTTACACAATTTGTGATGAGCTTGCTCCCTCCGCATTGGGTATGCATGAGTGTGCTCATGGTTCCCAGTCTCAGTTCTTCCTTGCAGCTTGTTGCTTTTTATTGCTTGCTCTTGCACCGCACTTTGGCAGAGGCCTATTGAAACGGTTTTGCCCTGCAGCTGTACTGAGTAGTCCTGCTTTAGCTTCTGACCAGCCAATCCTGGCCCCTAACTCACAAAATACTTCTCTCTTAGTGCCTCAAGAGGACCCATGTAATGCTCCGGGCTTGGGGATGTGTCTGGAAGTCTGCCCAGTAGAGAAAGACCTGTGAGTGTTGTGAAGGTTTGGGAGTTCCCAGCCCCCCCACACTTTGTAAAATGACCCAGACTAGCACTCAGTCGGCTGGAAGTTAAATGATGAAGCTCTATTTACAGCTTTGCACAATGTACAGCAGATATTTACACTATGTACAGAATATTTACAGAAATATAAAAATAAAAGGTAATACAGCAACACAACTCCCCTCCCAGAAATCAGAGACCCCAGGAGGGGCTCCCAACCACCCTTCCACCTTCTCCCCACCCCTGTACCTTTCCCCAAGGTTTGCCTTACGTGCAAGGTAAATTAGGAGGATCAGCCAGGAGGGTTAGAAGAAAAGTGGTTAGTGAGGATTAATCAGCAGAGGAGCCAGAGCCCAGAAGCTGCTAGATCCCACCAGCAGCTCCTGTTCCAGCAAGAGCCAGAGACAGACTGACTTATCTAATGTTTTGGTTGATGTTCCCAAACAATTCTCCAGCAAGTGTATGAGTGAAGTAGACATCATGATGTTTTCCTTTCACAGCCTATAGTGTAATTTTCTCTATTAAAATATTCTAATTAGCCTCAAACCAGCACAAGTGTTGACAAACGGACAGCTGAATATGAGCCAATGTGTGCCCAGGTGGCTGAGAAGGCCAACAGCATCCTGGGCTGTATCAGGAATAGTGCGACCAGTGGACCATCAAAGTGGTTGTTCCCCTAGGCTCACTACTGGTAAAGACTGTGCCTTGAGTCCTGGATTCAGTTTGGGGGCCCTCACTAGCAGAAGAATATTGAGTGATGGAACAGGTCCAGAGAAGTTGGTGACAGGTCTGGAGAACAGGTCTTGTGAGGAGCAACTGGAGGAAAAAAACCTCAGAGGATACCTTCTCAAGACAGTGTGATTGGTGTTGGTCTCTTCTCCTTAGTAACAGGTGATAGGATGAGAGGAAACAGCCTCAAGCTGTATCAGGGGAGGTTTAGGTTGGTTTTTAGAAGAAATTTCACTAAAAAGAGATCTCAGTCATTGGAACTGGCTTCCCTGGGAGGTGGATATGAGATAAATCTTGTTTAAAGCTTTCTCCCCACCTCCGTTCCTTCTGGTCCAAAGAGGTCACTTAATTCTGTATATCCTCTGCTGTGTTAGTTCCCAAACCAGGCAAAAAAAACCACCTAGCATTTTCATGGAGTTGTAGTTAGCTAAGGTATTACCATCTGCCATCAGAGGCATGCTGGATTCTAGGTATTTTTTTTTTTTTTCTGCTCAGCTATTACTTTTTTCCATACTGGTCTTCATAAACAAAGTCCATTTACTGATTCAGTTAGGTGTTTTCAGATTTTTTTCTTCTCACAATGAGCACTTTTCTAATGGAGAAGCAGGTCATGGTGCAGCAGATTTAAGTTTATTCCTGGCAGCTATGCCTTTACCCTCATCTTTTGTAGGCACTGGAAAATAGTGTACGAATGAATTTCAAACACAACCTGTGTTCAAAAAATTGAATTGATTTAGATAGAGACATCCATGCACAACCCCATACATGCTAAGAAATTGTTTTCCTTCTTTCCCCCAGTTACATACAATAATTGTAAATCATACTTCACTATTCTCCTCTCTTCATACGGGTTAACCCCATGCAGAGCTCCAGGCTGGGGTGAGAGTGGCTGGAGAGCAGTCAAACAGAAAGGGATCTGGGGGTGCTGATTGACAACTGCCTGAACATGAGCCAGCAGTGTGCCCAGGTGGCCAAGAAGGCCAATGGCATCCTGGCCTGCATCAGCAAGAGTGTGGCCAGCAGGAGCAGGGAGCTCATTCTCCCCCTGGACTCTGCACTGCTTAGGCCACACCTTGAGTCCTGTGTCCAGTTCTGGGCCCCTCCATTGAAGAAGGACATTGAGGTGCTTGAGTGTGTCCAGAGAAGGGCAACGAGGCTGGGGAGAGGCCTGGAGCACAGCCCTATGGAGAGAGGCTGAGGGAGCTGGGGTTGGTTAGCCTGGAGAAGAGGAGGCTCAGGGGAGACCTTCTTGCTGTCTACAGCTACCTGAAGGGTGCTTGTAGCCAGGAGGAGGTTGCTTTCTTCTCTCAGGCAAGCAGCAGCAGAACAAGAGGACACAGTCTCAAGGTGTGCCAGGGGAAGTTTAGGCTGGAGGTGAGGAGAAAGTTCTTGCCTGAGAGAGTCATTGACTGCTGGAATGGGCTGCCCAGGGAGGTGGTGGAGTCAGCGTCCCTGGAGGTGTTCAAGGCAGGTTTGGACGTGGCACTTGGTGCCATGGTCTGGTCTTGAGGGCTGTGGGAACAGCTTGGACTTGATGAGCTTTGAGGTCTCTTCCAACCTTGGTGATACTGTGAGACTGTGATACTGTGTTTTTACAGCATGTGTATCAGTACTATTGAGACAATGGAAGAACTATTCCCCTGCTCTAGCTAGCAGCTCAGCCTTCTAGCTTAAGCAATTACAGACCAGTGAGAGCTCTGGAGCAAAAGATTCCAGCTTCTAACCACAAAGCCACAGCACTGTCTCTACATTCATCACTTTTTTCCCTGACATCTCTCTATGTCTGAGAACACTAAAGAATTCAGAACTAGAGCTTGCAGTTCTAAGGAAAGGCTCTGAAAGCATTTCCCAGTAGCCCATTTGACCAGCCAAGAAACAGGATTCCAGTCTGCCCCTCCTTCGTTGAAGAAGTTAGTGGACAGTACCTAGGGTATTGAAGGGGCAGAGTGGGCTCCTTTGCTGAAAGAAATAACATTAAAGAGCATGAGACAGAGTACAGATTTTACTTCTCTCTGCCAGGGAGGCACTAGGGATTATGCCAACTGTTTGAGGAGCTGCTGTTTTGAAGGTTTTCACTGATTTGACTTCATACTTCCCAAGGTGAGGTTCTTTCAACACAGATTTTCCTTTTTTCTCACTTCTGGGAAGCTTTACTTAACCTTATAATTCCTCCTTAGAATATTGCCTTGCTACTTTTTCAACTTCTAATTCTTGTTCCTTTCTTAAATAATTCTTTTCAGCTTTGAATTTTTCTCTCTTTCAACAATTGGAAACTATGATTTTGTCATCTTGTAGAGCAAATGCAGTGAGGTGGGAGGGTGGTTTGCAGGTAAAGAGCTTTACTTTTGTGTCAAGCTGGGGTGTTAGAGCATGAAAATAGGCCCCACATAATGTAACCAGTCCAGAGATTGTTTCTGCACTATGCCAGTTTCCAAGGCACTGTCTCACTTTGTCTGAGTAAGCTTCAAGTGACTGTAGCAGTGTCCTGGGTAGAATCATAGAATCGTTTCATTTGGAAAAGGTCTCTAAGATCATCATCTCCAACCATCAACCCACAACCACACTAAATCGTGTTCCAAAGTGCCAGGTCTACAGGGTTTTTGAAGACCTCCAGGGATGGTGACTCTGCCCCCTCCCTGGGCAGCCTGTTCCAGTGCTTGACCAATCTTTCAGTAAAGATTTTTTTCCTAACATCCAATCTAAACCTTCCCTGGTGCAGCTTGAGTCTATTCCTCTTGGTCTGTCTCTACTTACTTAGAAGAGCCTAATCCCTCACCTCCCTACAACCTCCTTTCAGGCAGCAGGAGAAAGAGAGGTCTTCTCTCAGCCTCCTCTCTCCAGACTGAAAAAATCCCAGATCCCTAAGCTGCTCCTCAGGGTTGTTCTCCAGACCCTACTGTGCTGAAAGTATGTCAAGGCCAGAAGATTCCTCGTGTGAGGTCACTTTCTGCTCATCATCCTGCATTCTCACAGCCTGTGTATAGTCTCTGGATGCACAGATGGTGCAGAGGAGGGAAGAAAGGATAAACATTACCCAGGCAAACTGTGGATGCTTCTCATTCCCTCTCCATCGCTGAAAAACATTATTTGGAAAAAAAACAAAAACCAAAACAAACAAAAAAAAACCCTGAAAAAAAAAATCTTCTGCTTCAGATTCCCTCCATTTTGTCTATTTGCATAAAAGAAATCTTCCTATTCTTCAGTTGGAGCAGGCTTTCCAGGGTGGTGATTGGAATCCCATCCCTGGAAGTGTTTAAAAGCTGCAGAGATGTGGTGCTGAGAGATGTGGTTCAGCACCAGACTCAGTAAACTTAGGTAACAGTTAGACTTGATGATCTTAAAGGTCTTTTTCAACCAAAATGATTCTGTGATGGACAGGCTGAGAGAGTTGGGGATCTTCAGCCTGGAGAAGAGAAGGCTTTGAGGGGACCTGATAGTAGCCTTCCAGTATCTGAAGGGGGCCTACAGGAAGGCTGGGGAGGGACTATTGACAAGGGCTTGCAATGACAGGACAAGGGGCAATGGGTTTGAACTGGCAGAGGGGAGATTTAGACTGGATGTGAGGAGGAAATTCTTTACAGTGAGGGTGGTGAGGCACTGGCACAGGTTGCCCAGGGAGGTTGTGGCTGCTCCCTCCCTGGAGGGGTTCAAGGCCAGGTTGGACGAGGCTTTGAGTGAGCTGTGCTAGTGGGAGGTGTCCCTGCCTATGGCAGGGGGTTGGAACTAGATGATCCTTGAGGTCCCTTCCCACCTTACCATTCTAGGATTCTATGATTCTAAATAATAAATAATATATTACAGTTTTTATGGGAACGTGTCTGGCAAGTTTCCTTGGGATAGAAGTAATTGTAAGTGTACCTAATGCTTTAGCTCAGCTACTGGACAGCAAAGTGTGTCCTGCCAGTAAAGTCAGTTAGAAAATAGTAAAGTTTGCTTAATGAAGTAATCTGTGGTCAAGTGCCTGTAGTCACCTGCCACAGAGGATATGTTTGTGAGAAGACTCTAGCAAATCTGGGAGAATGCTGTCTCTTATGGATTCTCCTTGCTGTATATAGTACTTGTAGTGACCAGCATCCTCTTTGTGTTTGTCTTGGTTTCACTGCTTGAGCTCCTTGAACCAAGGAGCCTTTTCTGTTCAGTTGGAATAGTTGGCACTGCCACCAAACACTTGCTGATCATGCAGCAGCCAATACAATCCCTCCTTCCATTATGTGGTTGCATGAATGACACTAGATGACTAGCTTTGTTTCCAGAAGGAGAAGAAAGATTCCCTTTTATTACAGAGTATTAATGCCTGCAGCAACTGCAACAATCTTATTTGTGCTAGAGTTTCTCTGTGCCTACAAGGATGTTTAAAGTAGACAATTTCTGGTAGGAATATGCTTACCAACAAATAGATGCAAGAGTCTGAGATGAGGGAGACTTGTGTATCTCAGAGGACACCTTCTTGCTGTCTACAACAACCCGAAGAGTGGTTGTAGCAAGGGGGAGGTTACCTTCTTCTCTCAGACAACCAGCACCAGAACAAGAGGACACAGTCTCAAGCTGTGCCAGGGGAAGTTTAGGCTGGAGGTGAGGAGAAAGTTCTTGCCTGAGAGAGTCATTGACTGCTGGAATGGGCTGCCCAGGGAGGTGGTGGAGTCAGCGTCCCTGGAGGTGTTCAAGGTGGGTTTGGACATGGCACTTGGTGCCATGGTTTGGTCTTGAGGGCTGTGGTAATGGGTTGGACTTGATGAGCTTTGAGGTCTCTTCCAAGCTTGGTGATACTGTGAGACTGTGATACTCTGTCCCAGCTGAGGCTTCACCGAAAAACCTTGTCCAGATCACTGACAAAGGTATTAAAGAGAACTGGCCCCTGTAGCACTTGTGATTTAATTTCCTTTGTGATTACATTTTGCTTTTAGAATCCTCCAACAAACTTTCCTGTCAGCACTTGCTCAGTGTACTACAGTGTTTCCTGTCATATTTGTTTGCAAATAGCTTGTATTATACCTTAAAGCAACTAATGTCAGTCAAGTTCTTCATCAGTTAGTAGTATGATCTCCTGAAATTAACTATAACCACTTTAAATCACAGAGACACAGAATGTTAGGGTTTGGAAGGGATCCCCTATACCAGATCACACAGGAATGCATCTAGGTGGGTTTTGAAGATCTCCAGAGAGGGAAACTATACAACCCCCCTGGGCAGCCTGTTCCAGTGTTCTGCCACCCTCGCAGTGAAATTTTTTTTCCTTGTGTTTACATGGAACTTCCTATACCTCAACTTCCACCATTGCCCCTTGTCCTGTCATTGGGCATCAGCAAGAAGAGCCTGGCTCCAGCTCTTGGTCCTCAGCCTTTACACGTTCATAAACATTAATGAGGTCACCCCTCAGTCTCCTCTTCTCCAAGGTACAGAGCCCTAGCTTCCTCGATAGGAAGATGTTCCACTCCCTTAAGCATTTTTGTGGCTCTGCGCTGCATTCTTTGAAACTGTTCTTAACTGTCCTTAAACTGAGAGGCCCAGAAGTGGACACAGTATTGGAGATGTGGCCTCACCATGGCAGAGTAGAGGTGGAGGAGAATTTCTCTTGACCTACTAACCAGGTACGTTTGTCAGTATACAGTTAGGATTAGGGTTACTGTTAGAATCAGTCTAAGGGTTAGGATGTGGGCTTAGGGTTATGGCATTTAGGATCACAGTTAGAATTAGCCTTAAGGTTTATGTTTGGAGGAAACATCAGGAGAAAATGGTTGAGATGAGGAGAGTTTAATGGAACAGCACACAGAGAATGAAATAATAATGAAACTAATATATAATGAAATATATGCTAATGAAATATAAAACTAGACATAAAGGCAGTTCCAGCCTGTGGGGACTCTGCCCTGTGGCCAGCCCTTACATGGCGACCATGCCAGTGCCAGTGGCTAGTGCAGATGGCTGTCTTGTCTTCCAGCTGCTTCTGGAGCACAGGACCCTGGTGTAGATTTAGGTGATTGAATTTATGGTTAGCTTTCAGATTAGGATCTAAGGGCTAAGATGAAGTGTTAGGTTCAGGGTTTAGTGCTTGTGTCAGGGTTAGTGTTGAGTTTAGGGACAGAGTAAGGGCTAGTTGTTAGAGTTTATGATTATGGTTTGGGATTAGAGTTAGGTTGCGGGGTTAGGTTTTACAGTTAGTGTCATGATTGGGTTTATATTTTGGTGTTAGTTGATTAGAGTTTGGGTGTTAGTGAGCTGGTTTAGAGATTATTTTTGGCCTTAAGATTCTGAAGGGGAATCAGCCATTCCAAAGGGTGTTGTAAACCACCTATGCTCTCTTATTTGGAGAGACTTGATTGGAAATGTTGCAGCTTCAGTGCTCGCTGCTTAACTATCCTGTTGTGGGTGGTTCTTCAGGAACAGCACTTCAGTCCCACTAAGTGAGTCAGCACATTTCCTACAGTGTGTTTTCTCACTGTTGGTGGGTGCAGGCACTGGACTCATCCCTTGGAAAACAGTCAAACCCAAGCTCTGAAAACACTGTTTCAAATCCCATGCTTTTCTGCAACAACTCAGCATTTTGCTCCAGACTTAAACCCAAGAACCGTTGAGCCTGTGACTGTGATGGTCCTTAGCCAACCTTCCTCTGCTCTGGATTTTCTCCAACAGCCTCTAGTTATGCCAGGGGAGCTTTAAATTGGGTATTAGTAAAACTTTTTTTCACTGAAAAGGTTATCAAGCACTAGAGTGTCCTAGGTTGGGGTACTATAGAGTTAAAAATCCTCTAAGGACTAGAAAATTGCTATTCGGTCCCATAATTCTGCTGTCTCTTTCTAAACTAGCACTGAGGCTAACTCTGCCTGCTTTCCTCTCCCTCCACCCTGCTGTGTCTGGCTGGAGATGCTTTATCATGTAAGGAGCAGGTCTGGCTTGGGGCCCCCAGAGGCTTCTGTTTAGGCCTATGGATGGCAGAGTATAAAAGTATGTGATGGTTTGGGAGTTCCCTGCCCCCCACACTTTGTAAAATGACCCAGACTAGAACTCAGCCAGCTGGAAGTTAAGGCCTGAAGCTCTATTTACAGCTCAGCACAATGTACAGCAGAGACAGACACTATAGACAGGAATAGTTACAGACATAGACAAGTTAAAGGGAATACAGAAACACAACTCCCCTCCCAGAAATCAGAGACCCCAGGAGGGGTCCCAACCACCCTTCCACCTTCTCCCCACCCCTATACCTTACCCCAAGGTTTGCCTTAGGCACAAGGTGAGCTTGGAGGATTGGCCAGGGGAGTTATAAGGAAAGTGGTTAGTGAGATAAGCAGCAGATAGAAGCCAGAAGCTGCTAGGCCGCCCCAGACGCTGTGCCCCAGAGAGTGACTTATCTGTGTTTTGAGTTCTTCTCTTAAACATCTCAGCAAGTCTATGAGTGCAGCAGACATCACCATTGTTTGCTTTTCACAGCCTATAATATAATTTTCTCTACTAAAATACTCCAGTTAGCCTCACACCAGCACACTGGGCCAGAGGAAGTGGCAGAAGGACCCTTACCATTGTGTATGCCAGTCCCATAGGTATGCATGAGAAAAGTGCAGGTTGTCAAGCACTGATTACCTACAGGGTGGAGCTTTTGAGGTCTGTCCCTTCTATGGCATTGGTGTACTTATTTGCAAATACTTGGGAAAACATCTTCACTGACTCACAAGTTGCAAACTGTGGCTACCTGTTTCAGCTAGATTTCTATTTCAGACATAAAAAGAATTTGAAACAGAGAAACTTAACCAGTGGGAGAATATTGGAAGCTCTGAGTGGAGAGGTGAACATTCCAGGGATAGGCCATAGAATGGCAACAATGGATAAGTTAATATAATTCCATTGGAGCATCAAAAGCTTGTGTCTGGGAGCACAATTTGTATCTTCTGCTTGTTGCTTCTGCTGTGCCTGCTGTTATCTTCCCTCGCCACTGTTTTGGCTGCTGCTGCTGCTTTGCTGCCATTTGACCTCTTCCCCATCTTCCCTGAGGTTATTGTATTTTCTGTAGTAGTTTATTCTTTTTATACTGTTATATTTAAACTGTACAAAAATACAGTTTCATTTTTCTCTCTGACTTTCCGAAATTCTGAGTTGTAGTGAATTTACTTTACTGGGGGAGGGATCTGCTCTAACCCAGCCCAGAAGCCGTGGGCCTTATGGTATTAGTTCTGCTGCATTCCTGACCTTTCTCTCTCTCTTGTCTCTGGATGATAAATACGTCAAGCATTGTTAATTGTTTGAAATATTAAGGCTACACTACAATTTGAAATTATGAAAGAATGGCAAGCATCTCAAGTGGCTTGGAGGCTGAGGATCATTCTGGTCTGCATGCAAAGACCTGAGGCTGGGGAGGGAAATGCAGAGGCACCAGCTCTCCCAGAAGTTTATTTCTGACAGAAACTTTACAAACATGGAAGTTCTGTTAAGGTCCCGTAGGACTACTGACAGCCTGACACATGGAGCACCATGATTTTTCCTAGTATTCAGCTCCTAACCTGTTAATATGCTTCCTGTCTAGAAAAGGAAAAGACAGACACTACATACTGAGCAAAGATGTGGTCATGAGTGGCCTGAGAAGGAGAGAAAACCCAGTGTCTAAATGGAGTAATAACGGTAGCACAGATTGCGTATGAGCAATGACAGCCTACAGGAAGCAGTCCTAACTTGACAACCCATATCCCTGTTAAAGTTACATATATTGTTAACTTGACACTACCCAAAGCAATTCCTCCTCTGTAGGCAATAGCAGGGAAAACTTCAACTGCCCCAAACAAACGCTTTTCTAAAGTGAAGTTCAAAGTGAAAATGGATGGGGGTAATTGAGGACAGGTTATAGCACAGGAGTCATAAAATTACCCCTAAGTGAGGTATTTCAGAGCTTAGTATCACAGTGTCACAGTATCACCAAGGTTGGAAGAGACCTCAAAGCTCATCAAGTCCAACCCATTACCACAGCCCTCAAGACCAGACCATGGCACCAAGTGCCACGTCCAAACCTGCCTTGAACACCTCCAGGGACGCTGACTCCACCACCTCCCTGGGCAGCCCATTCCAGCAGTCAATGACTCTCTCAGGCAACAACTTTCTCCTGGCACAGCTTGAGACTGTGTCCTCTTGTTCTGCTGCTGCTTGCCTCAGAGAAGAAGGTAACCTCCTCCTGGCCACAACCACCCTTCAGGTAGTTGTAGACAGCAAGAAGGCCTCCCCTGAGCCTCCTCTTCTCCAGGCTAACCAATCCCAGCTCCCTCAGCCTCTCTCCATAGGGCTGTGCTCCAGGCCTCTCCCCAGCCTCGGTGCCCTTCTCTGGACACACTCAAGCACCTCAATGTCCTTCTTCAATGGAGGGGCCCAGAACTGGACACAGGACTCAAGGTGTGGCCTAAGCAGTGCAGAGTCCAGGGGGAGAATGAGCTCCCTGCTCCTGCTGGCCACACTCTTGCTGATGCAGGCCAGGATGCCATTGGCCTTCTTGGCCACCTGGGCACACTGCTGGCTCATGTTCAGGCAGGTGTCAATCAGCACCCCCAGATCCCTTTCTGTTTGGCTGCTCTCCAGCCACTCCCACCCCAGCCTGTAGCTCTGCATGGGGTTGTTGTGGCCAAAGTGCAGCACCTGGCACTTGGATTTGTTGAGCTCCATCCCCTTGGACTCTGCCCATCTGTGCAGGCGGTCGAGGTCCTGCTGCAGAGCCCTTCTGCCCTCCAACCCAGCAACATCAGCCCCCAGCTTGGGGTCAGCTGCAAATTTGCTGGTGCCTGACTCGATGCCCTCGTCCAGATCATCACTGAAGATGTTCCAGAGGATGGGGCCCAGCACTGATCCCTGGGGCACACTGCTAGTGCCAGGCCTCCAGCTGCATGTGGCACCATTCACCACCACTCTCTGGGCTCGGCCCTCCAGCCAGTTCCTAACCCAGCACAGAGTGTTGGCATCCAAGCCACGAGCTGACAGCTTAGCCAGCAGTGTGCTGTGGGGCACAGTGTCAAAGGCCCTGCTGAAGTCCAGGCAGACCACATCCACAGGCCTCCCCACATCCACCAGGCAGTGACCTGATCATAGAAGGAGATCAGGTTGGAGAGGCAGGGTCTGCCCTTCCTAAATCCATGTTGGCTGGACCTGAGCCCTTGACCATCCCTCAGGTGTGCAGTTATTGCTCCCAAGATAATCTGCTCCATCATTTTCCCTGGCACTGAGGTCAGGCTGACAGGCCTGGAGTTCCCAGGTTCCTCCATCTGACCCTTCTTGTGGATGGGGATCACATTGGCAGTTTCCAGTCGTCAGGGACCTCTCCTGTGAGCCAGGACTGGTGGAAAATGATGGAGAGAGGCTTGGGCAGCTCATCTGCCAGATGATCTCCTAGGCTAACAGTTCACCAGCACGATCTGGACAGTTCACCAGGGATTTCAAGGTATGGTATAGAATCTGCTTCACAGAATCTTTTGTGGATGTTGCTAAAGTGTGTATCAAAGTACTCAGTATCTTTAATTTTCTAAGACAAGTTGTAATTGAAACTTGAGGACAAATGTGCTGTATCAGCAGTTCAGATTCACGGCCTTTACATTCTAAAACTCTACTTGTGTCAAAGCAAGAAACCTGTCTGGAATCACTAGTGAAGGAGGATGCTTTCCTCTGAATTCCAACCAACTCGTATTTTGCTATACCATGAATATCTTTTTATCCAGTTACAGCTCACTTCTGCTGGAAAAAGGTAGTGTGGTGGAGGTTGTTCCTGGTCAGAAACAAGCTCACAATTTTTCAAGCTTGTCACTTTGCTCTCAGAACCCATAATGCATTCTGAAAAAGACAGGCAGTTATTTTATTTTTTAAAAGGAATTTCCACTTTTGTTTAAAGGCAGACTTCCTTCTGGCAGAAATTGAAGCCTGATACCCCCACAAAAAAGACTGATGGGTTGTAATCCAGAGTCTCTTGCTTCCATATAGGGAAGGGCTCAAGTTCTTCTTCTGCCAGGCAAGTTCCAAAAAATGTTGGAAGTCATCTTCACTTACCTTGTGTCAGGGGACATCCAGTCCTTTACGGCTGGCAGAACAGGGTTGAAGGAATCCCACTTAACTAGTGACAGGGAATTACCTTCCCCTTTGCACCTGTCCCACTTCTTTCTGTGTGTAGAGAATTTTCAGGGGAACAGAGCAGCTGCAGCACTTGCTGGCTCCCCATAGATTTGTGTGTCCCAGATACTTTGACAGCTGCATCAAAAATGAGTGGTTTCTTTCACTAGATAGAAGGTGTTAAAACAGCCTGCTCTGTTATCAGAACTCGAGGACAGTCTTGGAATGCTCCTGCACATTACTCAAAGACTCAGGGACTGCTAAATGAAGGATGTGAAGAACACACATAGCAGCTACCAGCTATTGGACTATGGTGTTGGGACGTTGTCTCTGGTGAGAGCTTCTGGACAGTCACAGGCAGATCAACATGATCCAAGTAATGCCCATTTACTGATACTTTTTAACAGACTCTGAGGGTTAGTTCTTTGTTAGGCCATTGGTCCAAAGCTTAAGGAACAAGCCGTTGGCATTATAGAGTTGGTGTAAATTGTTAAGGGGGGAGCTGTGGGGGCACTAAGTGATGGTCCCATCATTAGCTGTTCAAAGGCTTCTCAAAAGTCCTTGTGTTGGTTTGATCTGCCGTTGACTGCTGTTGTTCAGTTCTCCGGAGGCAGTTTGCAGGTGGTGTCCTTGACCTCCGGATAAACTTTCAAGTAGACTGTGAGACTTCAGCTCACAATTAGCAGTTAGCACAGGTTGGATTGTTCACATGTCCAGTTGATACAGAGTGTTCCCCTACACTCATTCATGACATTCATGAGAAGACAAGAACTGTAGCTCTGCACTTAGAATCATAGAATCAGTTAGGGTTGGAAGGGACCACAAGGATCATCTAGCTCCAACCCCCCTGCCATGGGCAGGGACACCCTACCCTAGATCAGGCTGGCCAGAGCCTCATCCAGCCTGGCCTTAAACACCTCCAGGGATGGCCCTCAACCACCTCCCTGGGCAACCCATGCCAGGCTCTCACCACTCTCATGCTGAAGAACTTCCTCCTCACCTCCAGTCTGAATCTCCCCACCTCCAGCTTTGCTCCATTCCCCCTAGTCCTGTCACTACCTGAGAGCCTAAAAAGTCCCTCCCCATGTTTTTTCAAGGCCCCCTTCAGATCCTGGAAGGCCACAAGAAGGTCACCTGGGAGCCTCCTCTTCCCCAGACTGAACAGTTCCAACTCTTTCAGTCTGTCCTCATAGCAGAGGTGCTCCAGCCCTCTGAGCATCCTTGTAGCCCTTCTTACTTACTTACTGAGAGAGGATGGCGTCCTTCATCTTAAAAAATCACATCTCTGCTATAATCCAGATCCTGAACTTCTGAAGGGGCAGGTGATAACTGCCTTCTGGCCACATTTCTCCCTCTGTGTACATATGGAGAAGCATCCTGGGGACAAAATAATGCAGTTGAAGTCTTGCAGAGATGAACCAGATCCCCTTCAAGTAATTCCCCTTCAGTTCAGCAGGGAAGCATCATGTGGTTATCCACATGGTAGTGATAACGTGAGGGGTAGAGGCAGGCAGATACCTGCAGAAGTGTCTGAGCATGGACAGGTGGGACCTGACCCTAGGGCTGAAGCAGAGACTGAGAGAAGGGTGCCCAAAGAAAAGGGTAAGGGAAGATCAGCCAGTAAATCATCTCCAAAAGGGGCATGACTGAAATGCCTCTACACTGATGCAAGGAGCATGGGGAATAAACAGGAAGAATTGCACATATGTGCAAGTCTCCAGGGTTATGATGTCATTGGCATCACTGAAACGTGGTGGGATGGATCTCATGATTGGAACATAGGGATAGATGGTTATAAACTCTTCAGGAGGGACAGGCAGGGGAGAAGGGGAGAAGATGTTGCCCTCTACATCAAAGATAGACTAGAGGCCATGGAGCTCCACCTGGGGATGTCCAGAGCAGAAACAGAGAGCTTATGGGTAAAGGTTAAAGGGAAGGCACAGGAAGGTGATTTCATAGTGGGATTCTGCTACAGACCTCCTGATCAGGAAGGTGAAGTGGATGAGGCCCTCTACAAACAAATAGGAGAAGCTTCACGTTCACAGGCCCTGGTCCTCATGGGGGACTTCAACCACCCTGACATCTGTTGGAAGGACAGCACAGCAGAGCACCAGCAATCTAAGAGGTTCCTGGAATGCATTGATGATAACTTCCTCCTGCAAATGGCAGAGGAACCCACAAGCAAAGGTGCTATGCTGGACCTAGTCCTCACCAACAAGGAAGGGCTGGGGAGTGAAGTGAAGCTGAAGGGTTGCCTTGGCTGCAGTGACCATGAAACGATAGAGTTTAGGATCCTCAGGGCATCAAGGAGAAGGTGTAGCAAAATCACAGCTCTGGACTTCAGAAAAGCAGACTTCAGCCTCTTCAGGGATCTCCTTGGCAGGGTGCCATGGGAAGTTACCCTGGAAGGAAGTGGGGCCCAGGAAAGGTGCTCAGTGTTCAAGGATCACCTTCTCCAGGCTCAGGAACAATGCATCCCAGAAAAGAGGATGTGGAAAAAGACTTGAGAGTCATGGTGGACAAAAGGCTGATCATGAGCCAAGCAATGTGCCAAGAAGGCACATGATATCCTGGGGTGCATAAAGAACCGTGTGGTAAGCAGGTTGAGGGAGGTTATCCTCTCTCTTTACTCTGCCCTGGTGAGGCCTCATCTGGAGTACTGTGTCCAGATCTAGGTTTCCTGGTTCAAGGACAGCAGGGTACTGCGAAGAGCTAAGAAGATGATTAGGACATGGAAGCATCTCTCTTACAAAAAAAGGCTGAGGGACTTGGGAGTTTGTGGCCTGGAGAGGAGAAGATTAAAGGGGAATGTTTCAGAATGTTCAGTTATTCATCAAAACAGCTGCAGAAGGAGAGAGCGGCTGAAAGAACAGCTTTTTCCTGTGGAAAAGCTGCTGCTGTCATACTGCTGCCCAGTAGCTGTGCTGCTTTGAAACAGATGCACAAAAGGAGTATGTCTGGTTTGGGGGAGGTTATCAATAATCTTCACTATTGGGTGATAAATCTGTGTTAGCTGTTCTGTCTGTGACAAGAACTGAGAGACTTGTGACCTTCTATCATCTGAGTGACCTGTGTACAGTGCCTCAAACTCCCTAAACTTCAATGTGTGCTCCACCCCTATGCAGAGTGCTGGTGATGAAATATATTGCCTTGTGCCTCTCTAGTGTGGTCTCCAAGTATTTTTTCACCAGCTCCTGAGAGAAGGCAACTTAAGGTAGGTCTTGGTGCTGTCTGCTGATAATGGGAATGAGGACTAGGGTAAAGATCAGGCCCAGCAGTCCCACAGGTTGAGATGGGTTTAGCTTGATTTGATTGGGAAATGATCTCACGAGGCAGGAATTGTAAAAATAGAGTTATTTTCATTTTCCCAAAAGCCCCACCCCAAAACTACACAGAACTAGTTTAAAAACTATTCACTCTAGTTCAGTTAGGAAGTTCACAAAGATGCTTATTGGGTAATTTTTGATAATTTAGAGAATTCAGAAGGTGGAAATGCCAATGCACCATATGACACCAAGCTGGGGACTGATGTTGCTGGGTTGGAGGGCAGAAGGGCTCTGCAGCAGGACCTCGACCGCCTGGACGGATGGGCAGAGTCCAAGGGGATGGAGCTCAACAAATCCAAGTGCCAGGTGCTGCACTTTGGCCACAACAACCCCATGCAGAGCTCCAGGCTGGGGTGGGAGTGGCTGGAGAGCAGCCAAACAGAAAGGGATCTGGGGGTGCTGATTGACAACTGCCTGAACATGAGCCAGCAGTGTGCCCAGGTGGCCAAGAAGGCCAATGGCATCCTGGCCTGCATCAGGAATAGTGTGGCCAGCAGGAGCAGGGAGCTCATTCTCCCCCTGGACTCTGCACTGCTTAGGCCACACCTTGAGTCCTGTGTCCAGTTCTGGGCCCCTCAATTTAGGAAGGACATTGAGGTGCTTGAGTGTGTCCAGAGAAGGGCAACGAGGCTGGGGAGAGGCCTGGAGCACAGCCCTATGGAGAGAGGCTGAGGGAGCTGGGATTGGTTAGCCTGGAGAAGAGGAGGCTCAGGGGAGACCTTCTTGCTGTCTACAACTACCTGAAGGGTGGTTGTAGCCAGGGGGAGGTTACCTTCTTCTCTCAGGCAACCAGCACCAGAACAAGAGGACACAGTCTCAAGCTGTGCCAGGGGAAGTTTAGGCTGGAGGTGAGGAGAAAGTTCTTGACTGAGAGAGTCATTGACTACTGGAATGGGCTGCCCAGGGAGGTGGTGGAGTCACCGTCCCTGGAGGTGTTCAGGGCGGGTTTGGACGTGGCACTTGGTGCCATGGTCTGGTCTTGAGGTCTGTGGTAATGGGTTGGACTTGATGATCTTTGAGGTCTCTTCCAATCCTGGTGATACTGTGAGACTGTGTGAAAAGGCTAAGCCACAAAATAGCTTCACCCTGCTTAGAGGTGGATCACAGGTGATCCAGAGCCCTAGGGAAAAGCCAAGAGTGCTGGATTTATTCACAAGGGTGGAGCAGGTGTGCTGGTTAGAGGCTAATTAGAATATTTTAATAGAGGAAATTACACTATAGGCTGTGAAAGGAAAACATCATGATGTCTACTTCCCTCATACACTTGCTGGAGAATTGTTTGGGAACATCAACCAAAACAATAGATAAGTCAGTCTCTCTCTGGCTCTTGTTGGAGCAGGAACTGCTGGTGGGATCTAGCAGCTTCTTGGGTCTGGCTCCTCTGCTGATTAATCCTCACTAACCACTTTTCTTCTAACCCTCCTGGCTGATCCTCCTAATTTACCTTACACGTAAGGCAAACCTTGGGGTAAGGTACAGGGGTGGGGAGAAGGTGGAAGGGTGGTTGGGAGCCCCTCCTGGGGTCTCTGATTTCTGGGAGGGGAGTTGTGTTGCTGTATTACCTTTTACTTGTATATTTCTGTAAATATTGTGTATATAGTGTAAATATCTGCTGTACATTGTGCAAAGCTGTAAATAGAGCTTCATCATTTAACTTCCAGCCGACTGAGTGCTAGTCTGGGTCATTTTACAAAGTGTGGGGAGGCGGGGATCTCCCAAACCTTCACAGCAGGAATTTGGAGGCAGTCCCTGGATCTACTTTGCCTCTGGAAACTGTGAATTTCTAATGCAATTTGTGAGCCACGTGGCATAATTCCAATGAGAATGGAACAGACCAAAGCTAAAGTGTCTCCAGACACAGCTTCCACCATGCAGATCTGGTGGAGCAGCAGTGCCTCAGCAGCACAGTACTGCTGGCACATCTCGGCCGACAGCAGCAGGTTAGGGCAGAGGCAAACCTGTGCCCACCTTCTGGTCACTCTGTTGGAAATCTTCCCTAGACAATGTGTCCTGTGCCAATACATACTGGACATGAAGAACCAGCCAATCCCCATTCCAAACCCCAGCCAGGGCTTTTCTATGAATGAGTACATGTTGGGGAGCTACTGGTGGGAGCCATTGAAGCCCGCAGAGGGAGGGGGAAAGAGTTTTGCACCTTTGTCTTCCTCTATTCAAACCTCCATAGAGGGAGTGGGGTGATGGGGGAAGGGAGTTTTGGAGTGACCTATGACAAAACTTCAGCTGGCAGGCTGGTTCTTGCTGATTGAAGGGTGAATCTGTCCAAAGGGAGAGATAGTTCAGAGTATTCTCTTCTCTGACAGGTATGCTTTGACTTATTTAATTTCTGCAGAACAGAAGTGGACATAGTGCTCATCTTTGAGCACTGAATGCACGCTGTTGCAGAATGGAAATGGTGGGGTTTGTGCTCAAGAAGTTCTCTACTACACATCCACATTAACTGCAGAATTTCTGTCCTGCTCAGTCAGCTCTTTGCTCTGACTCTGTACATCAAGTTCAATAATTGTCTCTCTGCAGTCAAAACCAGCACCTTTGGTTTTGTTTCTCACACAGTTTTACTCCTGCCTGGCAGCTCCATCATCTTGTTCAAGCCTGTGGTTCGTGAGAAGCATTTTCAAAACATCATACCCCTACCCTGCAGCCCTGCTTCCACTGTTCCCACCATGACCTTGCTGCATAAGCCTCTAGCACTTGCACAGAAATAGGAAGTGCTTGAGTCACAGCTGTCTTACTTTGTCACTTCATTTGTGAGCAATGGCACCCTTGAAAAGTCCAGTTGCTCAAATGTTGGATACCTAAGCAGTGGCCTCCAGCAACAAATTCTGCCAGATTTGCAGAGGATGCAGAATTGGGGGAGCAGCTGATACACTGTCAGACTGTGCTGCCATTCAGTGAGACCTGTATAGGCTTAAGATTTCAGAAACCTGATGAAATTCAGCTAGGGCAAGTATAAAGTCCTGCTCCTTTAGAGGAATAACATCCTGCACCAGTATAGGTTGGGGCTGATCTGATGGAAGACAGCTCTGGGAAAAGGACGCAGGAATGCTGTTAGACCTCAGGCTGTCTCAGAGCCAACGATGCGGCCAAGAAGACCAATGGCATCCCAAAGTGCATTAAGAAGGGTGTGGCCAGCAGATGAAGGGAAGTTCTTCTCCTTACTCTGCCCTGGTGAGGCAGAGTATCCAGTTCTAGGTTCCACAGCTCAAGAGACAAGGAGAGTTCAGCAGAGAACCACAAAGATATTGAGGGGACTGGAACATTTACCGTACTAGGAGAGGCTGAGAGAGCTGGGTCTGTTTAGCTTGGAGGAGAGGAGGCTGGGGTGGGGAGGAATCTCATTAATTCTTATCAATACCTGTAGGGCAAATGCCAGAAGGAAGGAGCCAGACTCTTCTCTCAGTGGTGCTGTGACAGGACAAGGAGCAATGAACACAGATTTGGAATACAGGTTTCACATAAACTGAAGGAAGAACTTACTCAGTTTGAAGGTAGCAAAACACAAGACGAAGCTGCCCAGCAAGGTTGTGGAGTCTCTATCTCTGAAGGCATTCCAAACCTGCTTGGACATGTCCCTATGTCATTTACTCTAGGTGACTGCTTTA
Organism: Eubucco bourcierii; assembly: GCA_013396675.1. Classification (NCBI taxonomy): domain Eukaryota; kingdom Metazoa; phylum Chordata; class Aves; order Piciformes; family Ramphastidae; genus Eubucco; species Eubucco bourcierii. The sequence continues at coordinate 109,767 of VWZE01012871.1, forward strand.
ATAGTGCATTTGGTCCAGGTGATCTTCAGAGGTCACTTCCAACCCCTACCATTCTATGATTCTGTGAATCTAATTTGATATTCTCCAAACAACTCTTTGCTGAGTGATTGTCTTGCCTGACAAATTTAGTGGCTTTTTATGATGAAGTCACAGCGACAGTGGACAAGGGAAGGGCAGCTGATGGCATCTACCTGGACCTGAGTAAGGCATTTGACTCTGTCCCACATGACATCCTGGGCACCAAACTGGAAAAACATGGACTGGATGGGTGGAGCACTGCTGGATAAGGAATTGGCTGGATGGTGGCACCCAGAGAGTGGTGATCAAGGGCACAATGTCCACCTGGAGACCAGTGCCAAGTGGTGTCCCTCAGGGGTCAGTGCTGGCACCAGTGCTGTTTGACATCTTTGTCAGGGACATGGACAGAGGAATGGAGTGCACCCTCAGCAAGTGTGCAGCTGGCACCAAGCCGTGTGGCACAGT
>VWZE01012871.1:111669-146061 GCA_013396675.1 Eubucco bourcierii
CTACCCAGGTGCAGGACCTTACACTTGGACTTGTTGAATGCCATGAGGTTGGCCTGGGCACAGCTCTGCAGCCTGTGCAGGTCCCTCTGGATGGATCCCTGCCCTCTAGCAAGTGACTGTGCCACACAGCTTGGTGCCAGCTGCACACTTGCTGAGGCTGCACTGATTCCTCTGTCCATGGCACTGACAAAGATGTCAAACAGCACTGGTGCCAGCACTGACCCCTGAGGGACACCACTTGGCACTGGTCTCCAGGTGGACATTGTGCCCTTGATCACCACTCTCTGGGTGCCACGATCCAGCCAATTCCTTACCCAGCAGTGCTCCACACATCAAGTCCATGTTTTTCCAGTTTGGTGCCCAGGATGCCATGTGGGGCAGAGTCAAATGCCTTACTCAGGTCCAGGCAGATGCCATCAGTTGCCCTTCCCTTGTCCACTGTCACTGTGACTTCATCATACAAAGCCACTAAATTTGTCAGGCAGATCTGCCCTTGGTGCAGCCATTGCTGGTTCCCACCAATCACCTCTGCTTTGTTTGCCATTTGCCTTAGCAGAACTTTCAGCAATTTTGCTGAATTAATTTTGTTGCACATTACCACAAAGGAGAGCATCTCCCAAAAGCCCAAACTAAAGAAGTGGATGCCCAGAACAAACAAGCATCTGTTCCTTTGCCCAGGCATGTCCCAGCACTGGGGTCTGTGTCATACCATGTCTGGCAGGCCACAAGGCCTGGGGGAAGAGCTCATGTGAGTTTTTACTGACCCATAGCCCTGTGTGTGTGTGTGTGTGTGTGTTTGTGTTTGTGTGAGTGTGTGTGTGTGTGTGTTCCCCAGCTCCTGCTGTCCCAGCTGCTCAACTTTCCCATCCTGTCTTTGCAGTGGGGAGGGGCTTTGGACGTACTGCCACAAATGCAGACTTCAATCCAGGCTAGAAACATTTGCAGAGAAGGAATCAAGACCTCCTTGCCTCCTAGCATGGGCAAATCAATCCTAAACAATCCTACTTAAAAGGCTGCTGGCACCCGACATTTCTTAATCCTAAAACTTCCTGCAGTACTTCCTTATTTCCTCTTCAGAGGAAAGAAAACTCTAAACCTCAAAAGCAATAGAACATCAGATTCTGAGCACTGACAAAAAACTTATGGTTGCCATGTGAATGTCAAACCACATTTTTCATCATCTGCTTCAAGCTGAGCAGTGATTTGTGCTAGTCAGAAAGAAATGAAGATCGGGGAGACCAATACTCCTCCCCAGAAAAATGGAAATAATAATCACCAACGCAAGATGCTTCAAACATCTTCCAAGGGCAAATAACCTCTAAGAAGCATGCATGAGAACTGCAGTTCTGAAACCCACACGTTTAAATCTGGTTTTGTGTTTACAGGCAAAGGCACAAACAGTTTTGAGTTAGACCTGGTTTACATTTGCAAAACAAAGAAAGCAGTCAGTTCGTAGTGCTCTACTACTTTAGATTAAGTTTGTAAAGTAAGGATTTACTCATAAACTGCAGAAAAAGTCTGATGTGGTGTAGCAAACATGGCCTGAGGAAAACTGGAGTAAGTCCTAATGACCGCTCAGTGATGCATTAGACAACTCAACATGTATTAGACAAACAAAAACCCATTGTCTGTGCTCTGGCCCAGCCTGAACACACTGCCGTGGGTAAAAGCAGTGGAGACAAGAATCAGCTGTGTTGCCAATAAAGCTTTATTGAGTATGTAGGTACTTGAGCCATCATTTGTCTGTAAGCAGAAGGATCAGGTCTTTGCCATGGTAACTTTCTCTTTTGACACTGAGTTCTGGAGAATTGGGATGAGTTGGCCTAGTGCACCAAGAGAAACGTACTTTGAGTTTGCAAAGGTCACTCTACAGTTGGAATCAGAATCATTTTGTCAGAAAACACCTTTAAGATCATCAAGCACAACCCTTATCTAAATGTACCAAGTCTGGTACTAAACCATGTCCTTCAACACATCTCTGCCTCTTCAAACATCTCCAAGGATGGGGATTCACCCACTTCCCTGCTTTCAGAGAGTTGTAGAGTGAGGTCTCCCCTCAGCCTTCTTTCTCCAGGGTAAAGAACCCCAGTTCCCTCAGCTGCTCCTCACAAGACCTGTGCTCGAGACTCTTCACCAGCCTCACTGCAGTCATCTGGACTATAGAGGCTCTTCTGTGCATTTTCATCTGATGACTGCAATGAAGGCAGCTTTAACCATTATATAGAAGTCCATCTTACTGCAATAGTCTCTCTGTCTAGTGTTCTGGGTACATAATAACGGGACTCTGGAACCAGAGGAGCTTGATCCAAGCCCTTTTTCATTCCAGTGTGTAAAAAGAAGATGAACTAAGATTTTTATGCTGCAATATCCTGCAACCTGTTTCAATTTGACTGAAGTTACATATAGGCCACTTTTCAGATCTTTGCCTCAGCGACCTTCAGAACAGCCTAGATCAATGTATTGCTAAGTCTAAGATTAAATACCAGTATTTGTGTTATAAAGGGATTTTATCTAGGGTAGAATACTTGTAGACAGGACTTGTGGAACCCTTTAGCAGCTGAAATATTCCCACAACCCTACAAGAATAAAGTTATTATAATTAAAAGCTAATTTAAGGAATGTACAGTATTTACAGCCACTAAAACTACACAGAAGATATTAAGTGACAGGAGAACAAAGTAAAGAGAAGTAAAAACAGAGATAGGGGGAAGTTCCCAGGCTCTTTGCTGTTGTACATAACTGAGGACTGCATTCGTTTCCTCTGATACCATAAGTGGCAAATGCTATTCAGGGCCTACTTAGATGTTCACCAGATAACCTTTCCCCAGGGACTCTTGTCTGTAGCACAAGGTTAGAGGTTCTATCTTATTCCACATAAAGCCTATTGCAACTTATAAAGGGAGCCCATAGCAGCCAATTGGCCTTTCTCCCAGCTTAGCAGGAGTTAATAATGCCCTCTGTTCCCATAGATGTGAGAGTGAAGTGAAAAGCAAACAGTATTCTTAGACTCCACGAACAGATCTCAGAAGAGTAGAGTGCTTTCTGTAATATCAAGTCAAGTTCAGTCCTCAGACTTGCTTACTTCAGTTCAGATATGAGCTGAGACCAGCTAATGTCTGTTCCCAAGTTTTCATCCTCAAGACCAGGAAAGCTGATATCTAGAAGGATTTTGCTCAAACTGTCATTCATAGTGTCCAGAATAAGACCCTCCAGGAGCGATCGGTTTTCAGTAAAGCCAGAGGCTGGCAGTTCAAGAGATGCTTGCTTAGCAGACTCATGAATAGAAGCTGGAGAGCTGGTGAAGGGGGCACGCTCCACGTCACTGGATTCTGTACACAGCAGTTCCCGAGGAGACTCAAAAAGGGGATTTTTAAGGGGTGTGGTGGTAAAATCCAGCAGGTCTTGGTTCTCCTGGAGGGGCATGAATGGCAACTGAAGAGTTCTTACTGGACTGAAGTCCAGGTCATGACTTCCCTTGGCTGAGGATGCAGACTTCCAGGGGTCAAGGGCCCCCATTGGTGGGGTAGTAGCTGTTGAGACTTTGCTGGGAGTGGAAGAAACTGGCAATTTGCTGAACATCTCTTTGACTGGTGTTTTAAAGGGCCCCTCTTCCCTCTGTGAGCAGCTGAGCTGTGACACATTCTCAAGTGGCTGGCCTTCCTGCAGGTCAAAACCACTACTTTCTGGCAGAACAAGGAGAGGTTCTTCTGAGCAAGGTAGTGCTAAGTGTTGTTTCCTTCTGGATCTGCCCATCTCCCGCCTCTTTATAACCAACGTGTCAGAAACAGCCTTAGACGGTGACTTTGGTACCGAGAATTGTTTCTTCCCCTTTGTCGAGGGGACTGGGGACAAGAAGTCTGGCTCTTCCTTTACCATTAGAGTTGAGGCAAATGGCAAGAGCCAGTCATCCAGTTGAGAGCCTTCTTCCTCTTTTATACAGACACCCTCAGGGAAAGAAGGCTCAGACTGGGAGCTGTTGTCCTTTAGAGAATGGGTTGGGGAAAATAAACCTTCATCACATGGATTCTCCTCCTTGACAGCAGCCATAGGTAATGAGGATGACTCTTCTGTAGTGAATGACATCTACAAAGAAACACGAGGGACATATTGTCAGCCTGCAAGGACCTAGCCCACCCAAAACCCAAACAACAGTGAGACAAAGAAGACCTGAAGGGTGGTTGTAGCCAGGGGGAGGTTGCTTTCTTCTCTGAGGCAAGCAGCAGCAGAACAAGAGGACACAGTCTCAAGCTGTGCCAGGGGAAGTTTAGGCTGGAGGTGAGGAGAAAGTTCTTGCCTGAGAGAGTCATTGACTGCTGGAATGGGCTGCCCAGGGAGGTGGTGGAGTCACCACTCCTGGAGGTGTTCAAGGCGGGTTTGGACGTGGCACTTGGTGCCATGGTCTGGTCTTGAGGGCTGTGGTGATGGGTTGGACTTGATGAGCTTTGAGCTCTCTTCCAACCCTGGTGATACTGTGATACTGTGAATGATACTGTCGTGGTAGGCCTAAGCAGGCAAAATTAGGTTTGTACATGTCCTTGCTTGCCCAGACATGTTTTTCTGCTCTCCTTCCTTCTGTTTTGGGGAGAGCAAACACGGGAAAAGGACAAAGAAGCTGGAGCCACTGAGTCTGGTGTCTGTAGCCTGCCCAACAACCGCGGTAAGCAAGGTGCACAGGGTTGCCTTGTGCAAGGCTGTGTTCTGCCCAAAACAGGGTAAAGCAAGCCTATGGCCTCACCCAATATGGTCACCTCTTGGCTAACTGCCATTGGATTGGCTGTCCTGTGGCCAAAGGCCCATTAGTCTCAGGCTGTATGGATCAAAGGAGATGAGCAGGGAGCAGTGCCTGCGCTTTGCCATTCCAAGGTGTGGCTGCTATTGCATCCCTGCCTGCTGCCTCACTGCTCCTGAGCTGAGGCTCTGATCCCTGTCACGCGTTCGGCCTGCACAGCCGGCGTGACACCGTGCCCAGACTGCACACCGCAAGGCACTGCGCCTGAAAGCCTTCTGCCCAGGGGGAAGCCCTGGAGGGAACACAAATCATCCAGAGAGCCAGGAACAGCTCAAAGATCGTCTGGTTCCTTTCTCCAGCCTGGGGAAACTCCAAAGCCTCTAACAGCTACTGACAGCAACCCTGCCACGAGCTTTGGGTACTGTCAGATAATATTGTTGTGAGTAAACACCAAAAGCCTCTTGGAATCATTAATTGCCTTCTGCCATAAGCAGAAAGTTGCTCCTTGCCTCCATCTCGTGAGCAAGCGGAGTGCTGACCGCAAGCAGTGCACTGACCGCAAAGCTTTCTCTGCCAGTTTAATTGAGTTCAATTAATGTATATATTTAATAGTTATTTCTAGATCCTGTTATAACCTGTATCTAGTTCCCATAATGATGCAAGAACCTGTTATTATGTTGGTGATCGGGGTGCTGCCAGTTCTGAATATTTAATATTCATAAACTATATTAATAGTTTTATAATATCATCTCACAGTAATTAATTACCCCTCCACTACAGATACAGCACTGGGGGGAGTAACTGTAACACCATCAGGCTGTGCTGCAACAATTCAGAGAGACTTGGGACAGGCTAGAACGCTGTGCATCAATACATTTTAGGGGTTGACCCACAGAAAAGCAGCTCTGCAAAGAAGGGTGTAGGAGTGCTAGTGGACAACAGGCTGACTCTGAGCCAACAATGTGGCCTCATGACCAGAACAACTGCATTCTGAGGTGTGTTAGAGGTGTGGCCAACAGGTGGAGGGAGGTTCTCCTCCCCTCTACTCTCGTCTGATGAGATTGGATCTGGAGTACTGTACTGTTCTGGGCTCCCCAGTTCAAGAAAGGCAGAGAACTACTGAAGAGAGTCCAATGGAGGCCTACAAAGATGAGTGAACTAGAGCATCCATCTCACAAGGACAGGCTTGGGGCTCTTTAGGCTGGAAAAGAACAGACTGAGAGGGGATCTTATCAATGCTTATATAAATGTTTATGTAGCAATGCTTATATAAAAGGTGGAGGCCAAGAGCATCAATCTCTTTCCAGTGATGTCTAGTCACATGACAGGGGGCAATGTGCACAAGCTAGAACACAGGAGGTTTCACTTAAACATAAAGAAACTATTCTTCACTTTGAGAGTACCAGAGCACTGCAAAAGTCTGCCTAGAGTGGTTACAGGGTCTTGTTCTCTGGAGAATTTCAAAACCCTCCTGGACATGATCCTGGGCAACTTGCTGTAGCCAACCCTGCTGTAGCAGGTTGGTTGGACTAGATGATCCTCAGAGGTCACTTCCTTCCAACCCCTACCAGTATGTGATTCTGTGACAGTGAAATGCATTAAAAAAAAAAAAAAAAATCATTTAAGGAACAGGGTCCATAGAAGGCTAACACTACAGGAAAAAGAAAAAAAAAAACCAACCAACCAAACAACAAACACACACCCCTCAAACCAAAACAACAACAGCAAAGCCACACACAAAAACTCCCATCATCATGAAACAAGAAAGAAGAAACTGACCTTTGGAGCAATGCACACACGCTTGTTGCTCTGAAATGTCTCTGAGCTGCTGAGGGATGCTTCCTGTGCCATAGACAGAGGAACCTTCATAGAAGGCTGCAAGACAAGAGGCTGACTCAAAGGAAACTGGATTGGCACCAGGTAGGAGTTGATGCGAGGGAGCAAAGGCTTCATTTTTCGTCCTGGAATGGAAAAGAATCGACTTGCTAAACTCTTACCTTTTCTCTACTGTCTATTGGAATCCTGGTATCTAAACAGGAAGTCTCTCTAAATATGCCCAAATAAACATTCAGAAACATTGTTCAGCCTTGGGAAGGTTTAGGGAAGACCTTGTTACCATGTACCTGTACATAAAGGCTGGCTACTGAGAGGCCAGACGCTCCCTTTTTACAAGGAGCCACATAGAAAAGAAAAGGGGTAATGGGTAAGGGGTAGATACTAATTTGACTCCAGAAGAAAATTTTTCACATGAGAACAGTTAGACATCAGAATAATCTCCCAAGGGAAGTAGTGGATTCCCCTACATTGGATAGTTTTAAGACTGAGCTTGATGGGGTGCTGGGCCATCTCACTTAAACTATACTATTACTTAGAAAAGTTGGACCAGATGATCCTTGGGGTGCCTTCCAGCCTAGCATTCTACCACTCTGTGATTCAACCAGATAGCTGAGGAGCCAGGAGAGCCTAAATTTGGGGGTAGAAATTCCAAACCAGAAGACTTAATAAACCAGACAATAGTCCTTCACTGAGATACTAGCCCTCAAATTGGGGCAAACTGATTTCATTCCATTTGAGTATCCAATCCCCTCCATCTCTCCATGTCTCCTCTGACACAGCAAGATATTGCCTTTGGCTCCAAACCTGACAGTAGATAAGCTAAAAGCTGACAAACCTGAATAAAAATTGCCCCTTTTAGTCCTAAGGGAATCTTGGAGAGTGCCCTAGATTCATGAGACTGATTTGGGTCTTTGGTCTAGGCTAATGCAGACACTCACGGGCATTCTGGGCTTCAGTTTTGCTGGCGCCATTGCTTGTCACGTTCCTCTGGGGGCCTGGAAGGTGGCTTTTTTGATGCTGCATTCATTGTGACATAAGAAAGAGAAGGAGAAAAGATGTTTAAAGAAAGGAATCCATCTTCATTCTACTGCTTCATTCAGAACTGTGAATCCAGAAGTCTGTGCTGTGTTAACCCAGAGCAGATGTTAACATCCAGCATTTATATTAGTTGTATCTCTGTGCCACTTGCTGGTTTGCAGCCATGCCACCTTAAAGCCAGCTACCAACCAAAGGCTGTTGTAGAAAAAGAGAAGGAATGACAAAGCAGCTCCAGCTGCAGGTTCTACTACAGAAATGGCCTAGTTTTAGTGTCTGAGGAAAGGTGAACACAATTTTGTATTTTATTTCCTGTACTGTATTTTTACAAACTACAGACTGGTTAGATGGTCAAATGGAATAGTGTGCTGGTTTGAGGCTAATTGGAATATTTTATTAGAGAAAATTATATTACAGGCTGTGAAAAGGAAACAATGGTCATGTCTGCTGCACTCATAGGCTTGCTGAGATGTTTAAGTATTAAAAACATAGATAAGTCAGAGTCTCTGGGGCACAGCACCTTGGTCTAGCAGCTTCTGTCTTTTTCTCCTCTCTGATGAGTAACCTCACTAACCACTTTCTTTCTAACCCCCGTGGCCGATCCTCTAAGCTCACCTTGTGCATAAGGCAAACCTTGGGTTAAGGTATAGGGGTGGGGAGAAGGTGGAAGGGTGGTTGAGAGCCCATCCTGGGGCCTCTGATTTCTGGGAGGGCAGTTGTGTTGCTGTATTACCTTTTACTTGTATATTTCTGTAAATATTCTGTCTATAGTGTATATATCTGCTGTACATTGTGCTGAGCTGTAAATAGAGCTTCATCACTTAACTTCCAGCCGACTGAGTTCTAGTCTGAGTCATTTTACAAAGTGGGGGAGGGTCAGGGAACTCCCAAACCATCACTGTGCTGGTTTGAGGCTAATTAGAATATTTTAATAGAGAAAATTACACTATAGGCTGTGAAAGAAAAAACATCATGATGTCTACTGCACTCATACGCTTGCTGAAAAAAAATTGTTTGGGAACACTAACCAAAACATTAGATAAAGTGAGTCTCTGTCTGACGCTTGCTGGAACAGCAGCTGCTGGGGGATCTAGCAGCTTCTGGCTCTGGCTTCTCCTTGCCGATTAATTTTCACTAACCACTTTTCTTCTAAACCCCCTGGCTGATCCTCCTAATTTACTTTCCACATAAGGCAAACCTTGGGGTAAGGTACAGGGGTGGGGAGAAGGTGGAAGGGTGGTTGGGAGCCCCTCCTGGGGTCTCTGATTTCTGGGAGGGGAGTTGTGTTGCTGTATTACCTTTTACTTATATATACACTATATACAGAATATTTACAGTAATATACATCTGCTGTACATTGTGCTGAGCTGTAAATAGAGCTTCATCACTTAACTTCCAGCTGACTGAGTGCTAGTCTGGGTCATTTTACAAAGTGGGGGGGAGCGAGGAACTCCCAAACCTTCACAATCACAAATAGCAAAGGCAACAGATGAATCAGAAGTCTAAGCAGATAGAAAGGACAAGGCTGTAGCCATGGCATAAAGGTGTTGGGCTGTTTGCAAACCTGTTGTTAAAACCACTGAATGCAAGAGAGACAGCAGGTTCATCCTTCTAAGAGTCACAATGCAGCTGGGCTCCAAAATGAAAAAGAGCACAGAGTTCCTATTCTCTCTGGATCTGAGCCCCAGTACAGATTGGGACTGCTGCCATGGAGATGAGGATTTTATCAATAATCTCTGGGTTTATTGTCAAAGCCTGTCAGTGCCCATTGCAGTCTACTTCAGCAGTATAGTTCTACCAGCTGTAGAGAGAGCATATCCTCTGAAGGCAAGTAAGCTTTGGCCTGCCCCTGTTCCCACTAAGGGTGAGAGTGGAGCTGTATGACTAGGTACAGCAGTGACCTAGTTCCCCTCCCCAAGTCTCTTGTCCTTTCTTTCAGTAACTGGCAAGTGAATGGAAGCCCAAGCCCCGAGCCAGAGGGTCTGTCTTACCGATTCAGAGTGCTCAGGCGATGTTGGTGACCCCAAGTCTAGTGGCTGGTGGCCACAAACCGTCGAGAGGGAGAAAAATGAGATGAAGTTATCAGCCAAAGACAAAATAAATTGGTCATTTAAAAGTTGCATAATCTGAGCAAACAAGATACACCCTGCCTACCCACTGCAGAAAACACCGAACAGTCTAACTGCACTGTTGCCAGGCTCACAAGCTGTTTATCCCAGAGAATAGTACTCCCAAAGTACTCCGTCCCTAGCTGGGACAATCCTATGATTGTCTACTCAAACAATGTAGAAACTCCTGGTTGACTTTAGTGGAAAGCTTCTCACAAATTTGAATCAGGCCCAGGGAGAGAAGTTGAACAAACTCACTATTACATTTGGCACACAACCTGAAGAACAAATCCATCCTACAGGAGCCCCAGCTCATATGTACAGCTACAGCAAATTTTCTGTCAAATACAGGGATTGTCTGTCAAGAAAATTGACTAAATCCAGGTTCTATAAAAAGGCTGATGTCAAAGCAGCTTAAAATAAACCATACCTGCCTAGTGTGGCATTTAGGAACTGGATAGCCTATCCCATTTTCTTTGCATGAAGCACTCACCTTAAATACCTGGTCCAATGTCAGGCAACGGTTTGCGTCGGGGTGAATAGTCCAGAAGGAAATTTTACCATTAGCAGATGTCTCACGGACAAACATATCATGAAGGGATAGGTTGTGCCGGATAGAGTTCTAGAGAGAAAGGAGGAGATGAAAAGCAGGAGTTTTCTTATCAGCAAGGCTTACCTCAGATGTGACTGCTCTGGCAAAGGGATTAGATTCCAAAATCTAGACAGCAAGAACCTTGTTATTCACAACACACCTAGCCAATCCTGTCATCAGTCTCTTATCCTATTTACTCTTGAGATCCTTATTCTTACTCCAGTGACCAAACATCCCATCATCTCACTTAAGTGGAATGAGAAATGGGATATAAAAAGGGGAACAGGGAACATCTGGGAGGAGAGGGTATTTTGAGTGGGGTGTTTAAACTAACTTCCATAGAGCTCTGCACACTGGGGAGCAATTTTTCATTTTCATCCAAAATAATCACACTCCGTTGCCCTGAGCAACCTGAGGGCTTGCTTGTTACCTTCCAGCCTGGCTTTGCCACATGTTTAAAATATGGAAAATGGTTCTCAATCCAGGTGTAGATGTCCTTCAGAGTCATACGCTTCTTCTCAGTGCTGTTGATAGCGAATTGGATCATGGCCATGTAGGAGTAAGGAGGTCGTTCGGATACTGAATCCTGGCAGCAGGAGGAGGTGGCAGCAGTAGGACTAGAAGCAGGAGCATAATCTTCTTCGGTCTGAGAGACAGAAGGTACATGATTGCTCACAAAGTTGACAAGATGGGCCGTGAAACATCCCTGGATCTTACAGGTTTTGCTATTCAAACCAGTAAAGGCCAAACTTGGGTTATTTAAGAGATGGTGATGCCTACTTGGTGCAAGTCTTCTGGTCCACACGGACTACTTCTTTATCAGAAGTTTTAGCACACGGTCTGTTGTCATCTCCTGCTTACCTTGATTCTGTCCTGCAGAGGCATCCGGTTCTCTTTCTCCATACCTTGCTTCACAGAAGAGGGACTTAGCCCATCAGATCTCATCTTCCCCAGCCATTGGATGTTAGTTAGACTATCATCCAACACAGAGTTTGTTGTTTCGCCACTGCCTGTTGGGATAACAAGCCCATAGCTCTGCTTATTCAGAAGTAACCCTCTTTGCCCTTCGTCTCAACTGCCACAAAGAAGGCGCTAGTCAGACTTCTGAATGCAGCATCCCTGTCTCCAGACAAGGTGGTATTGCAATGCTAATGTTTCATGTGGAAAGAATTCAACCTTGAATTCTTGATTTCATGTGAATCTTTTTCCAATTCCTGGAAAAAGCTGCAGCCTTAAAAACGTTCAACTCTGACTATTGCTCTCAAACAAAACAGGACAATGTTGATCAAATATTTCTTTTTTTTTTTTTTTTAGCTAAAGGATGAACCTAGTAAGCAAAGCCCAAGGAAGTCTGTCACAAACTCCAACTAAAAGACCTAGTGCAAGACCCAAGTCTCAGACATCTCCAGGTGTTTGAACTGCAGCAATGGAAACGAAGATAGTTCCATTATTTCTGGTAAGGCTGACTGTAGCACTGTTGCACACTGATTGTACACTATTTCAGCTATCTGTGGCTTCCTGTCACACAGCACTATACTGTGGGATAAGATTTGCTGCAGCCCAGAAGCTCCATTGCTATTTTAAGCTGCAAATAGAAATTTGATCCAATCAGTGTTTCAGAGTAAAATCCACCCCATTTCTAACACCTATTCAGCAGCTTTGAGAGACAGACAAGGAGGAAACAAACTTTCCACTTTTTCAAAGCTCTAGGGCCATATGTGTTGACACTGGGTAGGGTACTCTATATTAGTTTTTAATTCAGCCATACAGCTCAAGACAAGAAAGACACTGAGGTGCAAGAATGGGTCCAGAGAAGGGCAACAAAGTTGAAGGGTTTTCCGAGAAGCAGCTGAGGGAACTGGGGTTTACCCTGGAGAAAAGGAGGCTCAGGGGGACCTTATCACTCTCCCCAGCTCCTTGAAAGGAGGTTGGAGCCAGGTGGGTGCTGGTCTCTTCTCCCTAGGAATAAGTGATATGATGAGAGGAAGTGGCCTCAAGCTGCATCAGGAAGATTTATGTTGGGCATTAAAGGAAATTTCTTCACTGTAAGTGTTCTCAACCATTGGAACAGGCTTCCCAGGAAGGTGGTTGAATCTTGAATCCCCATCCATTCCTGGAAGTGTTTAAAAGAGACAGATATGGTGTTGAGTGCCATGGCTTGGCACCAGGCTTGGTATTTAGATAAATTGGACTTGATCTTAAAGATCTTTTCCAACTGAAACAATTTTATGACTCTGTAACCCTTTTTCTAAATTAAACTTAGGGTTTTGTTCATCTAGACTATATCCTCAAGGCAGTCCTGAAGTTTTCCCCTGAAATGGGAAGACACTGAAATGAGTTGGCCAGAAAAGTTGTGGATGCCTCACCCCTGGAAATGTTTAAGACAAGGCTGGATGAAGCCTTGAGCAATCTAGTCTAGCAGGAGCTGTCCCTGCCCATGGCTGTGGCAGGATTGGAATTAGATGGTCTTTAAGGTCCCATCCACCTCAAACCATTCTATGATTTCTTCCACCAAAAATACATCAACTAAGATCCTTCACATTTCCCTACATACACACAGATTTACAGATTTTTAGAATCAAATCTATAACTATTTTGCAATGAAGGAAATACTTTTCATTATTGCATACTGAGATTTGAACACTACACTCAATGGCCCACTTCACACCAGTTTATCTGTCAGGACGAGAACTAGCAAAGACTACGTACTGTTGTTCTCCTGTTCACGTCCAAGCACAGAATCAATTCCTGAATCCCAGAGCACTGTTTCTCCTGCAAGACCAGGTATCTTTTTAACATTCTTCTCTCTCTCTTGACCATTTACAGCCTTGGTTGCTGCACTGGGTTTCTTCTCCAGTGGGAGATGCTGCGATGGTATTAGACCTGATGAACAGGACATGCCCCCACTGCTAATGAGAATGAACTTGTTTGGCCCATTGTTACCACATTCTTTTCCTTTTACTGTCAGTGCCTCTATGATGCTCTGGATATCAGCATTTGCAGGGATGGCGACCACTTGTGTGTTGGGCATAGTAGGGTGGTCAATTATCTTTATTCCAGCTGGGAATTTCTGCAGGCCACAGTTTGTTTTGTCTTTGGGTTGGCTGTTGTGTTGGTCATCCTGGCTGCGCTCCTGACCATTGTTCTCATCTCCTGCTGAAGTACTGGATGCATCATTCTGCGGGAGGGTCAGTTTCCGTCTTTTGAGAATCAAGGGCCTTCGAGGGCTAGTCCTCATTATTGATCTGTACAGTCACTCTCCATTGAAAGGGACAAAACCAAAGCCTGCAAAACAAGATACAACATAAAGAATGAAGGGGGTGGGAATCTCACAGAGCACAGATTCCCAGCAATTGCTGCAAAGCTAGAAGCAAGGAAAGAAAAATAAAGAATAAAGCATTTGATAAGGTTGATGAGGCTATTGCAAAACAGTACTGTACCTCCTTTATCCACACTTTGTCAAAGCATAACAGGAGAGATATTTGCAGAGTAGGTAATTTGCATCACAAGCTGGGAGCCATAGAGCACATAATAATAAGAAGTATGTATATGCGCTTTACAGGAAGGGAAAGTAAGACTTGGATGTAAAGTGACTTGAAAAGCATCAGCCAGCAAGCTGGTGGGGGAGAAACACTGGAACACAGAACAGCCTTGAGTCTTCTAGCTCATCATTGCAACTAGGTGATCTGAGATAAAAAGGAAATTTAACATATGGTTTAAGAACTGGGAAGCAGAGACTGCCCCGAACATTACAAAGGAACACAATAAATACAGCAGAAGTTAGGTGCTTTAAAATGTAAAGCAAATGTTTTTAGTCATTCCTTCTGTATAGCTATTGAGAACTAATTAAACGTATTATTGAGCAGCATATAATTCAAGTGTCAAACATTAGGACAACACAAAATTTAGATTACAAACTACTAAGCAGAGGAGATAAAATTCAGATACTGCTTTCAGGCTAATAAGCAGTGTGCTGCTTTTGAGGACACCACTTGTAAATATCACACCATTCAAGAATTAGCTGGAGGTTGTCTCCTGCAGCGAACTATACCAGGAAAAGAATACAAACTGTACTTGCTTAGCATTAGGGATGGTAAGCAGAAGTAAAACAAAATAATTCGCAATAATAGAAAAAAAAGAAAAATCTTCAAAAGGCCTTTTGCAGTGGTAAATTTAACTGGGCTAGCCAGTAAAGAAGAAAATTCTCAGTAGGGATTTTCCCACATAGATACAAACTGGAAATAGTCTGGCAGATAAAAACATCAAGCTGATCCCCGAAGTGCAGGGAGTAGACAGCCCAGCAACTGAAGGCCATCAACACAAACGTTCAGAATTACTCAACGACCCTTTGGCATCAACAGATGCTCTCTCAGAAACAGATCCCCGCGTGACAACGGTAAAAGTCACCTTCAGCTAGCTTCCAAGGCATGGCATTCCCAACAGGCATGAGCCACTTCCTAAGAAGGCCTCGAACCTCTACCACCAGTATAGACCCAGGGACACCCCTGCGGAGACGCTGCCTCAGAAGTCCTAAGGGGGAAGAATGCTGAAGACTTCCTGGCTCTTTCTTCACCCACTCCAACTCCAGGCCCGCCACGGTCGCCAGGAAGTCCATCTGCTCCCTCGGGGCGCCACGGCCGCGGCTCGAGCCTACACGCTTCCCTCTTCCTGCCGTCCAACGCCTAGCGCAGCTCCCGCAAGGCTGCGGGGCGCTGTACGCAGTCTCCACAAAGTGGCCGAGAGATATCCTGACATAGGAAGGAGTGCCGAGCGCCGGCCAGAACTCACCGCTTACCCCGGCCAGGCGGGACGGACGGGAAGAGGCGACAACTCCAGGATCCACCGCTGGCAGCAGATATAGTTTCCCGGTTTGAATTTGGCGCCCGACGAGTCACTGGTACCACGTGCCAGTCTGGGCCAATGAGACGCTGCAGACGTGGGGCAGGCCAATCGGCGGCTGGAGGGGGTTACGGAAGTACCGGTAGCCCGCGAATGGCTGGGGTCGTTTGAGGTGGCTAATTGGGTGCCGGTCCCGGTGGTAAGAGCCACGTTTGTTGCTCTTTGGGCTGTTTGGTCAGGTGGTGCCTAGGGTTGGGGCTCTGTCCCAGGACAGCTGCCCCCACCCCAGCAGGGACAGCTTGGAAACGTCCTTCGGCAGTATCGTCTCGGGCCGAAATCACTGCGTGAACCAGAGTACCGGCCTTGAGTCATCCCTTGTGAGTGAAGAGACGTGGGGGGTTATCGCGTGTGACGGCTGCATTCGGCTGGAGGGCTTCGCTGGACTCCCTGAGCAGTTTGCAAAGCGGTCAGGTAGTTGCGGTCTTACGCGTTTCGTAAGGGAATTTATTTTCCGGAGTCTGTTGTCTTTAATTTCTCTTAGTTGTAGTGAGCTTGTTTTGAGTGGAAAATTAAATAAAATGTCACTTCACTTAAGTAAGTGTCTAGGTTAAAACAAACAAACCAACCCGCGCAAGGCACGTAGAATAACAGTAGAGGTAAATGACAGGTATGCTCTGTATTTAAAAACTTTAAATGCCTGAAATTATAAAGGTATAGGGCAGTTAGCAACTAAAATCAAAATATTTCTGGTTATCTTCGCCCTACTATATATATTGGAATTGCATACCGGTTTTATGGATTAAATTGATAAAAGAAAGTTTTCTGACCTTTAGTTCCTGAACCATTCTGTGTGTGTGACTAGACTGACTAGATATTGAGCTAATGTGAAGAAATTATTTCTGAAATACTTAATTGCTGACTTGCCATAGCTGGCGCAGTAGGTCAGCTGTTCCCATTTCATGTTTGTGTTTTTGGTGGTTTTTGGTTTTGTTTTTTATTGAGTGCGGGGTTCGGTTCTGGGGCCTTCACTACAAGAAAAACATTGAAGTGCTGGAGCAGGTCAAGAGGACAGCAAAGCTGGTGAGGGGTTTGGAGAAGCATCTGAGGAAAGTGAAGATGTTTAGTATGTAGAATAGGAGGTTGAGAGGAATCTGTTGCTTTCTACTCCGTTAAAGGAGCTTGTGAGGTGGGTGCTTGTCTCTTCCGTATAAGTAACACGAGATGGGATGAGAGGAAATGGCCCTAAATTGCACTGGGGAGGTTTATGTTGGCTGTTACAAGAAACTTCACTGAGAAGGTTCTCAGTCATTAGAACAGGCTTCCCTGGCTGGTAGTTGAATCCCCATTCCTGGAGGTGTTTCAGAGGTGCGTCATTAATGCATTAATGAGGCTCTGGAATATTTGGCTATTCCGCTGTGCATTTCTAAATCTACCTGAAGTTTCAAACGCCACTGGTAGGAAGAAGCTGTATAGAGACCATGTATGCCATACTGTTGCATAAAGGTTTTACGAGATCTGAGGTTTCCAAATAATTTTTTCTTCAAGACCATTTATTTGCCTTTTACAGATTTGAGGGCACTTTAGCATCTCCTTGGGGTGCTTTCCCCTTCCTCTAGCAAGCATCATGAGGTTTCAAAGTGGGTTTACCATATCTGTTGATGCCTCCGAAGAAATGTATCCACGGGGTCCCAAAGGCAGAGCTGGTATTCCTTGAAAGGCCACGAGAGGGACCCGTCCATTGCTACGAAACTCCTCTACTTTCGGCCAAGAATCCAAGAATTGTTCCTACAAAACCTGTAGACCAGAACACCTCTGCTGGCTGGGTTGGTACAGAATATTCTTTTCCCTGGTGTGCTATAGCAACTGTTTTCAAATTTTCTCCTGTCTCTTTCTGTCTCTACAGAAAACTGTAATACAGACCTGAATTTATTTTAGCTGCCTAAAACCTAAGTGCCTTTGAGTTGCTTCACCTTCTGATTACTATTACTGAGGTCTTGATTATTTGAAGGCATAAAACTGCATGTAGCATGTACAATTTAATATGACTATTTGTCTTCTGAAAAACTAATTCTTAGAGGGAAAAAAAAACAGCTGAAAACTGTGCACATAAAAAAAAGACTAGGTGGAATTATTTTATTGTCTTGCTGCTTCAAATAATTTCTGAACACTGAATGTCACATTTTGAAATGTTAGCTGTTTTGTTTGTATCTGACACTGCTAAATTTAGAATTTGTCCTGACCTACCCTCTCTTCCATTCTGGGTGTTTTGAATAGCTTCTCTCCATATCACCCCATATCTGATGGGCTCCTTTTCTGGGCTGAAAATAAAATATTCCAGGGACTGTTTGCAGTTTTCTGAGATACTCTTTACATGAGGTAATTTAAAAAAAAAAAAAAAAAATTCCCTTTTGGAACAAAAAGGTGCTGCAGACTGTTCCTGTACAATAATAGTCATCATTTATGGGAGTTCTGCTTAAGCATTATTGCTGCTTGATGCTCGGCTTTTCACCAGGCAGGTTCAGTAAGTGTAGTTTCAAATCTGCATGAAATTCCTTTGTTTCTGATGACCTCTAATTATTTTTGTGCTGCCTTAATTTTGAAGCAGAAGATGATTGGCTTTTTCCATCTTTTTTTTTTTTTTTTTAAATACTTTAGGGAATTAGCTCTGTGGCTTCTGAAACATTACGTGAAATAACTGTTTTGAATAAGCATTCTTTTTGTTTGGAAGAGGTGGAAACAGGCACGCTGGTATTTATCACTTTAATTTCAAACATACATTGGTTCCAACATTTATTTGGAGATATTGGTACTGAAACTGTTAGGTATTTTTCTGTTCAAAAATCCTGGTATGTTTGTAACTTGTTTCAGTGGCAGCCGATTCTTTTTCTCCCCTCTTCTTACGTTATTTATTTCATACCTTCTTGACTGCTAGGCTCCTGCATTGGTAATTCCCACCCTACATGTTCTCTACATTTGCATTAAGAAGAATGTGACCAGGAAGTTGAGGGAGGTTCTTTTTCCCTTCTATTCTGAGGCCTTATCTGGAGTGTTGTGTCCTCTTCTAGGCTCCCAAGTTCAAGAGAAACTGGGAACTACTGGAGAGACTCCAATGGAGAGCCACAAAGATGGGGAGGGCTGGAACATCTTTCTGATGAGAAGCTGAGAGATCTGGGGCTGTTCAGCCTGAAAAAGAGCATACTAAGAGGGGACCTTATCAATATGTAAATGACAGGTGTCAAGAGGGTGAAGCTGGGTCAAGGGGCAACAAGCACAAACTAGAACGTAAAGTTCCACCTACATATAAGAAAAAAATTAAATCATTTAAGGAGTGTGCTGGAGCACTGAAAGGGCTGCCAGGAGAGGTTGTGAAGTCTCCTGTATGGGAGACTTTCAAAACCTGCCAGAATGTATTCCTGTGCAGGCAAACCTGCTTTAGCAATGTGGGGACTAAATGTAATTCTGTGTAAGCCCAGACTGGTAGGGGTTGGGAGGGACCTCCGAGTCATATCCTCAAAGTCAGTGGTTCACCTGTGTTCATTTCTCGCTTTTCCTAAATGAAGGCTCTGCATTCCAACAGTTCAGCTGTACAGCAGATCATCACTATCTTTAAATAAATTGCACTTAGGCTTTTTTGGAGGGATTATGTAGTAATTTAGGAATCCTGAAAGGGATCTGTAGTTAATGTAGCTAGAACCCAGTTTAGTGTGCTCTAGGGAAAAGCAAATTGCATAAAACAGAACCCAAATGTTGATACTCAGATCAAGAATACTGTAATAGATGAATTTACAGGTTTTGAATAAGACTTAATATTCTTTCAGAGAAATATATAGAAATTAATATATAAAGTTTTACTATCTCCTGTAGAAAACCAATCTTAGAAGTGGCTTTTAGGTGATCTGTTACTTCAGAATAACAGAGGTTGGAGCAAATGTGCTTTGAGCAAATATTGCAAAAGCTGTGTTAACATAATCTAAGGTGTTGGAGCTAAATGGACATTCTATAAGTAATTTTGTATTGCTCTCAGTTCAACCTCTCTCTGGGGTAGTGAGGATGTAGTCACTGAATCTATTCAGAGTTATGCTAAGACACATAAAGAAAGAGGATCCAGCTCTGAAATGTTTCAAATCTGCAGGACTTAAAGAAAAATCCAACTGTTGTCTGCTCCTACAAAACTCAAATCTTTAGTTCATTATAATTTGCCAGAGTAGCTCACTTGCATCCCAGCCACTTTTTAGAGAATGGCAGAACAGGATATTGAAGCTTAGAGGTGTCTCCTCCTTAGCAGCCTGATTAACAGATTGTCATTACCACATCAGGTTGTCTGCTTCATTAACATGTTGGGAGGAAAATGGGATAGGTGGGAATGTAGAATCAGGTTGGAATTCTTTTGTGTGGAGAAAATAGTTTATATTTTTATTTCCCTTCAGGTGCGCCCACAGTTTGAAACAACCAAGTCAGTGGTGTTGAAAGGACACCAGAAGCAGCACTGTGGTCCTCACAAGACCCAGAAGGATTCCAGCCACAGTATCCTTCATGCAGGAGGACCTTGTCAAAAAGCTGTAGCCTGCAAATTTCTCCCTTTAACTTTTGAGAATGCAGAAGGATTTGCAGTCCACCAGTCAAATCATCTGAATTGCTCAAGGAAGAACAGGCAATCCAACAAAAGGACAGCACCAAAAGCCAACATTCAGGTGCACAGTCAGGATGCCTGTAGAGAAATACTTTCCTTACCCCAGCCTGTGGAGCCAGAAGTCTTTAGTTCACCAGGTACAGAGATTCCAGAGGTGCCTTCCATAAGGAACCATCGATGCAGCAGCACTCTGCCAAAAAGAAGTAGCCATATCTGGCATCCAGAAAAAGAGCTGGCAGTTGGTATTGATCCCTGTGGGAAAGGGGAGTCAGCAGCAGTACTGGTTGCGGATACTCCTGAGTGTGAGTATGGAGTAAAGGTGACTTGGAGACAGCGGCCTCATCTGATGAAATACCTGCAGGAGAGAGGAAAGCTGAGTGCTGCTGACGTACTGGTGAAGGCAAACCTCAATCTCTCAAGGAGACAGGCTAAGGTCTGACTTGGTTGGGAGTAATAACATCTATTTGGATGCATCTTTGAACATAATGGTGTTACTTTAAAGGATGAAGAGAGATTATTTAAGCTATAAACCGTGAAACAGCTGGCTGATCCTCTTCAGAAACGTTACAAAGGCGTGTGGGGTGTTATTCTTGAGTCTAAGGGTATCTTGGGCTGGGTTTCCCTGGAGAACGGGCGGCTCTGTAAACAGCTTTCTAAGTTAAGGGACTTGAACAGACAAGGGCTGCTACTGCAGGACCCTCGGAGCCAAGCGCGGGAAGGCAGCGGGCGGGGCCTGTAGCGGGCCTCGGTTCGCGCATGTGCGTGGCTGGGCCCTCCTCGCCGAGGGCCGCCGTGGCCAATGGGCGGGCAGATAGTCCCGCCTCCGGCCAATCCTGCTGCGCTTCGGCATCGAGTTCCGTTGCCAAGGGGAGCGGCGGGGTCGCAGTGGGTGGCGATGGAGCGCTCCAGGGACGGGGGGGTTCTCTCCAGCTGCAGGTGAGAGGGCTCCGGGGGGGACGGGATCGCGCGACCATCTGGCCCGGGGTCCGCCGTTTGCAGGGGAGAAGGGGCTGGCTATCTACGGGCCGATTCAGCATCTCGGGAAAGGCAACTCGGTGCGGCGGTTCCCGGTCTGGTTCCCATCTTTGAGCGGGCGGATGAGGCTTCGGGTAGGCGGTGTCTCCGACAGAACTACCTGGGCTGTGGTTGCCCGGTGTTGCGCGCAACTCGACTTCGCATCATCACATCGGAGGCAGCGGCCGGTGCCGGGCTGAGTGGCCTCGGCGAGGCCTGGGCGGACAGAGGGGCTGTACTTACCTGTGTGCTGGCCTCGCAGATGGGAACAGGTACCCACGGTGTAACGTGGCATTACCCGTCTGGGATCTGCGGCCACGGCAGGCACTCAGCAGCTGGATAAAACCTATCTGACGTGTGCTCAACGTTATGTATTGTGCATCATCAAAATGTTTGCGTGTCAAATGGGTTCGTGACGTCTCGGTCTACGCTGCTTGTTTCTAGGCATTGCTGCACGGCAGTTTTGCAGCGTTACTCTGCTCTTCTGATCCTAGTGAATTTCGGGGTATATGGAAACACTCTCCCGTATGCCGTTTCAAGAATGAACTGAAGCAAACTTAACTGATAGAATAAGAAAGAACTGAACTTTGTGGTAGAAATACTGGAAAGAGGTTGTACACGTGGCACTTGAAATTATAGAATTGTTTTGGTTGGGGAAGACGTTTAAGATAATGAAGCCCCAGCCCTTATCCTGCTTTTCCAGGTCTGGTGCGAAACCGTGTCCCTCGGCGCCACATCTGTACCTTTCAAACACCTCTGTGGGTGGGGATTCAACCACCTCCCAGTGTCTGAGAACCCTAACTTGAATAGCTCAAACCTACACCTGTTTTAAATTAAATGCAAGGATATGGGCAGGCAGCAAAAATTTGCCAGAAGTAGTGTGTTAAAAAAGCCACAGGCAAGAAAATTAATTGTGTGATTATTTTTTTTTTTAATGGAGAAAAACTAGTAAACAAAGAAACCTAAACTTAGAGTAGTTGAATTATAATGAACACATCTTAGAAAAGAAATTTATTTTTTATGACATACTCTTGGTGATTTTAGTTGAGGAAGAAAAGAAATGTTAGAGTTGGAAAGGGTCCACAAAAATGCTATGAAGCACCAGGAGACTTCTTTACATGTACCAATTATGAAATGTTTTTTTTTTTTAAAACTGGTGATTTGATGCACAAGAACTTCCTTGCACAGATATTGGGCATTTGGCAACTGAAACTACAGGACATGATGCTGCTTTTCTGTTAACAATTGTCTTAGTGTCTTTCCTTTCTGTTAAGAAGCTTGGGTTTGTGTACTTTCATGGGTGTCTGGCACAAACAGCCTTAACAATAATGGCAGTTCCTGTGACAGCTGCTTCCTTCCCACCCACAGTTTATTAAACAAATCATCTATTTCTTTAACTCTCTTAGTGTCGGTGGTTAAAGAAATCTAGAATAGATTAACCTAAATAGAAGTACATAGTTTTAAAGTAGATACTTAAGGTCTTGGTTTTTAGGGATCTGACTCTGTAATTAACATAATAAAATATAATAAAATGCAGAAAGGCAGAAGGCTGTATTCTCAAGAGCCACAAAAATGATTAAGGAAGTTGCACATCTTCCTTATGAGGAGAGACTGAGGGAGCTGGTGAGAGGAGGAGACTGAGGGGAGACCTCATTAATGTTTATAAATACGTAAGGGGTGAATAACAGGAGGGTGGAGCCAGGATGTTCTTGGTGATGCCCAGTGACAGGACAAGGGGCAGTGGGTGGAAGTGGAGGGTTAGGAGGTTCCATGTGAATCTGGGGTGACTGTGAGGGCGACAGAGCACTGGAACAGGCTGCCCAGGTGGGTTGTGAAGTCTCCCTCTCTGGAGATATTCAAGAACCATCTGGATGCGTTCCAGTGTGATTCGCTCTAGGTGATCCTGCTCTGGCAGGGAGGCTGGACTGGATGATCTTTTCAGAAGGGTAGTATAATTATCCACAAACCACTGATTTAATTACTAGAATTCATTTGGTAAAATAATGTGGTTTGCATTGAAAAAGTAAATGTGGTATGTAATAACTGATGGTTCATAGCAGTGAAGGTGTACTGCCTGTAAGGTTTAGAAACATTGTGCCTGAGAACCATCTGACAGGTTTTTTTTGCCTTCTGCTCTGCCCTGTTTTTTTTTTCTTTCATGAGGTGGAGTACCTTTATTACTGACCGATATGTAAAATACATATAAAGACATTAGAAGTGTTTTATTTCTGGAGGACAGAAGTGAGGGGAACAAGTAAAAAATAAATGTATATGGGTTTGGAAATATCCTGTGGGGATACCTGTTAATGGATAGACAGCTGAGATCTTGGATTTGGGCCATCTCCAGAATAGGCTGTCTCTTGAAACTCTGGCTTTGTGTCAAGGTATTTCAGGTGGGTGAAACTGAAGGAATTTGTCAGTTTTAAAATTTGATTGACTTTCATGTAGACATGGCACAGCTGCCTTAATACTTCAGGAAATGACATGGTGGATAGCTCTATTTCATGGTTTTGAAAAGTGTTACACCTTTTCCATTTGGGAAAGTTCTTTTTGATACTTAACATGGAATTAGTAGTGTTGAATACAACAGAAACATTCTAAATCACTGTAAGCTTTTCAGATTTTGAGAAGAGAACCTGCTTCTAACAGTAGTATGTATTTTAGAACCTAGGAGACTGATGAAGTTCACCTTTTTGTACACCAGTTTGATAATACACAGGAGTATTTAAAGCTTCCCACCCTCTGTCTTCACAATGTGCTTCAGCTTGTGAGTTGCAGATGACCTGTATAAAGAGTAAAACCTTCAAGGTACAAACATTTTGACCGAGTTTACAGATGTAACAAAACAGTATCAACTTGAGTGGTTTCCCCCATGCTTCTTGGATGACTAGACATGCATGAGTTAGTAGTCTGTGAACTCAGGAACTCTGGGATACTTCCTCGGTGTCTTCAAAAGTTAATGAAGAAAAAAGGGAGTTCCCTGCCCCCCCACACTTTGTAAAATGACCCAGACTAGAACTCAGCCGGCTGGAAGTTAAGGACTGAAGCTCTATTTACAGCTCAGCACAATGGACAAGCAGAGATAGATACAATAGACAGGAATAGTTACAGACATAGACAAGTTAAAGGGAATACAGCAACACAACTCCCCTTCCAGAAATCGGAGACCCCAGGAGGGGCTCCCAACCACCCTTCCACCTTCTCCCCACCCCTGTACCTTACCCCAGGGTTTGCCTTACGTGCAAGGTAAATTAGGAGGATCGGCCAGGGGGGTTAGAAGAAAAGTGGTTAGTGAGGATTAATCAGCAGAGGAGTCGGAGCCCAGAAACTGCTAGATCACCCCAGCAGCTCCTGCTCCAGCAAGTGACAGAGACAGACTGACTGATCTATTGTTTTGGTTAGTGTTCCCAAACAATTCTCCAGCAAGCGTATGAGTGAAGTAGATATCATGATGTTTTCCTTTCACAACCTACAGTGTAATTTTCTCTATTAAAATATTCCAGTTAGCCTCAAACCAGCATAGGCCTGTTGTCAGTAAGATGAATTTTTAAAAGATTGAGCCTATGGACTGAAAAACATTAAAGAATTTCATATATTTTTGTCCAGCCAAAAGCCCTTTCGATGTTCGAAAAACCGTAGCGTATTTGAGTGTGTAAGAAATCTTGGTGGCTGCTACACTTGACCATTTTATATAGATGCACCTTTACTCTAATTTTTGGGGGAAAGGACAGAATACTTTGCCAATGGTTTTAGCTATACCTGTAATCTAGTGCAGTCTGTTAGTCCTTGGGGATTTTTATTTGGCCATGGGTGACTTTCTTGAAATTAACAAGCACTGGTTTGTAAATTCCAAGATTTATAATTCTCCAAATTTTAGAAGAATCATCTCAATACCTCGTTTGCTTCATCCCTTTTAAGTCTGAACATTAGAACCAATAAATCTGTCTAAAAGGAGAGAAATCTGTAAATATTTTATGTATGAGATATACTCCTAGGAGTACAGTTTTCTTCTCTTTTAAAACCTTTTCTCGCTGCGGTTTGGTGCCACTGCTGTCAGTGTGAATGAAGGAGGCAATCGCCTATGAGGCAGACAGTAGTGACAAGGGGAAAAGTAGCAGTACTGTTATGCCTGGCATTAACATTTTTCAAATGCTATTTTAAATTTACTCAGTCAATTCTTAGAACAGTGAAGCACTCTCTTAAAGGTGAGCCTTGTTTTAGTAGTCTTTTCAATTTCCATTAAGTTCTTCTTCCATCTCTTCCAGTTTAGAACTACTGAAGGTACTAATGATCTGTCTTTGTAAAGACACACATTATTTTTATCTTCTGCCCTTTGTTTTGGGTTTATTAGTATGGCATCCACAGAGGGACAGGTGCCCTGATTTCAACATCATGTGAGGTTTTTATCTGTGAAAACCTTTCTGCAACCAGACTTGCACTGGAATAGCTCCAGACTCTTGTCACTGAGGCACAGCTGGATGATCTGCAAAATAAAACTGTTGATTATGTTGTAATTGGGTCATGAGATGAATTCTCTTCTAAGTGAATTTGTTGATAATTGAGAGTTGTTGCTTTAGATTACTGCAAGAATGTTTAGCTTTACTGCTGGTGTTGTTTAAAACATATTCTCTGGGATGTTAGAACTCTATTGGTAAAGAAGTCTGTAGTCTCTTCTATACTTCTTGTCCATATAGTGTTCTTATTTGAAATCTGGGGTGTGTAGGGGGAAACACCAAGAATGTAAATCTAGCAGTGGTATTTTTCTGAATCACCTGGTCTGGGATAGAAATTAGATTTTACTGCTTCTATTACATTAATGGCCACACCTTCCCATCAGGTATATTGCCCCTGAGCCTTCTGTTCATGAGGCTGAGCTTTCACAGTTTTCTCAACCTCATCTCCTGTGAGAGACAGTCCAGTCCCTTAATTTTTGTGACCCTTTGATGGACTTGCTTCAGTGTGTCTCTCTCTTTTTTTACGCCAAAAAGCCCAGAACTGGACAGAGCACTCTTCATATCTGCTCTCACCAGTGCTGAAAAGACAGGTAGGGTCACCTTCCTCAATTGCTGGCAATGCTTTTCCGAAGACCCAGGATGCTCTTGGTCACCTTTGCCTTGAGAGTGCATTACTGGCTGACAGTCAGCTTGTCCACCAAGACAGTATCAATCCATTTGTGAAAAAAGAATCTTACCAGACAGTACATGCTATATTCTGTCTCGCTGTCATTCAGCCTTTCTCCCACAAACCCTTTGTTTCTCAGTGTTCTGTTAATTTAACAGCAAGTTCCTTTTTTGTTTGCCTGACAATCTTATTGGTGGCTCTTATTTCAAGGTGTGTGTGTGTAAGTCTAACGGTGCAGAGCACATTCCATTCAGTTTGTGATACTATGGTTTTATATTAGGGGTGTGTTTTGCTTCCACACTGTTGAAGGTTTAAAGAGCCGACAGAGTGAAGCTCTCAAACGAATTGGAGAAAAAACAGAACTGTATTTGGAGAGAGAGTTACAGATGGAAATTACAAAGCAGATACATAAGCCATTAGCAAACCCCCTGAATTTTCCCCCAACCCAAAACTAAATCTACAATCCTCAGTGCTCCAATCCTCCCACCCCATGCCACTGCCATCCTCCAGATGCCTAAGCACAGCCTCTGGAGGCCCCAAACAAGGCCTATCCTTACATGTTTATCCTGATAAGGAAACCCCTGCCTGGTGCACAGCTGCAGGGGAAGGAAAGGAGCACAAGCTGGCCTTGCCGTGAGTTTATGAAGAGATAGCAGAATGATGGCATTGAATAACAATCTTCCAGTCCCCAGAGGACTCTTTTCAACCTTATAGTTCCCAACCTGGGAGACACACATACCTTTTTGAAGCTGAAGTCAGGGGTGATTTCTTCTGAGTGGTCGTTTCACCCGAGCTGTTTGTCTTTCCCAAACCGATGAATACTTTTGTGCTTTAATTTAGATGCAGCTAATGAAGAAAAGAAAGCTCTAGACCACATCACTATTTGTCTAGTTGCATTTGGCCTATGGAGAATCACACCAAAATGGGTGAATTTTCCAGAGGAACTCCCTTATGCCAAAGTTTGTGTTTTTGCTGAGCAGTTTAAACCTGAACAGCCTGTTACTTTTGGGTACATTTCCCTTACTTTTTAAGCATGAGTTAAGTTAATGGAATTAGTGTATTACACAAATACAGAGAACATGGCACTGTAAAGATAACTTTGATTAAATTAATTGCTTTCTTGGTTTTAGCCAACAAAAATAGTGGTTAGTCTGCTCATGTTTCGTAAGGAAATATTTTTCTGTAACATGGCACGTTGTTTTTCTTAAATTCCTTTCTTCAGCAGGCTATTCCTATTGCTCCAAGCTGTTAGGCAGCCATTCTGACACAACAATGGCAAAACATCTCTATCTAGTTATCTATATACATACACACACTGTCTTTTTAGAATAGATATTCTGCAGATACCCAGCATTTTCAGTTTGGGGAAGGTAGGATGGAGTGGTTTGCTTTTGGCATGCTTCTAATCCTTGTAACTTGAAAATACCTGATAATTCTAGAGTCCCATTTTTAAAACTCAGGAGTAGGTAAAACAGAAGTTTTAAAAGGAGTAAGTTGTCTTTGCGTCTCTTTAGGATCTTCTGTTGTAAGCTGTAAATTGCTCACATAGTTGCTGCGAGTTATTGGCAGGAACATGCAATGCATAGGGGATTCACGTGTGTTTTAAAGTGGAGTAGGACATTTAAATCTGGATGCTTGTCTTTCTATTCCACCAGCCCACCCTGGGCTGACAGTTGACTTTAGTGTAATTATTAGGGCACTTTATAAGTATTTTCAAATATTCTGAGGTCCTATTTCACATGACACAGATTGAATATAATTGCCGTATTAAGGCATGTCCAAGAGAGTCTTTATTCACAGTAATTCACTCATGTAGAGGTGTTTCCAAAAATAAATTTGCCATGTCACAATTGTTCACAGTGTCATAGAGTGCTGAAGTGGATCCTGAGAATCATCTGGTCCAACCTTTCTATGTGATAGTGCAGTTTAAATGAGGTCATAGAAGGGTAAGGTTGGAAGGGACCTCAAGGATCAGCCAGTTCCAACCCCCTGCCATAGGCAGGGACACCTCCCACTAGTACAGGTTACTCAAGGCCTCCTCCAACCTGGCCTTGAACACCTCCAGGGAGGGAGCAGCCACAACCTCCCTGGGCAACCTGTGCCAGTGTCTCACCACCCTTACTGTAAACAACTTCCTCGTAACATCCAGTTTCAATCTCCCCTCTGCCAGTTCAAACCCATTGCCCCTTGTCCTGTCATTGCAAGACCTTGTCAATAGTCCCTCCCCAGCCTTCCTGTAGGCCCCTTCTGATACTGGAAGGCTACTCTAAGGTCTCATGGAAGCCTTCTCTTCTCCAGGCTGCAGAGCCCCAACTCTCTCNGCCCTGCTGCCCACACTGCTCTTGCTGCAGCCCAGCACACAGTTGCTGTCTGGGCTGCACTCACACTGCAGCCTCAGGTTGAGCTTTTCATCACCCCAGGTCCTTTTCCTCAGGGCTGCTCTCAGCCATTCCCCATGCAGCCTATATTTGTGCTTGGCATTGTGCCTACCCAGGTGCAGGACCTTACACTTGGTCTTGTTGAATCTCATGAGGTTGGCCTGGGCACAGCTCTGCAGCCTGTCCAGGTCCCTCTGGATGGATCCCTGCCCTCTAGCAAGTCGACTGTGCCACACAGCTTGGTGTCATCTGCAAACTTGCTGAGGGTGCACTGATTCCTCTGTCCATGGCACTGACAAAGATGTTAAACAGCACTGGTGCCAGCACTGACCCCTGAGGGACACCACTTGGCACTGGTCTCCAGGTGGACATTGTGCCCTTGATCACCACTCTGTGTACCACCATCCAGCCAGTTACTTACCCAGCAGTGCTCCACCCAGTCCATGTTTTTCCAGTTTCATACAGCACCCTGTCACACACTATTAAAATGAACCAGAGCACAGTAATCTACTACTTCTCTTGGATGATTATTCTAATGCTCAACAGTTCTCATGTTGAAAATTTGTCTTCTGGAGTTCAGTTGTAATCTCCCCAGAAGTAATTTGTACCCATTACCCCTTTTCTTTTCCGTTGTTCCCATAACATAATCAGTAGATGGAAAAACTTTGTCAACCCATGTTGTGAAACCTTACTCAAAACAGTATGCTTTTAGCATTAGAAATCTGCATAGTTCTTCAAGGGGTGGTGGTGTGAGGATCAGAGGTAAAACTGATTTTGCCAGAAAAAGGTTTATTTTTGCAACAAAGCTAGACAGAGGCTAAAACCTGTCCTCATTGAAATATTGACTGTTTGAAAATAACTTAAAATGGAAAAGTTGATGCAGGCTGAGCTGTATCGCTTAGGTGTGGCTGATTTGCAGCAGATCCAGTTTACTTTGGAAAATTTACTGGTAGTTAATTTAATTGTGGAGGAAAGAATATCCAGTGTTTGCAAAAGAGACCCCATTCTCTTGCCTTGGGCAAGGCAGAAAAATTTGCTAATGCTATGTTAGGCGTTTTCCCAGAAACAGCCATTTAGTTGTGTCAGTTGCAAGGAAAGCAGATGGGACTCCTCCCTTTTGTGGATTGAAAGGCACATTACAGATGGGTTTTGATCTTCAGTCAGTTCTCAGAGGCTGCATGGCAATTTTTGTTTGAAATACTTATTTTAAAAGATAAGGATTATTCTTCAAATTGTTTTTGGGAGTGTTGCAGAGAGACATAACTGCTGCCACCACATTATTAAAGTGCCCTGCAAAGGAAAAAGGAGTTAGGTGACCTTTGTTAGATTCCTGATAGAACCAGGCCTCTGTTGAGTGAGTATAATGTATTGGAATGTTTTGGCCATACGTAGACGAATACATTAGTTTGTGCGTGTGAGTTCCTGTAAAGGAATTCAACAGAAACAGCAAAAAACTTAAAGATCTTGATTGAATCCTTTCTCTGGAGACTTTCAAAACCCACCTGGATGTGTTCCTGTGTGAACTACCCTCAGTGATCCTGCTTTTGGCAAGGGGGTTGGGTTGAGTGATCTCTGGAGGTCCTTTCCAACTGCTGACATTCTGTGATTGCTGATGTATAGGTTCATATTGCCATCACTATTGAAAAACTGTTAAAAGAAGGATTTATGTGCTGGACTAATAAAATACCAAGCTTGTTTGTAACAAAGTATGCTAAACTGAAAACCTAGTCCACATTCAAGTGAGCTGAAAGCTTCTGCTGGAAGTTTGCAGAATAGTTCCAGTTATCTGGGAAACTTACACATCTGCAGGGCCATGCTTGTTTAGGAATAAATAACTAATCAAAGTAGTTCTTCAGTCATGCAGTATTTGGTTGGAAAAGAACTTGAAGATCGTAGCGTGCAATCATTTACCCAGCACTGCCAGGTCTGTGTCCCTCAGCACCACATCTCCATGACTTTTAAACTCCTTCAGGGATGGTGCCACCAACCACTGCTGTGGACAGCCTGGTCCAGACCCTGACAAATCTTTTGGGGACGAAATTTTTCCTAACATCCAACGTAAACCTCCACTGCCACAACTTGAGGCCATTTCCACTTGTCCTACCACTTGTTGCTAGGGAGAAGAGACCAATCTCCAACCTTGCTCCAACCACCTTTCCAGAGGTTTGAGGTCTCCCTTCACTCTCCTTTGCTCCAGACTAAAAAACTTGGTTGCCTCAGCTGCTCCTTCTAAGTTCTCTAGGTCTTTCAACAGCTTCCTTGCCTTTCCTGTGGCTTTTCTTGCTTGCTCTGCTTGTTGCCTTTCCCTCACAACTGCACACTGCCAATTCCTTGCAAACTTAGTTCATAACAAACCTTTTTTTTGCCTCTTTACAACAGTAAAGCATCTCATGGGTTGTTAGTGTTCTATTTTGACAGAAAAGGAAGTAAAGTATAAAGACAATGCCTTAATTGCCTATATGAAAATCTGTTAAATAACTTTAGAGTTCTCTCTCTGTTGTTTGGTATTCTGAAGTTGGCTGGCATGCAGCTTTAGTGAATTCTTGAGCTAGTGGATTCTGTTAAATATAGCAGAGGAGTTGGTGTGTGCTCTACTTCAGCATCTGGGAAGAGAAAGATCATGTTAGGCTACTTGAATATTCTCAGTTCTTACATATTAAAGGTAAATGAACAACTCATTTGATGGTTGTGGGTTTTTTCCTTTATTTGAATTTTGTTGTCACTATAGAAATGCTGCTTATTTTTCCTGGATATTTAATTTATCTTACTGTATGTAAGCCCTCCAAACAGAAGAGCATAGTGGAGAGCAGAGGTTTTGCCTGGGCATGCCCTTGGATGCTACTGGTGTGTGTTAGTCCCATCTGAAGGAGGATTCGTGTTGAAAGTCCGCAGCACTGTAAGCACACTACTTGCATTCCTTAGCGGTGAGATGTGGTGGTGACTGGCACAGCCTTTTCCTGTAAAGTCTGTAACACCACCAGCTGTGCTGTGGTGTGTTTTAAAAAAAAACCAAAACAAAACAAAGCCCAAAACACACCAAACAAACAAAAACCCAAACCCAACAACAAAATAACTGCTTAAGTGTTGTGTTTGTGGGGGAAGCTTTGCTTGCTTTGTTTTTCTAGTAACTATGTTACACCTTTCTGATGACCAAGTAGTGAAAGGAAGGTTTTGCAGGAGGAGTAAATAAAAACAGCCTAAGTTTGTCAGGGAGTTGGAATCTATGTATTAGAGCCATATTCGAGTCTCAGCAGAGTGGCTGGAGATGAGGCATTGGCTAGTCTGTGTTACCGTCCTGTTGCATGTTTTCAGACCTGCAATAGTACAGGTCTGAAATTTATAATACTATAAATTACATCATGTTCTTGCAGTGTGGGTAGAAAAGAATCATTTAAAAATGCAAAGTAAATAATTTTCATGGAGGATTTCTGCAAGCCATGTATTTGAGTCCTGATATTTTCAGCGTTTTGCTATCTTCCAGGTGAAGAAGAAAACCTGGACACTTCCAGCCATAGCACTGTGTTTGTTTCTTTTTACTTTCTGAAGAAGAGACTGGAATCGTTTGGGTTGCATTTTCTATTAGGAAGTGCAACAATACTACTGATAATAGCTTGTATTTACACAAGATTCCTTTGTAGTTCTTTTTAATTATATAAGAATGTGTCTGTAAATCTAATACTGATCAGAAATTATCCAGTCAAACCTAATAGTTATCAGATTGCTTTATGACAAATGCAACCTATTTCTGAAGTCAGTAGGTGTACAGAAAGAAATGGCATATTAACCCCTCTCACCCTTTTTATTTTTAACATGAATATTTTCACTGGAGCTTTTAAGCATTTTTTGCTTAAAATGCTTATATGCCAGAGATGGCCTTTTTTAATCACCTGTGCTTTAAGTTAAAAACATGCCACAATTTAACTTGTGTGGCAACTAATGCTGCACTCCATAGACACATCTCAGCGTGTTTCTTTGCATGGATGCTTTCAGTTGGAGAGGAGTGTGTTACTGTAACTGTTGCTGTGGAGACATGCAATAGCTCTCCATCCCTCAAGAAAAACATTGATTTTTCTATGTCCTCTTTGCATCCACGGTGCTGCATAATACTGGTCCATAGGAGTTTGTAGAAGGCAGGCATTTTCAAGGTCCTATACCTGTTATGTGATAATACTCAAAGTACATTTGAAAAAATATTATAGAAATAAGGAAAACTACAAAGGAAAAAAAAAAAAAGGAAGTGGAAACGTGCTTTAAATACCATTAGTTGGGCAGTAAGCATCAGTTTTAGAGTATATGAACTGTTACGTATGACATGCAAAATGTGCTTTTTCTGCACATTTCAGTCTTCCAGAAGAGGGCCTGTGTTAGCTTAGACTACTCTGCCTGTAAGCACCTCTGACCTGTTTTCTGTTTTCTTGGAAGTCAAGTCAAACATGGATTTACAAAGGGTTAAAGGGACTCTGAGCCCACTCCTCTTGTTTGCTCTATGTGTTGTGCACCAATTCCCATGGCATATGTTTTGCAGAAACCCCACCCTGTTTCTCTCTGTCTTGCTGGCTTTCTCTCTTAGGGTTTTATTAAGCAGTGTCTGCCAACTTGTGGCTTCACATCACTGGACATTGGACTAGACAGAGAATCCCCTGTTTAAACTGAAATTTTAGTTAGCCAAGCTTTTCTGCATGCCATCAATAAAATATGTAATGTTCGGCAGCTTCCTGGATTAACTATCTTCTTCCCCGATGCTTGTCTTTCAGAGAGGTTTGTGTCAAAACTTTGTAGGAAGAAAGTGTGCAACAGACAGAATGTGTGCCCACTTCTCAATGAACGCTTTCCTTTTGTAGAGTTAACTACTCTAAATTGCACTTTATGCAATTCATTATCATGCCAAAGGACGTGGGAAAATTAAGGAATAAAAACCAAAGTTCTTGTGAAAGTTATTATGAAACACTTGTATAGTGAAATAAATATTTTTTCCATCTCTCTAGAATGTCTGGTGATGCAAATACGAATTCTCTCTGATATTAACAGTAGTTCTGGGAAGTCTGGTATGTGGGGGAAATGGTGCATGTTTGACTCCAACAAAAACTTTAAATTCAGAGATAATTTGGAATTGGATGCTCTCTGCAGGACGTTAGTCAATTGCTTTGACCTATGTTAAACCTTCAATCTGGTAGCCCATCTCAATAGTGCTTCATTACCTTGTTAATCAATAATGAAGCCTTTTTGGTGTACAAAATGTTTTCAGTATAGTTTTACTAGGTGTTAGAACGGGGTTTGAATCTGGGTTGTAAGTGAATTGTAACAAGGCTGATAGAAAAGTATTAAATTTTTTTTTATTAAATAAAGAAAATTCCCCCAAACTTATTTACAGTTAACACCCAGATTCTATCATGGGGTCGGTAAAACTCTCTTTGCAGAATGTATATATACTGAATCAAATTAATTTAAATGATTTGAAGAAACGTGTAGAAAATTTAGACAGCTAGAGAGTCCTGCAGCACAAACTGCCGCCTGGAGGTTGCACATAAACTGTCACGAACTTCAGAAAGGAGTTAATTTACTCACTGCTTGGAGCCTCAGTGTTTGTAATCCGAAAGTAGGGGTAGAAACTTAAATGAAGAACTAAAATACAGTCCCTGCCGCGTGGTGGCCTTCCCCGTGGCGGTGATGCGATGTGGTTTTGCTGCTTGCGCAGTTCCAATGGAACAGGTTGGCTGAGGAGATCCACGGACGCGAGGCAAACCTTCCGTGGCTCTCAGGAGGTTCTGGGAGCGGTCAGCCCCTGGGCTGGAGCAGTCTGATCGGCTGCAGTGCACAGCACAGGGCTCGGCTCTCGGGCTAGAGCGGCAGGCCGGCAAGTGCCGGTGTCATAAAGCCGTCGCTAGGCTGTCACGTAGGCTCGGCCAGCGTCAAACGGACTGGGGCTGGGCTGGGCTCAGGCGGGCAGCTGTACCCCAGTGCGGGGCAAGCCTTGCAGTGCCTTAGCTCGGTGCGGCAGGCAGCAGGGTCAGGTCTGCCGTTTGTGGGGTAAACAAGTCCCATCTACGTGATGCAAAGCAACGCAGACAGGTAGCAGCCAAAATAACAGCAGCAGCAGCAAACAAATGAGC
>VWZE01012871.1:149920-160779 GCA_013396675.1 Eubucco bourcierii
AGTAGGCAGACTTGCCTGCTCCCAGTCCTCACTTTTACCCTCTGCAACTTGGACATTGTGGTTGGAGCCCTTGCTGTTAAAGACTGAGGCAAAGAAGTCATTGAGCACCTCAGCCTTGTCCATGTCCTTTGTCAGCAGCTCTCCATTTTCCTTCTGTAAGGGTCCCACATTGTCCCTAGTTCTCCTCTTCTCACTAATATACCTGAAGAAGTTCTTCTTGTTCCCTTTAATGTCCCTGGCCAGATTCAATTCCAGCTGTGCCTTAGCTTTCCTTACCACAGCTCTGGCTGCACCAACAGTATCTTTGTACTCATCCCATGTCCCCTGTCCTCGCTTCCATTCTCTATAAGCCTTCTTCTTGCTTTTGAGTGTATCCAGGAGCTCTCTATCCATCCATGCAGGCCTCCTGGCATTCTTACCTGCCTTAACGTGACATTTCAAGTATTTCAAGTTTGTTGGAGATCCTAATCAGTGACATGTCATTGCCAATGGCTGAGACATGGCTTCTGCCTCGCTGGATATGGTTACACATCCTTATTCTATGCCCTTTCTCTTAATGGCACAGAGAGCCCTTCTAGAGAAGAAGCAGAGGAAGAAACGTCTTGATCCCTTGATGGTACAGCCAAATACAGAGGTAAAGCTGCGTAGGTCAAAGCCCAAAGGGTGTGAGGAGCAGACTCCTTTAGTAGAAACTCCTGTCCCTTTCCAAGGCAATGTTATTTTACATGGTAAGTAATGAACCTGCTTGCAACACTGTTCTCCCAAATGCCAGTGCATGCCTTGTATGTCATGGGTGGGCACCTATGCTGATGTGACAGTGCTCAGTTGATAAACAAGGTTGATTCCATTGTAGAATGGATCCATCCAATCCTATTCTATGTAGAATTACAGTACAGTATGGTTGAGCAATACTGAGTTGCAAAAACAAACAACAAAAAATGCTTACCTTGAATTTTGTGACAGCTGAGAATCTTTGTGTGCCTGTGAGTTACCTCTCCCTTGCATTAGGCTAACAACAACTGTAGAGATGGATCAGGAACTTCTGTAGAGACGTATAAATGCCCAGGGAGGTTGTGGCTGCTCCCTCCCTGGCGGTGTTCCAAGGCCAGGTTGGAGGAGGCCTTGAGTGAGCTGTGCTAGTAGGAGGTGTCCCTGCCTATGGCAGGGGGTTGGAACTGGATGATCCTTGAGGTCCCTTCCAACCTTACCATTCTGTGATTCTATGATTCTATAAATGCAAAATATGAATCTTCTGAAGCTGTTGGATGAAAAAAAGTAAATAATCCAATAGCAACTGGCTGTACTTTTCTTCATAGTATCATAGTATAGTCCATCTCAAGATTGTGTATGATTGAATGATAAAGTAGATAAGAAAACAAAAGCCTTTTGAATACTGAATTTAGTTCTTGCTAGATTTTACCTCATCTACTGTTTTCTGTGGGCTTCAGTGAGACAACCGAAACATGATAAATGAACTGTAGTGGCCCAGAAAGTCAGAAACACAAAATATCAGAGGTAGTAACTTGGTGTGCTCAAACATTGCAGTGAAATAGTGTCTCTTCTGTTAGGAGTGAAAAGAAATCCATTAGTGAGAGTGCCTTGAGACTTGCATCTCACAGTGAGGAAAACAGCAATGAAACCTCTAGTGACACTTTCTGAGACTTTCACATTCTAGTTGAAGTGTCAGTAAGTAGTTTGAGAGCCAGGATCCCATCAGCATATTAGCAGAGGGAATGCCCCAAGACTTTGGGGTGCATGCTGTTGCAGGGTGTTGGGATACCACCATTATAGTAATATGGAATTATCTTGGGTTCAGCTAAAACAGGGTTAATTTTCACAAGAAGCTGGGAGGGGCCACAGCTAGGATAGCTGGAAGGAACCAGCACATGGGGTGCTGGATATTCAGGTCCCTTCCAACCTTACTATTCTATGATTCTGTATTACACTGAAGTCATGCCAGCTCCCCCTTATACAATGGCCAAGAGATTTGATACAGCAGCCACTGGTGGGGCCAGTGGCAGCAGCATTTGGGCGGTGAACAGTTAGGCTGTGCATCACTCATTTGATGTATTATTTCATTAAGATAAAAAGTGAAGAAAACAGTAATAATACAAATATATTAAACTGTCCTTTCCTGAACCCACAGGGGCTTTTCTCGTTCCTATCCCACAGTGAAGGGGGCAGCAAGGAAGTGAGCAAGTGGCTGTGTGGTGCCTAGCTGCTGGCTAGGTTTAGACCACAACAGGAATTAAAGGATAGAGTAAAATTTAAAAACCCTAAACAAACCAGTGTTGCCTGTTTTGAAGAATGTGCTTTGAAGGATGAATGTCCTGTCTTTTTAGTAGTATTTTCTTCTTCTCTAGATGTCTTTCGGGATCATAGGATGGGGAGGAGAGTGGTGATGTGTGCATATGCAGCTCAGACAGCAACCGAGTCCTGGGCTGCATCAAGAGCAGTGTGGGCAGCAGGGCAAGGGAGGGGATTGTGCCCCTTTGCTCTGCTCTCCTCAGACCCCACCTGGAGTCCTGTGTGCAGTTCTGGAGCCCTCAGCACAGGAAGGACATGGAAGTGTTGGAGTGGGTCCAGAGGAGGCCACCAAGATGATCAGAGGGCTGCAGCAGCTCTGCTGTGAGGACAGGCTGAGAGAGTTGGGGCTCTGCAGCCTGGAGAAGAGAAGGCTTCGAGGGGACCTGATAGTAGCCTTAGAGGATCTGAAAGGGACCTACAGGAAGGCTGGGGAGGGATTATTTGCAAGGTCCTGCAATGACAGGACAAGAGGCAATGAGTTTGAACTGTCAGAGGGGAGATTTAGACTGGATGTTAGGAGGAAGTTCTTTACAGTGAGGGTGGTGAGGCACTGGCACAGGTTGCCCAGGNGCTGATCCTTGAGGTCCTTTCCAACCTTCCCATTCTATGATTCTATGATTCTGTGTGGATGGTAGTGTTTATGTGCATAAAATAAGTTTATTAAAAGACACTTTTTAAGTCAAAAGGCAACTGAGAGAAAAGACAGATAAAATTCCTAAATTAGGAAACTTGAGTACTACTAAAATTATGAGAGGAAAAAAAAATTAAAACTGTTTCCTCGCTAGATTTCATACTTCTAAAGCTTCCTCAGTCCAAACGTTCTGCTACAATGTGATAACAGCAGGGAACATAAGAAATAGGTGACTAGATAAAACAGTAAAGTTGGAAGAAGGGGAATGGGGAAAGCAAGAAATCCAAAGCTGGAAGTACACTTACATGTCTGTGTAGCACACAATATGTATTAAATGTTATGCCAGACTCTGATGTGAAGACATCTCCACTAGTTATTATGTGCAGTGCACAGCTGTAGAATCATAGAATGGTAAGGTTGGAAGGGACCTCAAGGATCATCTAGTTCCAACCCCCTGCCATAGGCAGGGACACCTCCCACTAGCACAGCTCACTCAAGGCCTCCTCCAGCCTGGCCTTGAACACCTCCAGGGAGGGAGCAGCCACAACCTCCCTGAGCAACCTGTGCCAGTGTCTCACCACCCTTACTGTAAAGAACTTCCTCCTGACATCCAGTCTAAATCTCCCCTCTGCCAGTTCAAACCCATTGCCCCTTGTCCTGTCACTACAAGACCTTGTCAACAGTCCCTCCCCAGCCTTCCTGTAGCCCCCTTTAGATCCTGGAAGGCTACTCTAAGGTCTCCTGGAAGCCTTCTCTTCTCCAGGCTGCAGAGCCCCAACTCTCTTAGTCTGTCCTCACAGCAGAGCTGCTGCAGCCCTCTGAGCATCCTCATTGCCTCCTCTGGACCTGCTCCAACACTTCCATGTCCTTCCTGTGCTGGGAGCTCCAGAACTGCACACAGGACTCCAGGTGGGGTCTGAGGAGAGCAGAGCAAAACAAACTATTGTGTGTGTGTAAATGTGGAAATTTAATTTCTACCAATAATATAGAAAGAATCTTTTTTTTTTTTTTTTTAAACACCTGTGGCTGTAGATATTTATATTGCATTGATTTGTGATTTTCACTGTAGAGCACTCACTTATTGGCACAGGAGCAAACCAGGAACATGAAAGAAGAGAAAACAGAGTGGTTGCCCATAAATAAAGCTATGTGTGTGATAACTACAACTCATTTTAGTTGCTTAACCCCTTGTAAAAAAGTAGATGCAGTCATTATATTTATAAATTGTTTAACTGATGCCTAATGTGTAATAGGTGCTCTGTACTAGAGTCAGGCATGATTCCTCCCAAGACTTCTGACAAGAGTCAAACATGGATACATCAGTCCCTGATAGAGATGCTTGAGCAAGGGCAGACAAAAAGAATGATCATCCTGGGATGTGTCCTTAACTGTAAAAAGCAGACTTGGACATTCTGTTTCATTGCAGGCATTGATGGACCAGCTGCTTTCCTGAAATCAGAAGTGCAAAATTTGGGGACCAGGCTCCAAACACTACCTGCTGAATCTTCCAAAACAGAAGGCAGTGCAAATCAGGAAAATGATGAAGAGGCTGTAACAAACGCATCAGGAAAGCCAGATCTCCAAGAAATGCTGCAGAAACAAGGTACCAGTTGATATCAGACATTAAAGCAGTGTAAAAAAACCTCTGTAGATTATGAGGTATCAGGAAACAAATGTCTGCAGGATATTCTAAATGCAGAGTTAGTAAATTCTGCAACGTGTTGAAATGCAGAACTGCAGTTCTTCTTCTGATAATAGTTGAAATACACCAGTTATGTTTTAAAGGTTTTATTAACATGCTGTATAAGCTCTGGCTTTTCTAAGGAAGTTGATGACAAAAGGCTGTATTCATATTTTGCTTAAGTTAGAGGCATTTTAATTCTAGGTAGACTCTATCTAGATCTGGTGACTGAGTATTTTCACAAGAGCAGAACCCTCCATAGCCAGGAAATGCAATAATTTAAACGTTTAGGAGACTAACAGGAAAAGTGCCCTTCCTAAGTCAGAGGCTGCCACAATCAACAGCTTTCAGAGTTTTATATTAAGTAGTTGCATCTAAATGAGTAGTTTCCCAGTGGAGTATCTGTTTCTTTCTTCCAAGTATCCTGTGTTGTTGCCAGTACCATGGGATACACTTTTGTTTGCATGCAGCCTGAGCACTCTGCAGCAAAGTATTGGCTGGTGTTTAATGTGGTACACAGCTTGTTTTTATTATGCAGAGTCTGTCTCCCAGAATGCTTCCAGTACAATTTTATGTATTAAGAATGTATGTATAGGAGTACTTCCATTCAGTTGTTAGATGCAACAACTGC
Source organism: Eubucco bourcierii (assembly GCA_013396675.1). Classification (NCBI taxonomy): domain Eukaryota; kingdom Metazoa; phylum Chordata; class Aves; order Piciformes; family Ramphastidae; genus Eubucco; species Eubucco bourcierii. Next base: position 155,171 of record VWZE01012871.1, read on the forward strand.
TTACCTACGGATAGCAGCGTTACACAAAAATTAGGAAAGAAAGCAGGAGAGAATATCTAGAAACTTCAGAGGAAATCAGTGGACACAGAATTTTGAAACTGGCCAGAGCTGTAGGATTAATGACTTTTCTCTTTCCAAACGTGCTTTGCACAGTTTACCGACAGGTTAACGTCTTTCATCTCGGCTGTGCCTGCTCCGTGCAGTCTCATGTTGGAGCACTGTTGTAATATTGGTTCTCAGAAAATAGCTCAGCTTAGGAGTCTGAATGTGTTCGTTTTCTGTAGTGCTCTATGTGCTTTTTCCTTCTACAACCAAGTAAAAGAATGGAGTAACATGTCAGCGTGGAAGGAAACGCCGAACCGGGATGTGTACAGAAACTCTTTACAAAATGTCTTTCTCAAGAGTTAGTTACATACCCACAGTCATCTCTACCTTAGGTTAAGGTTAAATAAGTCCTGAAACTACTCAGTCCACACTTCTGTTTTTAAAAGTCAAACCTTCGGTACTATTTCTGAGGTCTGAGTTACTTCTACTGATGTAAGAACAGGATACAAGACTGAGGGGAAGTGGTAAAGGATGTAAACTGTAGAGACTCCAGCACGTTGAGCTGGATTTCCTTTTTGGCTTTGTTCTTAAGACCCAGGCGGCTTTTCCTTGTAAAAATAGGCAAAATGAATTTGATGACAGCATATACTAAGCAGTATGTTGCATCATGTAATATGTAAATTGTGTATTAATGACAGCTGCAAAGCATTACTAGCAGTTTGAATTACAAGGAGGCAGCATGGCAGAGAAAATCAGCAGCTGAAACAACAGAAATCAATTAAAAGAGCAAATAGCTGTGCAGAAGTTGTACGAATTGGTGACGCCATGAACACATGACATCCTCTTGTAGAGGTTACCTGCTTGATTCTGTGTTCTGACAGGAATTTCAGGGAGTTTGAATTTTGATGAGGAGGACACAGAAGAAGAAGAAACTAGTAGGAAACCATCACCTCATTCACCCTGTTCTGAATCTGAGAGGCCTGGTTCTGAAACCAGTGAGAAATCTTCTGCAGTAAGTGTCTTGAAACCTGTTTCTGATAAGAGCTAGGCCTATGCTTTTTTTGTGCTAATCCCTTGAGCACTTGGCTAAAATACAGTACTGCAGCTACAGTAGCTAGAAGGCAGAGAAGGGTCCTGACTGTCAGATTATGTGACTGAAGGGTCAGCCATTGAGTTAAACACAAAGAAGTAGTAATGACTAACCAGTGAGTTGAAAGAGAGCAGCACCAGGAAGACCCAAGGTCTGAGCTGGTGACCAGATAAAGGGCATAGAGTTAGGGCATGGATACTGGACAGCCTTAGCAGTTCTTGCTACTGTTCATATGACAAGTGTGAGTACATTTGTGAGTTAGCTGTGTTCTGCCACACTAGTAGGCGAGTAGTACAAGAAATCTGGATGTTAGCTACTTGGGAGACTGGGCTATAGGTGCCAGTTGCTGGACGTACACAGTGAGGGATACTGGAGGGAAGAAAGGCTGAGAGCCACTAGTGCCCTTCAAGTCTGTGTGTGTGTCTCAAGCGTCCTACTGGCTGTACCTGGGAAGTGAGATGAACCATCAACCCTGTAGTAGTTTTAAGGCTTGCTGGAGTAGTCTAATAAGAGAAATAGAGACAGACTCTGAAGGAGCAGGGCACTGGTTATAAAAGAATAACAACTATAAAGTCTGTATGATTCATTGGTTTGCTCAAAGGTATAAAAAGCCAATGTATAAACAGGTATTTTGTTCTTAACTCTTGGGCACTGCATCTGTTTGCTCTTCCTTCACTTGCCTCTCTCATCTCCTACGCTAACCTTGCCTGACCACATACTGTGAGCTTTGGGGAGAGGGTGGTGTGGGCCCTGTCTGGGCTTTCTTTGCCAGGGGGGAGGCTGGATTTCTGTATTATTTATAAATTGTTAATATATTTTGTATATATTCTTGTAAATTTCGCTTTGCTGTAAAATAATAGCTTCATCTTGCTTCCAAGCTGTCTGAGCTGGTCTGGTAAATTTTAATTGAGGGGTGGTGGAAATTCCTAACCCACCACAAACCTTATCTCCCAAGCCCCAGTAAGGGATGAATCTCCTGAGTTCTACAATCTGTAGGATTCAGCTATCTCAGAAAAAAATGTTTTAATGACCTACAATAGATTTTAATTAGAATTCCAGTTCCTGTGGTGATTGTAACTTTCATTATGACTGTACACTTTTTTCTGAGCATCTTCTACCATTTAGCTGGAATGATTCCACTCTCAGCTTACTCCGTTTCTTCTTTTGTCCTGAAGCAACAATCTCCATGCTTGTTTTGGTCACAACAATCCTGACCCGTCTTACTGCAACCATCCATCAGTCCATCTTTTCTTCATCCTGGGCTGCAGTGATCACACACTGGTAGAGTTCACAGTCTGAAGGTACATGACAGGCTAGAAGTATAGTCAGAACTCTGGATTTTAGGAGAGAAACCTCTTCAGGCAGTTAGCCGGTAGGGCCCTCTAGGAAATGATCCTTAGGGACAGGGGAGAAGAACACAGCTGTTATTTGATTGGGAAATAATTTGATGAGGCAAGAATTATAAAAATATAGTTACTTCTGTTTTTCTTGAAAGCCCTCCCCCAGAACTATACACAAAACAAGTTAGGTTTTATTTACAAGTTCTAATTCGGTTGAGAATTTTCACAGGGATGAGTACGAGCAATTTGGATAGTTTAGAGAATTCAGAAAGTGGAAAAGGCTAAGCCACAAAATAGCTTCACCCTGCTTAGAGGTGGATCAGAGGTCATCCAGACCCTAGGGAAAAGCCAAGAGTGCTGGATTTACTCACAAGGGCTGAGCAGGAATTTGGAGGCAGTCCCTGGATCTCCTTTGCCTCTGGAAACTGTGAATTTCTAATGCAATTTGTGAGCCACGTGGCATAATTCCAATGAGAATGGAACAGACCAAAGCTAAAGTGTCTCCAGACACAGCTTCCACCATGCAGATCTGGTGGAGCAGCAGTGCCTCAGCAGCACAGTACTGCTGGCACATCTCGGCCGACAGCAGCAGGTTAGGGCAGAGGCAAACCTGTGCCCACCTTCTGGTCACTCTGTTGGAAATCTTCCCTAGACAATGTGTCCTGTGCCAATACATACTGGACATGAAGAACCAGCCAATCCCCATTCCAAACTCCAGCCAGGGCTTTCACACGCGTGAGTACATGTGTGGGACTTCAGCTACTGCTGGGAGGAAAAGGCCTTTGACCTTTCCCTATTCAAGCCCACAGCCGGAGGGGAAAGGAATTTCATGCCTTTGTGTTCCCCCCTTCAGACCTCCTGCGGATGGAGGTGGGGGAAGGGAGTTTGGAGCACCCTATCTGTGACAAGCTGACAGACATTTAAGGTGATTTTCCATAGAATGCAAAGAGTTCTCAGTCCCCAGGTGTATGAAATCAGGCAAGGAAGGGAAGAGACTGACATGGCTGAGTCAGGACCTGCTGATCAAAATCAAGAGCAAGACAGAGCTGCACAAATAGTGGAAGCAGGAACAGGTAATCTGGGAGGACTATAGGAACACTGACCAGTTTTATTAGGAGAAGGTCATGAAGGCCAGGGCACAGCTGGAACTGAACTTGGGCTTCTACAGCTACATCAATCAGCAAAGGAAAGTTAAAGAAAGCATAAGGAAAGTGGAGAGCTAATGTCAGCAGATGAGGAGAAGGCTGACATACTCAGTAGCTCATTTGCCTTCATCTTCACTAGCTACCTCGCTCCTCACCCTTCCCAATTTGATGACTCACTAGATGATGAACCACTAGATGAGGGTGAAGTTCAGGACCACCTGAGATTTCAAATATACCTGAGTCTGTGGGGCCTGATGAGATGCATCTGAGTCCTGAAGGAATTGGCTCATGTAGTCACAAAGCCACTCTCCATGGTATCTGAAAAGTCATAGCAGTCAGGTGAGGTCCCTGATGACTCGAAGAAGGGAAACATTGTGCCCATTTTACAGAAAGGGTAGAAAAGAGGACCCTGGAAGTTACCAAACTGATGGTCTCACCTCTGTGCAGGGAAGATCATGGAATAGATCCTCTTGGAAGCTATGCTAAAGCACATGGAGGACCAGGAGGTGATTTGAGACAAACCAGCATTGCTTCACCAAGGGCAGGTCCTGCCTGATCAATCTGATTTTCTACAGTGGAGTGACTACATCAGTGGATGAGTGAAAACCAATGGATGTCATCTGTCTGGATTTCTGTAAAGCCTTTAACACAGTAGGTGGGCTGTGCAGTGGATAAGAAATTGGTTGGATGATTGCATGCAAAGGGTCAATGACTTGAGTCAATGACTCGATGTCCAGACAGGTGGCAAGTGGTGTCCCTCAGGAGTCTATACTGGGATCAGCAGTTCAACATCTTCATTGATGATACAGACAGGGAGATGCAGTGCACCCTCAGTAAGTTTGCTGATGATACCAAGCTGAGTGGTGTAGCTGACAAGACCAAGGGATGGGATGGCATTCCATTCCAGGGGAACTTTCATAGGCTGGAGAAGTGGGCTCAGGTGAACCTCATGAGGTTCAATGAGGTGAAGTGCAAGGTCCTGCATCTGGCTAAGGACAATCTTCAGTGCAGATAGAGGCTGGGGGATGATACTGAGAGTAGCCCTGCAGAGGAGGACTTGGGTATACTGGTGGATGAGAAGCTGGACGTGAGCCAGCAATGTGCAATTGCAGCCCAGAAGGCAAACTGTATACATTTATTAAATCCCCTCTCAGTCTATTCTTCTCCAGACTAAAAAGTCCCAAGTCACTCAGGCTCTCCTCATCAGGCAGTGCTCCAGTCCCCTAATCATCCTTGTAGCCCTCCACTGGACCTTCTTCAGCAGATCTCTGTCCCTTATAAACTGAGGAGCCCAAAACTGAATGCAATACTGAAGATGCCTGCTCACTGAGAGAGTTTGGACAAGAGGACCTTCATGGATGCTTTCCAACATCCTATGATCCTATGATGTTGCCTTATTTCCCACAGAGTGGTTGAAGTTCTAAAAGTAGAGATGCTCTTTGCTTAGATGATTTGACAGTGTCTCATCCTATTTTCCACTTCCTGGAAATTCACTTATCTCTGATTAATGGCCATTTGTTCTCTCCTCCTCCTGGGAGCCCAGTCTTTCCTCAAAGTTAAAGTCATCACAGAATCATAGAATGGTAAGGTTGGAAGGGACCTCAAGGATCAGCCAGTTCCAACCCCCTGCCATAGGCAGGGACACCTCCCACTAGCACAGGTCACTCAAGGACTCCTCCAACCTGGCCTTGAACACCTCCAGGGAGGGAGCAGCCACAACCTCCCTGGGCAACCTGTGCCAGTGTCTCACCACCCTCACTGCAAACAACTTCCTCCTAACATCCAGTCTAAATCTTCCCTCTGCCAGTTCAAACCCATTGCCCTTGTCCTGGCATTACAAGACCTTGTCAATAGTCCCTCCCCAGCCTTCCTGTAGGCCCCCTTCAGATCCTGGAAGGCTACTCTAAGGTCTCCTGGAAGCCTTCTCTTCTCCAGGCTGCAGAGCCCCAACTCTCTCAGCCTGTCCTTACAGCAGAGCTGCTGCAGCCC
>VWZE01012871.1:161123-174269 GCA_013396675.1 Eubucco bourcierii
TGGTCTCCAGGTGGACATTGTGCCCTTGATCACCACTCTCTGGGTGCCACCATCCAGCCAGTTCCTTACCCAGCAGTGCTCCACCCATCCAGTCCATGTTTTTCCAGTTTGGTGCCCAGAATGTCATGTTGGACAGAGTCAAATGCCTTACTCAGGTCCAGGTAGATGCCATCAGTTGCCCTTCCCTTGTCCACTGTTGCTGTGACTTCATCATAAAAAGCCACTAAATTTGTCAGGCAAGATCTGCCCTTGGTGCAGCCATTGCTGGTTCCCACCAATCACCTCTGCTTTGTTTGCCATTTGCCTCAGCAGAGCTTTCAGCAGGATCTGCTCCATGATCTTGCCAGGCACAGAGGTGAGGCTGACTGCTCTGTAGTTCCCAGGGTCATTCTTTTTTCCCTTCTTGAAGGTGGGTGTTATGTTTGCCCTGTCCTTAGCCACTCTCTTCAGAGAAGCACAGGTGATCTCTCATTTAACTTCCCTTTCTCAAATATCTTCTTGAGACGTGAGATCTTCTGTTTCAAGAGACCTTTCTTTTCTTGTGGAATACCAGAGCCTCTGATCTGATGATAATTAATATGATGGTTCTTCCCACAGGAAACTGGTGCTTCCTGCAGTCCATCCCCTCAGGCAGATGCACAACTGGGAGAAGTAGATAACTTGGAGGATTTTGCATTCCGCCCAGCACCTCGTGGTATAACAGTCAAGTGCCGAATCACTAGAGATAAGAAAAGAATGGATCGAGGCCTCTTCCCTACTTATTACATGCATCTGGAAAGGGATGACAGCAGAAAGGTATTGGAAGCAGCATACACTGTCTTGGCTATTGTATTCCTACCACAGAATAGCTTTGGTGCGAGGGAGAATTCACCTTAGAAACTAGAAGCTGAGGAAAGCCAGCATACAGATGAGGACAGTTTATATTTGGCCAAGGCACTAAAGAGAGAAAAAGCTGTGATACAATGACAGATTACATTAAAAAAATGTGAAAATGTGAAAGATGAAGAAGAGCAGGGAGACACCTGCTCCACCAGAGAAGGGGGGAGAGGACTAGAAAGGATAGTTATGGAATCTAGACTGCCAAGTGAGCAGGAGGAGCCAAGGAGGAATAGGATTTCAGGATGTGCAATTGTGAAAGAGATCAAAATTGTGGAGACAGTAATGATAGCACAGAAGGAAAAGGGGGATGGATGTGGGAGATGGAGAGATGCCAGTTTGGAAAGCCATGCTTAGCAACGCTGCTGCATTCTTGTGAAGCTCAACTCCTGACTGGAGTTTTGTGTTTCCAGACATTCCTTCTTGCAGGGAGAAAACGAAAAAAGAGCAAAACATCCAATTACCTCATATCGGCCGACCCAACAGATTTATCCCGGGGAGGGGAAAGTTTCATTGGAAAACTCAGGTGAGAACCAGAGATGAAAACCACAAACAGGAGAGACTGGATTTTCATTGTAGTTGAGTTTGTGCTGATTTGAGGCTAATTGGAGTATTTTAATAGGGAAAATTATATTATAGGCTGTGAAAAGGGAACAGTGGTGATGTCTGCTGCACTCATAGGCTTGCTGAGATGTTAAAGAAAAGAACTCAGGACATAGATAACAGTGTCTGGGGCACAGCAGCTCGGTCTAGCAGCTTCTGGCTCCTCTTTGCCAATTAATCTTCACTAACCGCTTTCCTTCTAACCTCTCTGGCCGAGCCTCCAAGCTCACCTTGTACATAAGGCAAACCTTGGGGTAAGGTATAGGGGTGGGGAGAAGGTGGAAGGGTGGTTGGGAGCCCCTCCTGGGGTCTCTGATTTCTGGGAGGGGAGTTGTGTTGCTGTATTCCCTTTAACTTGTCTATGTCTGTAACTATTCCTGTCTATAGTGTCTATCTCTGCTTGTCCATTGTGCTGAGCTGTAAATAGAGCTTCAGGCCTTAACTTTCAGCCAGCTGAGTTCTAGTCTGGGTCATTTTACAAAGTGTACAAATTCCCAAACCTTCACAGAGTTGATATTGTGAATGGAAATCTGGTCTTAATTCAGAAAGAATGAACTTGCATTGTCCTGCTAATGTAATCTGCATTCAACTGGATCACTTATCGCTCACTGTGGCAACTCTGGAAAGGAATCTATTTCACTGATGCCTCTTTCTCTGTCTTTCCTTAACTTGACATTAGATCAAACCTCATGGGAACTAAATTTACAGTCTATGACCATGGAGTTAGCCCAGTCAAGGCACAAAGTCTAGTGGAAAAGGCTCATACCAGACAAGAGCTTGCAGCTATTTGTTACGTAAGTAGTGCCTTTCCCCTTCTAGGCACTCCTCTCTTTGGTTTGGGTTATTTTGGGGTTTTGTTTGTTTGTTGGTTTCTTGTTGTTGGCTGGGTACCAAGGAAAGAGGGCTTAAGCAAATCACAGTATCACCAAGGTTGGAAGAGACCTCAAAGCTCATCAAGTCCAAGCTGTTACCGCAGCCCTCCAGACCAGACCATGGCACCAAGTGCCACGTCCAAACCCACCTTGAACACCTCCAGGGACGCTGACTCCACCACCTCCCTGGGCAGCCCATTCCAGCAGGCAATGACTCTCTCAGGCAACAACTTTCTCCTCACCTCCAGCCTAAACTTCCCCTGGCACAGCTTGAGACTGTGTCCTCTTGTTCTGGTGCTGCTTGCCTGAGAGAAGAAGGTAATCATGTTGCTTTGCAGCCTCTGCCACTTAGATTTGGAACCAGCTGACCAATTTCAACCAGGCACAACAAAGGTCAGAGGCCTCAAAATAAAAAAGGTCTTGCGAGTTCAATGGAAAAATAATCAGTACAGGGGAAGGAGGGAGATGTAAACTAACATCCTGGTGACCTTCTTACCTGGCTTATTGTTTGGTATGTGGCCAGTCAGCATATCCAAGCCATCCACAGGCTGAACTGTCTCTTGCCCAGCTGCTCTCTGGTGGGCTCTTAAGGAGGAATTTGCAGTACACTGCAAAGCAGAAATAAAGGCATTTTGGTGGATAGGAAGGAGGCAGTATTGCATTGGCAGCTCGTTGCTGGTAAAGGTACGGTTCCAGGGGAAATTGTGATTTGCTAGTTCTGTCCTAGAGATGTTTTCTTATTTTGGTCTTGAGGATCACCTTGGTCTAGGCTTCAGAGTGAGGCAATGCTTGATGGACACTCCAGATAAATGTGATGGTTCTTACAATAACATTGTTTCATATTCCAGTCCTAAAGTTTGAGTAAAATTTGCTCATTGTTTTGTAAAAAGCTCAGTCAAGGGGAAGAACTTTTACTTTTTTGTATATTTGCATATACAGCAGCAGAAATGTAAAGGTGTATTAGCCTACTGGATCATCATCTACAGGAAGGGCATGGAAGTGTTGGAGCGGGTCCAGAGGAGGCCACCAAGATGCTGAGAGGGCTGCAGCAGCTCTGCTGTGAGGACAGGCTGAGAGAGTTGGGGCTCTTCAGCCTGGAGAGGAGAAGGCTTCCAGGAGACCTTAGAGTAGCCTTCCAGGATCTGAAGGGGGCTGCAGGAAGGCTGGGGAGGGACTATTGACAAGGGCTTGCAATGCCAGGACAAGGGGCAATGGGTTTGAACTGGCAGAAGGGAGATTTAGACTGGATGTTAGGAGGAAGTTGTTTGCAGGGAAGGTGGTGAGACACAGGCACAGGTTGCCCAGGGAGGTTGTGGCTGCTCCATCCCTGGAGGTGTTGAAGACCAGGTTGGATGAGGCCTTGAGTGAGCTGTGCTAGTGGGAGGTGTCCCTGCCTATGGCAGGGGGTTGGAACTGGCTGATCCTTGAGGTCCCTTCCAACCTTCCCATTTTGTGATTCTATGATCATCTTTTTTTTTTTTTTTTTCTTTTTTTGCTGTGATCTTAATGGTACTTGGGGGAAAAAAATTGATGCACTAATTCCAGTACTGGCCTGTTTACAGAAGTATCAGTGGCTGTCTTGGTATACAGTATTCTTCAATTCCCTACCTAAAAGTACACAGTTAAAATGGATATATCAGATAATACAAAGTCAACTTTCCAGACTGCTGAACTTTTATCTGCAAGCAGTTCATAAAGTTTAGATATGAATGCAATCAGTGCCCTCATTTTCATAACATGCCACTAGATTTTCTGAAGTTAAATGATAAAGGTTGCAACTCCAAAGGCCTTTGTCTACAAAGTGTACTAGCGTAGTAGGAGAAGCTGTATGACTTCTGTCAATCAGTTCACTACTTCTAAAAGATCTTGACTTTTTCATTTGTCTTTGGGGGTTTTAAAGGTTATCACTGACATTGTTACCAAACACTTTAAATGGGCTCTTGCATTTTGGTTGACATGAAGTGGATGCTTTGAGAACACCAAGACTTTTCTTGTGCTTATTATATTCAGTCCACTTGGAGCAGCGTCTTGCAGCAGTCTGGAAAAATGTGCTTAAGGTCTTAAGACTGAAGATTCAACACATGCTGAATACTTTGCCTTCTGGGTCTGTTCTTAATCATTTATAAAAGAGCATGATTTGAGAGAAAATTGTAGGTATGCTCTTAAATGCAATTAATGGGACTCAAAGAAGAATGTAATTCATTCTTCAGGAATAGCCTAAATGACAACAAAAGGACATGGCCTCAGGTTGCACCAGGGGAGGTTTAGATTGGATATGAGAAGAAACTTCTTGGCTGAAAAGGGTTCTCAAACACTGGAAGAGGCTCCACAGGGAGGTGATTGAATCCCCATCCCTTGAGTTGTTTAAAAGATGCAGAGATGTGGTGCTGATGGACATAGTGGAGTTGGACTCTATGATCCTAAAGGTCTTTTCAAATGAATTCTATGATACACAGATAATGTAGGGTCAGGTCAAAGATATTTGCCTTTTATCATACTTAGGCTTTGTTCACTAGTGAGATTTTAGCATGTTTTTGCTTCAGATGCAAAAATGGCATTTGTCTGATTTAATTATAAATAGAGCATATATCAGATGTGCTCTAAGCTTCTCCTAAGGAAGCTTTGACATGCAGTTCTCAAAGTGGTAGAGAAAGCTGTTCTCAGTGGTTAAACACAGTTGCACATAGATAGCTGCTACTGTATTAGCAAATGTAGCTAACAAATCTCAAAAGACCAATGTAACTGTGGATCCAACTTCAGTTTTGCTGTCTTGTCTTCTCTGAGATAGAGTATTTCATTTGCTGCAAACAATGTCTGTCTTGTCTTTTCAGGAAACCAATGTGTTAGGTTTCAAGGGTCCCAGAAAAATGTCTGTGATCATTCCAGGAATGAACATGAATCATAAGCGAATTCCAATCCGTCCACGAAATGTGAGTTGAAGAGTTGGATTGTGTATCAGAATGGAGGAAGAAGCTGCCATCAACAGATAAACATATTTTGATGTAGTGGCAAGAGAGTAAACACATGTTTGATCAGTGTGATGGTTTGGGAGTTCCCTGCCCCCTACACTTTGTGAAATTACCCAGACTAGAACTCAGCCGGCTGGAAGTTAAGGACTGAAGCTCTATTTACAGCTCAGCACAGTGTACAGCAGAGACAGACACTATATACAGGAATAGTTACAGACATAGACAAGTTAAAGGGAATACAGCAACACAACTCCCCTCCCAGAAATCAGAGACCCCAGGAGGGGCTCCCAACCACCCTTCCACCTTCTCCCCACCCCTATACCTTACCCCAAGGTTTGCCTTATGTACAAGGTGAGCTTGGAGGCTCGGCCAGGGAGGTTAGAAGAAAAGTGGTTAGTGAGAATTAATCAGCAGAGGAGCCAGAGCCCAGAAACTGCTAGACCACCCCAGCTGCTCTCCCTGCAAGAGATAGACAGAGACTGACTTATCTATGTTTTGGTTATTGTTCCCAAACACTTTTTTCAGTAAACCTATGAGTGAAGTAGACATCATGATGTTTTCCTTTCACAGCCTATAGTGTAATTTTCTCTATTAAAATATTCTAATTAGCCTCAAACCAGCACAGTCAGGATGTTGTAAGTCTCTTTGTAGGAATCATAGAAAATTCTTGAAGGAAAACATGGGTCGAGAAGGAGGATGGCATTTGTGAGGATTTCTCATACATACAGGGGATGTTCTAGTTCAAAGCTTACAGAACTCTACCTGAAGATACATGAATATATATGAAGAAATTTTTTTAAACTAAAAGGCAGAAGGGACAGCTGCAAATGAAAGACGTAGTCAGTGTTTTAGGCTAGAAAATGCTATTTGCAATTATGTTGTGAGTAAATATGGGTGGGACAAGAGCATATTCGTCAGAGAAAACAAATCTTCAAGATTGGGAATTCAGAATCATGAGAGCCTCAAAAAGAGGTTTGATTTGGTGAACAGGCAGGAAAATTGTATCTGAAGGCAGCCATTTAGTCGTCATCTTTCAATTTGTATTTCCATCTCCCTAATCATAGAATCACAGAATGGTAAGGTTGGAAGGGACCTCAAGGATCAGCCAGTTCCAACCCCCTGCCATAGGCAGGGACACCTCCCACTAGTACAGGTCACTCAAGGCCTCCTCCAACCTGACCTTGAACACCTCCAGGGAGGGAGCAGCCACAACCTCCCTGGGCAACCTGTGCCAGTGTCTCACCACCCTCACTGGAAAGAACTTCCTCCTAACATCCAGTCTAAATCTCCCCTCTGCCAGTTCAGACCCATTGCCCCTTGTCCTGTCATTACAAGACCTTGTCAATAGTCCCTCCCCAGCCTTCCTGTAGCCCCTTCAGACACTGGAAGGCTACTATCGGGTCTCCTGGAAGCCTTCTCTTCTCCATCAATGCACTGCCTTTGTTTTTCTCCCATTTTCCCAAATGCCTTGCTAGAAGGTAAAGATACTGACAGTGGACATGGCTGAAACACAAAGCTCTGCTGAGAAGCTGCCAAAGCTGTCAGCCTAAGGGTTTGACTCAGGTTTTGTCTTTCTCTGTAGTGTGATGCCTGCAATTAAGCATTATTGCCCCCACTATTAAAGGAGGAAAAATTGCATCTAATTGCACTTTGGTGCCAATTTTCAAATCTATTTTTACATTCTTTAAAAGAAGTAAATAGAGGTAAAAATAAAAATACAGTAAATAGTTTAAACCAAACATGAAGTCCTATTTATCTTCCAAAAATCCCCTATCTGTATGCAATACTAAACCAGTTCCACATCTAGTCATGTCATCCAGACCTCCACCACAAGTTGTTTTCTGGTATTTTTTTCCTATTAAATAACTTGAGTTTGGGTTCTTTTTTCTTAGCATATATTGTTTCAGTTTCGAATTTGTTGCGGAACTTTAAAAAATCAATCATGTGTTGTTTGTTTCACTCCCTGATATTCGTGGTTCCTTGTAATTCATTCTGTTTGTCAGATTTAATGTGCTGTTTTACCTCACTTTTGTATAATTTTGTTTTTAGTTCTACCTGATTTTCATAGTGTACATCACTTACTAGACTCAGTAGGATGGTGATTAACCTACTTAAGGTGTACTTGCAGCCCGCTACAAGCACTCCAGGGCCTGGCACTGTGCAGCTAACTGTAGATTATTTACTTTTGTGTTGAAGTTTAGAATGTCAAAAATGAACATTGAATGCAACAGGATCAAAGAAAGCTTATGTGACTCAGAAAGCATTCCTGCCAGCAGACTGGCAGTCATCTGTGGCCTGTGAATTGCTCCCTTCCCTGCTCACACGCTTCCTTCTCTCTCACTCTTTCTCGTTTGGGGTGGAAATACAACGACTGAACTGAGAATCCATGAAGGCAGCTTTCTGGCACTTGAAGGAAACTTGCAGTGAGACTGAGTTCAAATCCTGTTACTGTGTTTCATTAACCAGGGAACGGCCTTCAGGTGTCAGAGCACACCAGTATTCAAAAGCAAAGTCATAACAAAGCTGGTAAATGTATTTCTTTCTGCTGAACAGGAACATGAGAGTCTGCTGTCAAAATGGCAAAACAGAAATTTGGAAAACCTCATAGAGTTGCACAACAAGGCTCCAGTCTGGAACGATGATACTCAATCCTATGTTTTGAACTTCCACGGGAGAGTTACTCAGGCCTCAGTGAAGAACTTCCAGATTGTCCATGACAGTGACCGTAAGAGCCTGGTGGAGAGCACATAGGGCTTATTTGGACAGGGAAAACTCAATTTATTTTATGAAATTTGGGACTGAATAAGGACATTCTTCCTGAAGAAGGGAGAGTGGGTGGAAGAATTCATCTCAGGATTACTGGGAACTTTTCAGTTGTCAAGAGAATTCCATAAGGTCAATACTTTTTCTGGGGTGGGTCCAGTAACTGTGGTGAGATATTAATAACCGTTATGACTTATGATTATTAATACCTCTGAACATTAACTTTTATTATTAATATTAAAATTTTTGGGGAAATTCCCTCAGATTCTTTGGCTTTTCGGTCGACAGGAAATATTTGCACAAAGGATATTTATTAACACAGAATTAAACAGTTTAAACAATCAGAACTTGGGAAAATAGGAAGGCGAACCAGGAGGAATGCTAACTGTGCTGCAGAGGCTTAGCATTAACCCTAGCACATGGCACTCACCAGCCCTTCCATCCCTGAGTAAGTGTCCCATACAAGAACACTTCCAAACTCACAACAATGATCCTGCGGTAAAATACAAAATATTCCAGGCAGGGCAGGGAGAGAGAGTTGCAGAGAGCTGCTGCCAGCGTAAGCTGCAAACAGGTGGCCAGTGATTCCCAGTCTAAAGAGCCACACGAAGAGGTGCTGCTTCCTGCTGTGCAGAGAAGGCTGGCTGTGCAGAAAAGATGACCTCTGAAGAAAGGCACAGGGCTTCTAAATCACCCCCCCTTAAACAGACCAATTTGAAATTAAACTGCCCAACAGGCATTTAGCATCCTTGTTCTGCCCAATGCATTTAAAGCTTTGTGCCTCGGGTGACCAGGCAGGCACGCTGAGGGGCTGCACCAGACACCTGACAGGTGGTGCTAACCTCCTAGCCTCAAGGCTTTGCTTTTGCTCAGTCTGCTTCAACTTCCAGACCCTGAACAGAAGGAGGATGAGCGAGGGTTTAAACCAGGCTGGCAGGATTTATGCCTTACCAGGACAGTAACTTCCTTAGTGGCAGCAAAGGAAGGGGGCTTCTTTCCCGAAGGAAAACAAGAATTAATGCAGCACCTTTAGCCCAGCAAAAGAGTGGTTTGAGCTTTGTTTCTGAGAAGTAATCTCAAGAATGATATTCAACAGATTCCAAGTTCACTGTGGTGAGAAAGGATGAATACATCAACTTTTTTGGTTTTTAAATTTATTTGGGACCCCCAAGCATTTGGAGTCGTGTTGTAGCTGGTTGGATGGGGGTTGGTTTTTTGTGACATGACTGAATTTTTTTATCTCTGAATCTTTGTTTTTTTTCTTCCCAGCTGACTACATTGTGATGCAGTTTGGTCGTGTAGCAGAAGATGTGTTCACTTTGGACTATAATTACCCTCTCTGTGCTCTTCAGGCCTTTGCTATTGGATTGTCCAGCTTTGATAGTAAATTGGCCTGTGAATGAGAAATGAAATATTTGAAACATGGAACTCACTCCTCATGCCTGCATCTTGTTGTAAGAGTTCCAGGTGCGGTAATGAGAAGCACATCGGGATGGAAGGGGACTGGACTCCAGACTTCTGCAGATTTGGAAAGCAAATAGCAGGCTTCAGAATATTGGGGTAGTTGACAGTAGACCCATCTTGGGACACTGTCTCCAAGACTGACCAGTTTCTGTATACGTTGTGGAAGAACAATAAATATGAGTGATAGTTTTGTCATTGGTGTTGATTCTGCTTTCAGAATCTAATGAATTTAGCCTACTGATTGAAATCTCTTGCAGCTAGGATTAGAAAGATGGTAGTTTGGTGTTCATAGACCATGGGACCTTTGCAGTGCCCCTAGAGATCCTGCTGCTGGGGTTGAGTTTCCCATCAAATTAATTCAGAAAAAAACAGTTACTGGCATGTGATCACTTTTGCCCTGTGCAGCATTTTGCTGTTACAGCAGTTGGACATGGAAGCATTTCGTTAATGTTCAACAGATACAGAGCTGGAATGAGACATTTGCTCTGATAAAACACTTTCACTCTGTGGGATGATTCTCTGTTAAGTCCAGTTCCCTTTCATTGTTCCACATATACCTTGACAGTGTTTTTAACAAATAAAGAACAATCAAATCTTAAATGCTTCCTTTTTAGTTCATGATATTATATCCATTGCTGGTTTTGGTACTCTTAAACATGTGATAAGAAGAGACTGGGTAGAGGGTAGAATCCAGGTGACTTTGTCAGAAGGCAGAATTCTAACAATATACAGTACTATTCATGAAATGTAGTGTTCTGATTGATTGAATCTAGGCAGTAAGATGATCAGAAACAGTAAGATGATCAGAAATATTTGTAATTTTTTCACTTTTTAGGAATAAGTTAGCAACTGATTTTATTTTTTTTTTATCATGAGATTATCTCAAGTCATGACATATTAAAGTAGACCTTGCATAATAATTTTAACTTGACTCAAAGGATACAGGAGATGTCTTCAGAGGCACCGGTAAGTTCAGAAAAACCCCAATAAATGTATCACAGGGCTTTGCACTGTGTCCTTCCAGCATTCCATTTTTAATGATAGATACACACTATGGAGGCTGCAGGTCACAGTATAGGATGCTTGATTCATGTGGTCTTGGTTAGAGTGGACATTGTGCTGTGTACACCGAGAGTGTATGTGCCTGCTGTGTACCGAAAGAACAGTTTCTGTCTTGTCTGTTCCATGCCATACATATTCATGATGATCCTGGGTAACTTCATCCCTCTATTTAGACAAGATAAAATTCTTCTCCAGCTTTGGATGTTGTCAGCAGACTAACTCTGATTCAAGCCCCAAAGTACTTTTAGTCCCTCGAGCCTGCAGTGGTATAAACAAGGAAACTTTGTGAAATCTTTTTCTGATATCAGCAGGGGAAAAAAACCATGATAATCATGTGTGAACTCTAAATTATGAATTGATACTGAAAATGACAGTTCATGTAACTCTCAGATGCCTGTTCTGGCATTAGCTGGTGAGCCCTTCTCTTGAGATGATCTCATCAGCAAAGCAGGATGAATTGTAGATTTCTTTTGTGCCTTCATGTCCGTCATGCTCATCCAGCTGGGGACAAGACCTGACCATGTTTTCCACTTACGCCCTTCTGAGTTGTTGGCTGATAGCTCTGCATTTCCTCTGCCCAGCCAGAAGAAAGAAGTCTGCTACCTGACTGATTATTTTTCTAACTAGGAGTGCATGAAAGAAACAACCTTATGTAAATTTGGGGTGGCTTGGAGGTAGAATGCTAATTTCCAAATCAGGATGATCTTCTTAGTGCTCAGAAGGCCCCAGCAACACCCCTTTGTTCATCTTTTCAGTTGGGATAGTCAGCAGCAGCTGTTCGATCTATTTGTTGATATCAAATGGTCATAGCAGGGTTAGGGCCTCTGAGTCTCAGTCAAATTATGCAAACAAAGAGCTTCACTGCTTTTTTTATCAGATGCTGTTCTACATTACTTGTATTTATAACTTTTACATGTAAATGAAAATAAACTAATTTATATATTGATTAAAAACCTTAACTCTAAAATTATTTTTGGGGTAGGATTTTGCTGTTGCTTGTGGGTATTCTTTGTTCCTCCTGTACTAGATACTACCTCAGTTTCTTTCCATCTTCTTTTATTTTATCTGTTTCTTCTTACTCCTCTTTTCAGAATTTTCAGATCTTTTTCTTTGTGGTATGTGGTGTTGGGTTTTTTCCCATACATTTACAAGTGTGGGGATAAAGGCAAAGTTAGGCTCTAATACTTTTTCCCCATCAGCAGGTCTTCCTGTATAGTCCTTGTTTCCCGTTAGATTCTCTAAGCTAGCTGCACTTGTTTGCTCTGTGTTTTTAATGTTTCTTACAGCACCCAGCTGGAGCTTTTGAGATAGTTCTTTATGCATCTGAACCCATCTGGCTGTTGAAGTACAGTAGGGTGTATTTCTGAATCAAGAACTGGGAGATGGATGAAGCTCAGCAAGAGATGGCAGTGCTGAAAACCACAATTAACAGCTCTCAGTGTGTAAGCCCCATTCTTCGTAGATCTCTTTTTTCCCCCAATATTTCTATCCAAGCCAAATTAGGTTTAGTTGGAAGAGAAAACTTAGCAGAAAATAGTGCTGGGCATTTGCTCATGGTACAATAATTTTTGTTACATGCAAACATAACATTCTTGAAGTCCCAAAGAGATCTTAAAGAAGCTAAACTGATCTTAAACTGCTAAATACGAGTCCTGAAGCCTAAAACAGCTCCTAGGCTGCTGTATGCTTCTCGGCTTGCAAACTGTCCTAGCTTTGAGCCATGAGCTGCCCAGGGTGAAAGTACAGACAATTTATTTTGCTCCTTTCCACAGAGTAAAAGGATAAATGCTCCACACTGATTGGAAGTTTAAATGTAAATTATGTTTACAGATATATACAAAAAGTATTCAAGGAAAAGGAATAAATTCACAAAGTTTAGGCTTAGTTCTTCATTTGGGCCTACCAGGCCAAAAACCTTCCAGAACCTTCCAGAAATCTCCACCACACTCAGCCTTGACAGGTCCGGTAGCCTGCCAAAACTATGCCCCCATCCCCACACTAGAGGCCTACAAAAGACAGGGAATAATGTCTTGCTCTTTTAGGGGTAAATTCTGCTCTCATTGAAGTTTTCCTGCTGCATTTGGTAGCAGCAGGACAGGGGAGTTTAATTGGTTTAAAAATTATGTTTAGTGTTGTGATGGTTTGGGAGTTCCCCACCCCCACACTTCGTAAAATGACCCAGACTAGAACTCAGCCGGCTGGAAGTTAAGGCCTGAAGCTCTATTTACAGCTCAGCACAATGGACAAGCAGAGATAGACACTATAGACAGGAATAGTTACAGACATAGACAAGTTAAAGGGAATACAGCAACACAACTCCCCTCCCAGAAATCAGAGACCCCAGGAGGGGCTCCCAACCACCCTTCCACCTTCTCCCCACCCCTATACCTTACCCCAAGGTTTGCCTTATGTGCAAGGTGAGCTTGGAGGATTGGCCAGGGAGGTTAGAAGGAAAGTGGTTAGTAAGGTTACTCAGCAGAGAGGAGGAAAAGGCAGAAAATGCTAGACCGAGACACTGTGCCCCAGAGACTGACTTA
>VWZE01012874.1:0-42403 GCA_013396675.1 Eubucco bourcierii
ATACAGACTCAATTGTCCATCCGTGACCCCCAACAAGAAAGAAGAAGATACTTTCATACATACAGTGTTGTTGTGTGGTAAAAATTAGGTCCTGAGTGCAAAAACATGTGTTTTGTAGCTGTCTGTCATTGTCCTTGCAATGCGTGAAGGCAGCATAAGAACAAGTTGTAGTCTCTCTCCAAGTAAAGTGTGCTCTCATGTTTATTATGTGGAAATATAGGTAGGTTTTTTAATGATTTAAATGTTGAGTAGAAATGGCTGAAGTTATTTATTCCAAAGTTTCTTTTTTTATCCTCCTTTACTGCATATGCAGAAGGAGAAAAATATTTGGATCACCTTGCAGGAAACAAAAATCAAACAATGCAAACCCAAAACATTTTAAAACATGATTTATTTTTGATAACTGTATATTTAGAAGTGCATCAGAGTTAGAAGAAGTTCAGAGAAGGGAACGCAGTGATTACAGGCCATGGCGGGGGTGTGTGTCAGTCTTGATACAGGAGGAATTAAAATAGTGAAGCATGTGTTGTGCAGATAGACTGAAATAACTGCAGGAGTCAAGGAGAAAGAACGGGGTAATATGGAGTTTTCAGGGAGAATAAAAAGTTACTAAGAGTGACAATGAAATTGAGCAATTCCAAAGTCTTGAGTTTCAGAACAAACTCCTTAGATAAGGAGGTAATGGATTAGCTTCCAACAGAAGTGGTCAAAATCTTGTTCTTGAAATTATTAAAGTAGACTGGTTGGCTGAGACATTTTTGTATTGGAAAATTTGGCTTCATTGTATTCAATAGTGGACTTCACTGTATCTGAGGTTACTTGGCCTCAGAACAGCTGTGTGCTGTAGTTCTTCCTACCACACTAAAAGAATGTGTCTCTCTTTTCCTTCCTCTCCTCTGCTTTCCTGACCATGTGTTGACTTACTCAGCTAGTATTTTCTTCTAATAGGCAGAAATGGCTCAAGTGGTTGAGCAGCCATGCTGTGCTGCATCCTGCCCCACCTTGCAGAGTACATGTGCCTGCCTGCACTGTGGTGGAGACTCAAAGCACTTCTCCCCATTTAGCTGCAGTACTGATTGTTACCTTGCCAGTGTAAATGTCTAGTGTGTCCAATGTCATAAAATAATTCATGGGTTTTTTGTTATTGTCCTTCTGCTTGCTTTGTTCTGAGGCTAACAGCTGCTGAGAACTCACCATATTCTTTTGGACTGGGCAACCATTTTATTTTTTTCTGATTGGTGTCTTGTGGGCTGAAAAGCTTCTTAATCTTGCAGGTGGATGGAACAAATCTTCAGGGTTTTACTAACCAGCAAGCAGTTGATGTTTTGCGGCACACGGGACAAACAGTTCGGCTCACTTTGATCAGAAGAGGGCTTAAGCAGGAAAATAATAATCAGCCCCAGGAGTACTTCAATACTGCTGCTGAAAAGGACTTACTGTTCCAAACAATAGATAGTAGCACAGCTAAAGGTAATGAAAACTGGCTTTGCTTTAAAGTTGTCTTGAAACATTTTTCTTCATAGAGTGGAAATAAAGTAGGCCAGATTAATTTTGTGTAGCTATTGCTGGTGGCAGAGCTGTTATACGTGAGAGGACTTTCTGGTTTGATTAAGCTTTTAGACACAGTGGTATTATTTACTGTATTTTCAAAGTGAATGATGAAAGCTCTGCACTGCATTGCACTTGTGACTGAATTGCTTCAAGGATTTGATCCTGTAAATCTCCAAGTGGCAAGAAAACAATGAACATTTTGTCTGTGCTCAAGGGTGAGTGCTGCATTCAAGAGCAATAAAAGTGTTGCCCACCACAACAAGCAAAAGCATGTCCTTTAGCTCTTGTGTGTCAGTGTCAAAAGTTGTAGGCATGAGAGGAGCAACCCATATCTGTAAGTTACTGATAATTGATAGGGTGTTAATTATGTATGTGTACAAAGTTCAGAAGCCAATAACCAATATTAATTTAGTTGCTGGTAAGATTTGTGAAGCTTAGTCTTACACTGTGCAAATTTTCAAGTATATGTGCCAGATCTTTAAAGTTACTGTGTTTGACAGAAACAGAATTTTTTTTTTTTTTGGCCACTTGTGTTATAAGTTGATGTTAGCAAAAGTATATCAGAACTGATAGACAGAGTCATAATCCCCACCTCTCACAGGATTCTGAAAGACTCAGTAGTATGTTACCTGTATGCCATCTTCTGATTTCTATCTTTAGCAAAAATTACAGAGGAAATTCTTAGAAATCACCCTTTCTTCAGCCTAGAGGTGACAAAGACTGCTGCCATCTAACAACATACCTAACATAACTCTGTAGAAGGAGGGGCTTTCTATAAGTGAAATATTTGTCAGCTAAGCAGGTCTCCAAGTCTGTAGTATTTTCATTTTTCAGTGTCGGCTTCCTGATTTGCACAGAGGAAAGAAAAGGAAGTTAAAAAAGACAATACAAGGCTGATAAAGAATACTACACATTTTCCAATAGTTTTTTCTTCAGTCATAGAAGTTGTCAATGTGTTTGTCCAAAGGATCCTGTGAAGTCCAGTGGAAGAGACTGTCAGTGCCCTGATGCATATCTGTAAGCTTAATGAGTATTTTAACACATAAAATAGCTGAAAAGCTGGTGGCTTCTTTTTGCAGATAACAGTGAAACAGAACAGGGATCCCCGTCGTTGCCGTGTAGTGCCAGTGTGGTAAATATTGGAGAGAACATGAAGCAACAGGAAACAGGTTCTCAACATCTAATATTTTATTCTATGAAAATACACTTGGATGTGTTTACACAGTGATCAGATGTTACGTGTTCTTTTTCATCTCCTGCTTGTTATGTAGCTGAAGTGTATCTAGAAAGTAATCGTATGTGTAAGCATGTAGTATTGAGTGTCGTAAGATCATTGAGTACTGTATGGTTTGAAAACAGTTGTGTCAAAGATGCTACGTAAAGAAATGGGCTTTAGCTACATGCTCAGCCCTCTTTTTAGTCTGTTTCTGTGTTTCCACTCTCTTCAGTCTAGCTGCGTATTAATTTCCATTCTCATTCCCCAACATGCCTTAACTTTCCAACTGCCTGCAGTGGCTCAGCTGCAGTTCTAGATAAACTTCCTTTTCACAAATTCCTAAGACTGCATTCTTTTTAATCTGTGTTCTCTGATAACGTTTGAAATTGAGTTAGTTCTAGTGCACTGGTACACTCTAACTTTTCCCATATTCAAAGTCAGTGAGAGTCAATAAAAACTCGCAACAAAGTTTCTGCTCTTCACCTATGGCAGATACTCAAATCTGTAGGTACGGCACAGTTCCATGGATCTTTGATACACAGAGTGTTATTAAATAGCCTGAATGTGCTGGCCATTGAATCTGAATACAGCTTTTTATTTTTCCTGTGCTAAACTGTCCTAAACATGCAGTGAAAAAGAGCAGGAGAAAGAGCAGGAGGAAAACATTTCTCTGTCTTCTTCATCTTACAAATAAAGTTAAGAGCTGCTGCAGTTTACTGTCTGGCCTGTCATGGCTATTTTCCACAGTGTAAGGGGACTTTTCTCCCCTTCTTCCCTTTTCGCTTTGTATGTGTGGACATTAAGTGAATCTAATAGCCCCCACCCCCCGAAAAAACACCAAAAAGGAAACAAGAAATGGCGATTGGACTTGCATTTTCTCACTGCCCCACAGGGCCTACAGTTTTTAAAACAAATGGTTTACAGTTGTGCTCATAACTTTAAAAACACAAAACCTCCAGATCCAGTTTTAAGTATGACCTGTAAAATACAGTCTGTCCAAAAGAATCAAGATGCAGTGCTACTTATGTAAGTATTTAGGCCATCCTCATAAGCAGTCTGATCTGCTTACACACAATCTGGTTTAACAAATACCTGGAACATGAGTGTTAGCTTTTTCTTCTGCTCAGTGCTCCTTGTTTTGCTAAGTCACTTTAGATTCACTTAATGTTGAGACTAATTGTGTCCTTTCTTCCCAACCATATACTGAACTTTTTGACTGAACTTCATGTCTTTCAGAATAAGCAGTTAGTTTTATGGGATGGGTTCTAATTATATTTTCCAAGGTTTTCCTCTGGTGAGATAAAGAGTTTTCAGTCATATTTAGGAGAGTTCTAGAGTCACGGATGATATAGTCTTGCATGGTCTACATACTTCATCTGTGGTAGGGATAGACAGAATATTTTACTTTTTGTCGCAGTAATCTCAGACATAACTTTTAGATTTCCAGCTAGATACTGCAGAAGAAGCAACTACAAAGGCAAAATGGCAGAGGATTATGGGTTCCAATTATGAAATAGTGGTAGGTAAACTTTGATTACTATTATTAAGTGTCTTTTCATCTGTCTCCTTGTTCTGTTGCTAACATACACACAGAAATATGTTTGTATTGTATTTGCTTAAAACAATATATATGGTCCTTAATCTGTCGATACTGCTTGTTTTGATTCTAGTTTTGAATTATGTATGTATTTTTCGCTATTGATTTTAGTAAAATAATCACAATCACATTGCCTATGAGTATTGGTTCACGAGTTTCTTAGCTTAAAAAAAAAATATATATATATATTAAAAGAAAACAATATAATTAGTTAAGGTCCCTTCATTAGCTAGAACTTCAAGTAATTGGTTGAAACTTCCTACCCATACTACGTACTGAGTGAATTGATTGATGTAATTGTTTAAATAATGCATAGTACATTTACTGTAGATACCTCTGAAAATCAGTATCTGAGTTTAGGGCATACTTCAGTGTCGTAAGTCAGAGCTGGAGTTCCTGCAGAAGTATGTATTATTAGGTGTATTGTTGTCTTGTTGCTCTGATTTGAGCATGTGCAGTTCCCACTTGTTTATCCTGAAATAGTATAAGATCAGTTTAAATTTTTATCTGATTGTTAGATATATTTACCTGACAGGCTTCTTTTTCACCTTACCATTTTTTGTCTGACTGGTTGTGTTACATATCAAAATATTTCTACTTTCTCAGTTCTGCAATATTAACCTGACTGTTTTTAAATTGAAATGGAGATTAACAGATATAACTGTAAATATATCAGAAGTAACCATTTCTTAATCTCATTTTAGGTGGCAATAGTTAACAAATTTAGTGAAAGCAGCGGGTTAGGGATAAGCCTTGAGGCTTCAGCAGGACATCATTTCATCAGATCTGTCTTACCAGAAGGGCCAGTTGGACAAAGTGGCAGGCTGTTCAGTGGAGATGAGTTGCTGGAAGTAAGAAAAAAATATTCTTTATCTTAGCCTATATTCAGAAAGATTTATGAACAATGACTTGCTTTTTGCAGGTTTTGACTTTGGGAGTGCAGCATATGTAACTGTATACCAGTTGTAATCAGAAGTGCTTGAGCAGTCACTTTGTGTGTACTTAGACATATTTATGCGAATGCTTCATGCAGTTCTCAGCTTATAGCTGATTTTTCAGGTACAACTTACGGACAGCAAAAAAAAAGTACATTGCATAAGCATTAACGTTTAAGAAGAATATCCCTACATGGTGAAGACACTAAAGACCTATTTACTTTTATAAATAATTTTATTACAAAGAAAGTGTTCATTTGGTTGACATGAATGTAATAAATATGGATGGACAGTGTGTAGGGTTTGTAGAGTGTCATGCAATTTATAGGACTATCCATTCAGTTTTAAGTGTATCTTAGTGTTGACTCTGAACATCAGATTGAGTAGAAATGATGTGTTGACAGTATCCATTGGCATGGTTGGTTCATTTTTTTGTTTGTTTGGGCTTTTTGTTTTGTTGTTGTTAGATTTTTTTGGTTTTCTGTTTTTTAAAAATGAGTTGATTAGTGAGTGTCCTTTTAATCAGTTTTTGTCATAGTACTTTTAAACACTATTTGTATTTTTAAACATTGTACCTTCTTTATTTATTGAGGTGAATGACATCTCTTTGCTTGGAGAAAACCACAAGGATGTTGTCAGTATCTTGAAAGAACTTCCTATTAAGGTGACAATGGTGTGCTGTCGTCCAGTCGCTCCCTCCATCACTCAACCAGAAGTAATGGAGAGTGTAAGTCTATCTGACATTCAGCTCACAGAAAAGGTATTTTGTCTTAAAAAAATATAACTGAGAAAATTACTGTTACCTTTAAAAAAATCTCGAACACCATACAAAGTTCTCATGCAAGATTAGAAGTATATTTTAATATATTAGGACTTGGAATCAGTAAATAGAAAAAGGCAAATTATGCCCATCATCTGTACTTTGGGTCACCAGTACATGTCAGCCTTATTTACCCAAGGTAAAGGTTGTGATCTGTGCTGGTAACGGCAAACTTTTCTTTAGAATCTGAATATATTTAATCTAGTTTTGAAGTTTTCTTTTCTCATTTGTATTGTGTAGAACTGTTCATGTCTTCACTAGAAGAGATGTTTTAGTCGCTCAATACTGCAAAGCTCTAATCAGTCTGATGTACTAAACATGTAGGAATGTCCTTCAGTATAGCATAGAAAGCAATAGCATATGTATGAAGAGAGACACATTTTTAATCTTGACTTCTTGGCCAGGCACCAAATTCAGCTTATAGGTACTAATATTTTCTATGAAAACAAGGGAACTGAAGAAGATATATGGATGTATGGATATGTGTGTGTGTTTTCTTCTTCTAAATGCTCTGAGTCCTGTCAGCGCTACTATGTACTATGTTTTTTTAGATAAGGCATGTTTTTAGACATACCATTTAGCAGGTATTTCCTTTCTACTTGGATATGTGTGCTGTGGAAGTTTACTGAAGATTTTTAGTTTGACAGAAATTCTATTTAGAAATACATTTTCCAGTGAGCACTTTCATATGATTCCAGCATAGGTATTTTGTTACAAAGATCTAGGAAATTCTGTGCTAAGTTTGTCGGACGTATTTGTTAACTCTTCTGAATGCTTGCATTACTTAGTTTTTTGTGAAAACACTTAGTTTTGTGAAAAACGTTTTCATTGTATTGGTGAAATTTACTGTTTCTTTCAGACTCACATAGATCTTGGATTCATTGGCTCCTCAGAAATAGAGGGAACAGCTTTGGAAATAGCTGATGAGAGTCAATCTGTGGAAGAGGTGCAAAGTTCATCTTTGGCGATGTGGGAAACAGAAGTCCAGCACATCGAACTAGAGAAAGGGAGTATGGGACTTGGATTTAGCATATTGGACTACCAGGTAAATTCTGCATTTCTGTTTTTGTATAGAGGAAAAAATACTTTGTATTATTTGGATCTCAAAATATGAGATCTGTGTGTATAAAGATGTATTTTAAGGGTAAATGTTAGTGGAAACCAAGAAACATAGTAAAGGGATCACAGTATTCTAGAATTACTGAGTCTAGAGTAGACCTCTGCGATCATCAAGTCCAGCCTATGACTTACCACTACCACATTGACTAGACCATGCGCCACATCCAGTCTTTTCTTAAACACCTCCAGGGATGCCAACTCCACCATCTCTCTGGGCAGTCCATTCCAGTATCTAATTACCCTTTCCATGAGGAATTGCTTTCTAACTTCCAGCCTATATCTTCCCTGGCACAGCTGCAGGCCATGCCTTCTTGTGTTATCAAAAGTTGCCTGGGAGAAGAGCCTGACCCCCAGCTTACTACAACTTTGTTTCAGGTAGTTATAGAGTGTGCTAAGGTCCCCACTAGGTCTCCTCCAGCCTAAACAATTCCAGCTCCCTCAGCCTCTTCTCGTAAGACTTTCCCTCCAGTCCTTTCACTAGCTTTGTTGCTCTCCTCTGGACCCACTCCCACACCTCAATATCTTTCTTGAAGTGAGGGCCCTGGAACTGGACACAGTACTCAAAGTGAGACCTCAGCAGTGCTAAGTACAGAGTCAGAATTACATCCCTAGTCCTACTGGCCGTGGTATGCCTGATACAAGCCAAGATGCCATTAGCTTTCCATGCCGCTTGAGCATACTGCTGGCTTGTGTACAGCCATTTGTCAACCAGTACACCTAGATCCCTCTCTGCCAGGACACTTCCAGTCTCTTGTCCCCCAGTCTGTAGTGCCTCATGGGGTTCA
Source organism: Eubucco bourcierii (assembly GCA_013396675.1). Taxonomy (NCBI): domain Eukaryota; kingdom Metazoa; phylum Chordata; class Aves; order Piciformes; family Ramphastidae; genus Eubucco; species Eubucco bourcierii. Next base: position 8,024 of record VWZE01012874.1, read on the forward strand.
TACCTTGCACACTTGTTAATGCTGTCATCCAGCATTGGAGATAAGATGAGGCATTCCCTGCAACCAGAGACCTGCCTCTGTGGCAGCATTGTCTGTGTTGCTGTGTTGCTACATCCTTTTTAAAAGAGGTACCACCTGCACCGTGTTTGCCTGCTCCTGTTTGCCGAACAAGGAATACCAAAACAAACCTTCCTGCGCCAGTCGCCATGCACTCCCAGCTGGCTGACCATGCCTCTTCCCTCATGTGCCCTGCTCACTGTGTTCCAATGAGTGAGAAATCTGTTGTTCGAGGTCTGAGTGCCGCTTCACCTCATTTAAATATCCCGCTGTTTCCCCTGCAACCCTCACAGCCATGTCACCCTCTCAAGCACACAAGCAAGAGACATGGAGTCACACTGGGGCTCTCCTCTCTGCCTTGGGCTTCCTGTCTTCAGGAAGCCCTTGTTCTCCTCTAAAAACCACTGTGTACAGCCGCAGAGCTTGCTGGTAGTGATGCCATTGCCTCACTGTTAATGTTACTACTGGTAGGCATCTCACTAGCTGTATTATTCTTCTTTCTGTATCAAGGCTGTGGGTTTTAATGATAATGATAATGATAATACTGGTCTGGCAAAACAGATAATCTGCAATATATTGGGGTCTTCAGAAAGCTCATCTTTTAGTGCCCCAGTGGCAGAGAATGATGTCAGAATATTTGGGCATTTAGCCATGCATTTTGCACCTCTAGTGAGGTACTTAGGGTAAGATCCAATAAAGGACTTAAGTGCTTAAAGCAGGATTTACTAAAATCCAGAACTCCAATTCTGAAATCCCTTTTTTCAGCTGCCGTCTGTCCAGGATGTGTCTAAATGCCTCTGTTTAATTTAGTGTCAAGCTTCAAAATTCCTGGGTATCTTAAGCAGGGACTCCTGATGTGTGCCATTGAAAAGCTCAGTGCCTGTCTCCTTCCTGTTCTTGGTCAGGACCCCAAAACAAATGCTCCGTTTGTTCCCGGTTATCACAGTGGAGTTTTTTATCTGACTTCAAGTAATTTCTCACATAGGTCAGTGTAGGCTTTGCCCAGCTGTAGTGCTGCAGGACCCAATCTTCTCCCAGGTCTCTATACTCAATCTTGTCCATAAAAGTGTATGCATTTTCATCTGGATGTCACTTCCAGGTGTTAATTATGACCACACGGAACTACTTAGAATTAACCTGTGCCTCAGTAGTGCTTTACACTGGCACACTGATTGCACTGACATTAGTGTACTTTAATAATCTGAAGGATAAAGACAAATTACAGAGGTGATTTTTTTCAAAAAATCTATCATGTGGTGTCATCTAAAGTGATTGTGTATGCATGTGGTGTTAATGTAGTGAGGATTATGACCAGGAATGCTCTTGGGTTATTAAAAGTTCAAGCATAAAAATTAATCTCTCAAGACTTAAAAGAGTAAATAAAATGTTTTTCTTCCTTTTATTTTACTAGGATCCTGTTGATCCAGCAAACACTGTAATTGTGATTCGCTCATTAGTTCCGGGGGGTGTGGCTGAGCAAGATGGTAGACTTCTTCCTGGAGATCGTCTTATGTTTGTCAATGATATTAACTTGGAAAATGGCAGCCTCGAAGAAGCAGTGCAGGCACTGAAAGGAGCCCCAACAGGAACAGTTAAGATAGGAGTTGCCAAACCACTGCCTGTAAGGATCTGGGAATTTAATGGGTGCTTTTAATATAATTTTGGTACATGATGATCCTGATTTCAGAATGCACCTCATGTGCTTTGGGCTACAACTAGGTGGCTCAAAACATCTGGAAGCTCTGTCTTTAACAGATTCCTTTATATCCTTGCCTGTAGGGGCAGCTCATGTAGGTGTGTGACTGGTGTGCTGATCACAGGATCTAGCACACCTGCCTGGCAGCTGAGAAAACAGTGAAGTGTCTTGCAACCAGCGTAGTCTTTCAAGGTAGCAAGTTGCTAGGCATAATTTCATACATGCTAAAGAACTCTCTGAATGTGTGAGATGGTGACATAAAGTCAGTTTTATGTATATTGTCTGGAATTGACCTTTTCCTTTGCTTTGCAAGGTGTAATACTTAAGCAGTTTATCTTTAGACTGCATGCTCTATGTTTAAACAGTGATGAGTGGTCTTCAGTTCATATGCCTGGTTATTGTAGTGTAGCCATAATTTCAGCCTTGATTTTAGGAGGTAGTCTGTAAGGATTAGAAGAATGAGGATGGAGGAAACCTTGGCTTAACCAGGATAGTGATTATGAGTAAGGGTGTTAGGGTTGTGTGAAATTCAAATCTGGAGAGTCACATTGATTCATAGTAAAATGATGCTTCTCACTATGTTTGTAAGCACAAGTACAGACCTTTTGGATTATTTTTTAATTTCACAAAATAATAGTCTTCCAATCCTTGTAGATGCAGATACCAAGTTTTCATTCTTAGTAGATCTTTTCAGAAAGAGTGAGAGAAAATAACTGATGTTTGTGTTACTAAGAGCTTTGCTTTTCATAGTGTGAAGGTACTTCTTTAACTTGCTTTGTTAAATTCATTTTTTTGGGGTGGAGACTCTGTGTTACACACTAAAATATCTGGTAGATCAACATTTTCATGCTTAAGAAGATGCTTAAGAGGATTTGGTTTATTTTCCTGGCAGTTTGTAAACCTTCAACATTTGCACTTTAATATGTCACATATTACACTTGCCAATTAAATATTGTGAGTAATCACTGGGCTCTTTGCAGTATTAGTTGAATACACCTGCTATCAAATTATGTTGGAAAAGGCTACTGCTTTAGAGTCAGAATTACTGTCCTCTGAATACAGAAATATTGTCCTCTGAAGTCTGTTCTACTTCGCAGATAAAGTCGTGGACAGTGGATACAGTTTTTCTGCCTGCTAACAAGATTACTCTGTGGCTAGCAAGGCTGTAAAGGCCTCTGATGTTAGGCTCTTCCCCTTGTGAGAGCTCTGGTGGTAGTTTATTACATGCTTAGTAAGAGCAGAAATTGAAAATTAGTTTTAGGCAAAGCTCTATCTGGATAGACCTTTTCATTGTTTAAGGCTGCAAAATGAGATGCGAAGCTGAATCAATTCAGGTAAATTAAAAAAATAGTAAAGTCTCTACCTGTCCAACACTGTGACTGTGATTGAAATGAACTCTTCACTGCATTTGGAATTTGTTTGCCTCTAAACCTGCACACCTAATGCACTCCACACACTGTCTTGGGCACTCATCCAACTCAGAGATTCCTTCTTTCTACAGCTTTCACCAGAGGAGGGCTATGTCTCTGCTAAGGAAGATTGCTTTTTCTACACTGCCCAGTTACTTGAGGAGGAGGGGCCAGCTGATGTAGCCCTCTTCCATGCTGAGCTGGCTCTGGTTAGTGGCCCAACTTAAAGATTTCTTAAGTCTTCTCATTTTATAATGAAAAGGGTTGCGTGCATACTTTTTAGTGTTTTCTGTCACCGTCATTCAATACTCTTGGGCTGGATCCCAATATGGTGCAAACTGTCATATGGAGGTTTTGGCTGTTTGCATGAATTGTGAATCTGGCCTGTGATATGTTAGTTCCTAGGAAAAAAAAAAATAAATTACTACTTGCTGAAATTTCTGAAAGTGCATGGCTACCCACTTCTTGCATGCAGTGACTATCCCATTGAAAATGTTACTTGATATAGACAAATGTTCATGAACTTGCTTTGTAAATCTCTTCACCCATGTATCATAATACATGACATATTTAGCTTGAAAAGTTTTTTGAACCATCTTCTTGCATGTAAACCAGCCTTACGAGGAATGCTGTCTGTCTTCAAAAGCTACCAATGCTTCCTTCTAATAGTATTCTTTAGACTTCAACATCTATCAGTGATTATGCGATTTGCAAGGTCAAAAGGTATCCACTTGCACAAACAATACTGCTTACTTGAGCATTTGGTGCCTTACGTGGTCAAGAAGTTGCCAGTAAGACAAGGATTAAAAAGACAAAGTAAATAAGACTCTACAAATAAAATTTTAAAAACCCCAGAATATAAATATATTCTGGGTGTGTTTTCTCTCTTTTTTTTCTTTTTTATGCTGATCTGGGTCTGAGTATTGAAGACATTTTGCCCTCATTTTCTGGGGAAACGAGTGGGGAAACATTTTCTGCTAAACATCAGAGCTTAATTAATTAGGAAAAAAACCCCACAAACTAACAAAACCCAAAAGCAAACAAAAATCCCCTTCCCACCCACCCCTCAGGCCCCCAAACAAAAACTTGAAATGAATCCCTTCGATGCAAAAATCTCTGGATTACCGATTCTAGTATGTTCACTATTTTTCCACATATGCAAATGACAAGCTGGGTTTAATAACTTTTCTTTAAAAATGCTTGGTTTTTTTTCCTGCAGTTCGTTGCCTGGATGCAGTAGTTGGATAATAGTCTTTATATGCCTTATTCTGTTCATGGAGGAGTATGTAGGAGCCAGCTATACATTTTAAACTTAGTTTAGTTTAAAATGCATTGAAAATAATAGATTAAAACTGAAGTGTTTCGAAATTTGACTTCTATCTGTGATTAATATTAAAAAAATAAAATTATGAAAGAATAATGAAAGTATGTGGCAGATAATAATATGATTAAATTGTCAGTACTGTCAGTAATAGCCACTATTCACAATTCTTTTTTTTGGGCATAACTTTGCATTTTCTTGAGGATGAACTGAGAATAAAAGCAGTTTTGAATTAGCTGTTGAGACAAAAAACAAAAAAAAGTAATTTACACCCCTAAATGGAATCCATATGTTGAATCACAATAGATTGTTATTACTGTTGTGAATCTGACAGAATGAATTTGTAATATGATTAACCACAGTGTCAGAAAAACAACAGTTAGGTCCTGTTACTACAGATGGGTGCGCTAGTTTGCTTTATGTGACTTACGGTGTAGTCATGGCTCTGAACACACTGTACCTAAGGAAACAGTATATGATAATAAAAATGAGCTCTGACAGGGGAGATGAAATGATAATCAAAATGTAGTATGTCTTTTAATACTTAATTTTATTGTAGTATTGAAAGTATACATGTCTTTAACAAAATGATACTAGATTTAAGGAAAGGAAAAAGGGAAAAATTACTGCCCATGTATGTTGCATGTCTGGAATTCTTCTCAAAATTTGATTTCTCATGTAAGACAGGAGAACGGTCCACATGAATCTTGTTGTGACATGTTGAACATTTTGGAAATAATAAAAAAAAAGTCTTGTCAAGAACTTTTCTTGCAAATATATTGGAAAGCATTTTAGTTTCCAGAGACTGTTTTTAAAAGGGTAGACAAAATAACTGTACCTGTGAAGCTGGGTGAAGGGAACATCACTAACTGCTGGCACTAAATGGAACTTGCTATTTTTTCCATGGTAATTCTTGTGAAGGAAAAAAAAAAAACCAAAAACCTAAAGGAAACAAATTCCTGAAAATTGAGAGAACATCAGGAGTCACCTTCAATACTTTTTGCTAACAGGCAGGAACTTTCCACAGCCTTGCAACTCATTCCAGTTGAGACTCACTTTAATTCCGATGTTCTTCGTAAGTTGAAGCAGAATTTTTTCCTATTGCACAACTTTAACTTCAATGTAAAACATGAAAAAAAAAAAAGAAAAGAAAAAAAAGAAGGAAAGCGTCAGTATGTGGCAGCTGAGGTGCATGTGTTTGCGGCTTATGTAGTGTGAAGGTAACAGATAGCCTGGCTGATTGAATTGCTTTTGTTGTTAGGTGGACTCCAGCGAAGCAGATCTAGCGGATGAGTCCACCTTTGAATCACAGTGTTCTCTAGAGGGTGACGTCTTCCAGGCTTCAATGATAGCTCTGCATGACAGTGCCTGTAGCGGTGAGCTGAACTACAGCTATTCTCTTCCATTGTCAACTCCTAAGGTAAAAAAGGAGGATGGTTTTATTGATGTGAAACTTGGATTGCAAGTACAAAAAGGTTTTGTTATTTGATATGAATCATTTATGTCATCCTAGTTCAAACTGCACTATTTGTTACTAGATTGAAGTGCAGTTTGTTTAAGATTGTACTGGTGTCTTTCAGATGTTTATGTTGAAGAGAGGAGCTAGAAAGTTTGGATTTGTGCTTTGTATAGTCAGATAAAATATGGTGAGATATTTGTAGTGTTGAAGATGTGGTGAGCAGTGTTAAAAAAACTCGTTACTACTTCAGAGCATTGCGAAGAATGGTAATGGGAAATAACTGCGTTATTTGAGATTGTTTTAGGTGTGAAAATCGAGTAAGTTTTCATTCTAAGCTTTGCTTTTATACTTTGTAGGTAGTATGTTTGCTAGTCCTTTTACTCTGTTCTTGAATTAAATCTTCATAATGACACTATAATTAAATCTGTGTATAAAAACCTCTGATTGCTAGTGGTATCTCTTTAAACTTAGTAAGTTCTTTAATAGTGTTACAAAGATCAGTATCTTTTTTATGGCTGGTCATATACCCGTAATGTCTTGCTTGTTTATATCAGAGTTGGTGTTTTGTTTCTCTCTATCATCTTTCATGATCCTTTTTTCTTTGGTAATCTATAGATTTATTTTGCTAATACAGTTTTCCAAGGCATTTCTTGTAACAGTCATCTTTGAAAGCAATATTGCAGGGATTTCTTCCAAGGTTAGCAGTCTATGGTCTTGAGTAATTGCTGGTTTTCCTCTACACCTGAGCAACAGTAACTTACTTTATTCCTTCTGGAATATATTCAGCCCTTACAAGGCACTGGCTAGAAAGCTAAATTGATCTTTCTTAACGCACAGAAGAGCACATCTCTGTTTTGCCAGTGAGACAGATTGCATTATTTAACTCTCTAATTGTTACTTAAATGGATTATGCATTTTGCATACGAAGAGGCATTTTATGAGGTGGAGGCTGGATTTACATTATATATCATGTTGAGGCTCTAGAAAATCTGAAGTTATTTGAGCGTTGACTTAACGATGGCTTTAGTTTGTATTTAAAAAAAAAAAAAATCATGGTTCTGACTTGTCAGTATTCCTCTCTGTGCATCAGTATGAATTGATTGTTAAGTTTTCATGAAGTAATATTTTAAACTTTGTAGTTATGAGTGAATTTACAAAGTAAATACAGCAGAAAAATGGGTCCTTAAAAAGTGACTTCTTAAGCAAGTGAAATGCATTAAAAATGAAAAAAAAAAATTTGTTTACTATGAGGAATGCAGGGGTGTTTGAGTGGTTTCTAACTGCAAGGCAGTTGAATGGTTCTGAACGCCTTTGATGTTGCTTTTAAAATAGGTGATAAAAAAGTACTTGAAAGTTGAAGTAATGCAAGTGCTCTAATGAGGCCATATGCTACCGTATTATCAAAAATTCCTGAAACCATGTTTGCCTTCAAAAATTACAGCATTTTCTTTAAGTGAAACAAAAAATAAAAATGGGCATATGNGATCTGGGTCTCATTTTCACAGTAGGTCTCCTAACTGTCTTTGAAACCTTGTGGGGTAATTTAAATAGATTATAGTCACGTTTTTCTGTCCTGCAAAAGGTAGGAAATTTATTTCGTAGATTACATCATGAAGATTAGTTGTATTTAGGCTTTGATCAATTATCTTCTCAGATGTTACTTAAACCACTTATTTCAGGTCAACCTTTTTTGATGATTGTCTAGGGACAGTGCAAACATATATGCACTTACTTGAAAGATAAGGCCCTTGATACAAAACGTGGCAAAATATTAAACAAAAATTGAGAGAGATGTATTCCTCGCATTTTGAAAAGAAACAGGAAAAATAATAGAACCAGTGGATGACATCTAAAACAGGTGTAGGCATTCTTGTGAATATGCTTAGGGCATTTCAGAACAAAATTGGTAGTATTGATACAGTGCCTCTAAGTCCTTGATTAATCTTTCTAATACCTAATGGTCTACATGTTTTTAAAATAGCTTGTTTTGATAGGTCAGCTACAGAGTATTTGAAAACTATTGAAATCTATTAAAACATTCCAGACCTTGAAATCTTGAAAGTCTAACTAAGCTTTGTGTAGAGAATTCTAGCACTACAGCCATATTCAATACACTTGCAGTGACTACTAGCTGCTAAGCTTCAGTAACTGCATCACTACATCTCCTTACTGTCACACTTCAGAACCTCCATGTTTCTTTTTTGCTGTTATTTGGTTGAGTTTGCACATTCCTCCCTTGCTGTTTCTATTCAGTTAGATGGATGATTCGATAGCATGTTTATTGTTTCAGCTACTTGAAATTGCTGTTTGTATGCTAACTGTTTGAAAGTGAAGACCTTTAGTCTTGCAAAGTTTTTCTACTGGAACAACTGGATGCTTTTGTTTTAGCAACTTGCTGCCACTATGTCTAGTTTGAGAATGAGTGGATAGACAGTATTTTGCTTAAGTCAGTGGGGAACTACTAAAGAGTACTAGATTAGAATTTGGCCTTCAGCAGTAACCCACATTCTTTGATTTCCAAGATTTTAAAAAGAATAAATAGAGGAATCAAGTAAATTTTGTGCTAAAATACCTGTGGGTATCTACTGAAGACACCAATGCTGTAAGTTTAAATTCTGTAATACTAGTTTCTGTGTAAGATTTTTATCATGAAACGTACTTTTAAATTATACTACAAAAGAATGATTGTTAATTTTTTTTTGTGTGTTTTAACAGTCTGTTGGAGAGGAGTGTTCAAATGCCACAGCTGATTTCCATGTATCTAACAAAGATCTGTACAACATGGATCTAAATCAGAGATTCAGAGAGCAAAAATCTGTAGAGGGCAATAACCTGGAAACTACTAATTTTACTAAAAAGGATCTTCTGCCTCTGGGTGTTTTGGAGGTCAATGAAAATCCAAGTGAAAACACTGATCTGTGGACTAGATCTCAGACAGCTACAGAGATTACACCACTTACAGGCGTTGTTACTACCATGCAGCTCGATTCCATTGGAAAAGTAAGTATTTTACTATTATTTTTAAATAATAATTTTTTTAAAACTACATAAAGACCATATTCCACCATAGAATTTCCTACAGAAATTGTTGCTGGATAACAGGCATGTATAGCTCACATCAAAACTCTTGACTTTAGATCTACCCAAAACTGGAGACCATTTATGGTATCAAGATAGTTGTCTCCCAGAGATGGTGATATTGGGGTTTATAAAAGCTCATACCTCACAGAGGAAGACACTGCTGGAGCAGAGTGTATGTGATGGGCTCATCAGAGGAGTTATCTTAGTTCCTCTTAACCTCTGCAGAGGTCTGGGCACAAGAAGGAGGGTTACAGCTTGAAAATTGCCAAAGGAGAATTGGGTCAAAGTCTTGCATCCTGGCGTTTGTGCAAAGGCTGCACATCTCAGCTCACCAAATAGTCTGTGATACCACAGCATACAAACATAATATTCTTTTCTATTACAGTCACTGTGATGTTTCTTATTTCTTCCATTGAGTATTTTATTAAAAGACTCTTTAAAGAACTGCAATTTCTTAGAAGATCTGGTACTTTTACACTGGCAGTTGGTCAGACATCAATAGTGAATGAATGTAAGAACTCTTGAATTAATCCTGCCAACTTTTGAGAGCGTAAGGGCTCTAAATTAAAGGCATACTTTGTGGTAAATTTTCTGTATTATCTGAATGAAAACAGAAACCCCATGTATGTCACTTTGATCTTTGATGGACTGACTTTTCTTGTGTCTGTATAAAGGAATGTATTAATTACCTGGCTTTTGGATAAACTGAGTTGAGGTCAGTATGTCCAACTGTTTTTTTTTGTCTTGGTATTCTGAGCTAATGTTTTCCCTTGTGTTTAGGATCAAGTGCTTGTAATGGAAAAGAGATGCCCAATATCTTCAGAGGGAAGTTCCATATCCCCGGATGCAGTTAAAAACATGTATGAGAAGACTATAACTATTGCAAAAGGCAATTCAAGTCTAGGTAAATTGAGTAACATTTTTTGTAACCTTTTCAGGGACATGTTTTTTTTAATTTTTTCATATGCTTCCTGTTTTGTTAGTAAAGGCCGAACATTTTCCTTTTAGTGAAGAAAACATAACAGTATTCTTTTTTTGCTGCTTTTGCTGTGCTTGGCTGTGATGGCAGCGGATCCTTTTGCTGTTGCTGTGAGCATGAAAGTAAAATGTTCAGTTTCTCTGAGAATTTTAATTTTCCCATGAGGGAGTTCAGCCATTCCTAAATATTAACAATTTCAACACATTATTTTTTTGTATCTATACATTTATGTAATATAAACAGAAAGGTAGCCAAGGAGTGATGTGGAAGAATACTCTGGTAAGGCAGGATTTTAAGTATATATAAACCCTTCCTAAGGACAGTCAGAAGGGTCTAAACATTCTACTTTTAGCTTCTTTGCTACATATTTGTATTGAAATTGTTTGCTATTTCTGAAAACCTTGTGATTGATGCATTTAATAGGTAGTATTTTTAGCTCAATTATCATTCCATAGAGGATTTCAGAGTTTTAAATAATCTGCAGTGTCTGGCTTCTGAGCATACTGGCTGGAGGCACACTTTGGAGCAAATGCATACGCAACAGTTGGAAACAAATGTGTTTCAGTATCCTCTCCTATCTGGTGCAGAGACCAGGTCTTCTTGGACACTGTGAGACAGAGCATCAAGATAACATCCTCGTAGTCCAGTGCCCAGAGCCAGCACTGTTTTTGAGGTGGGAGGCAGTGATGCTCCTTCCCCATTTGTGGCAAGTGTATTCATTTGCTTTGGTTTAGGTTCCTGGTGCCAGTACTCTGTCCAACTGTGTGTGCCTGGAGACTCTGTTGAGTTGGTGTTTTGTGGAGTTTATATGGACATTGGCTATTTGCAGTGATACTGCAAACATTTTTAAATGGATTCTCCACAGAAAGCACCTTGAAAGCAGCCCATGGGCTCCTTGTTTATAAACAGCCACCACTCAGGACTGCCTTGCTGTGCAGGTGTGGGTTGGATGCTGTGATGCTGTAACTCAGTGGATGCTGCCACTGGGATAATTTGCCCTCTGATGTCTGGACACTCAATCTGCCCTGTATCACCTTCTTCACAATACAATGAGCCTTCAAAAATGCTAAATTAGGGCAGAGTGGACACTGGCAGATGTTACATGGATGAAAAGTAAGACTTACCTCTCATATATATGTAGTATGAATGTGAATAGTGCTTTCTCTTGGCTTTTGACTGTAGTTTTTTTCCTTCCAGTCTGTGTGTGTTCTGGCTTGAGAAGCTGCCTGGGCGCAGTGACCAATTTGCATACTTCTCTGCATTGCTTTTAACTTGTATTTTTACAAGAGAAGCTAAATCAAGAGCTGTGAATGATGTTTAAAGCTGCAGCTGCACCAATTATGTCAGTTGAGAACTGCTACTTCCTTTTTGCTTTTAAATGGTATCACCCATAGCTTGCAACAGCTCTTCAAATCCAGCCACAGCTGGAGCTCTGACCTTTTGATTGTGATTTTTAAAAGGTAGAGGATGGAGCATCCAAGTGCAAGAGCTCGGGAGCCATTGTCATGTGTGATTAATTTGGCAACTTGTCAGTAACATTTGCATATTTAATCTGAAACTGTAGCTGTCCAAAATATGACGTCAGCTTTGACGATCTCTTCTAATGAGGCTGTCAGCATAGAAATTGATGCTTTTCTAAAGTACTATTGTCCTAGCCTCAGTAATAGTATTGTTTGCTGCTGGCTTAACCAAGCAGCAAAGTTAGGTTCAAGACCTCAAACCACATTTCAGCTGTTTCCTTAGCCAGCTGCTTTTCTGTGCACACTGGCTATTGAACCTGTGTGAGCAGATCTGTCAAAAGATGTTTGTTGGAAGGAGCATGTGAGTGTAAATGCTGATGCATCTGCCCCAGGATGCCACCTGTAAATACCATCTGAGATGTGCTTAACATTGTAATGCTACTAATCTGAGGGCTAGGTGTCAGGCAATTAACCTCTACTTTTTATAACAAGGCAATAAATTAGTGGCATTGTGTGTCAGTATCATGATTTTGATATGCACATGTTTGAATTTTTTCTGACTACCGCTGACATTGATACCTGTCAAATCTTAAATATAAATCTGCAGTCAGTGGTAACTCTGTACTCTTCCATCAGGGTAGTATTAAGTGCATCAGGAAGATGGGGTTTGCAGTTTTTTGAAAAGACAAACCTTGATTTCCATATACCTAAATAGAGAGGTACGTGTATTCCTGTGTCTAAGCAGCTTATTGGGCAGTTCCTTGCTCCTCAGGGCCACCTTCTCATACTTTAGATAGCTGTGTCGATCTCAACTACAAATGGGTATGAGGAGCCAACACTATTAAAAAAAAATTATTTTCTGGAAGAAGTCCTAGGTAGCATAAATTAATATCTGGATTAGTGTTGTTCTTTTAAGTGCTTACAGTATTTTTTTTTTGTCTGAGAGATATGTAGGCAGATGTTTTTGTGGTTAGTTGAGTGGTTAGCCTGTGGTTTATAACTGCTTCTATAGTCTTCAGTCTGTCTCCCAAGATCTAAAGCTACAGAGTAGAGTTAATAAGTTGTCTCCTGGAGCCATGTTTGTATGTAAAGGGCTACAATTCTTTTGTAGCAACATCCATGGATGTTTTTCTCAGAATAAGAAAATTTTCTCATATTCCTTCCACTCAAAATCTGGACAATAAGGCAAGGGCCTGCAGAAGCACAGCTGCACTCCCAGTGCTTGTTAGCCTGATGTTCACACACAGAACTGGAAGAAAGAGTATTCAATGATGTAGTCACTGCCTCTTTCTCCAATAGATGCTACTCTATAAGCCACTCTTTTTTTCACTGTTTTCATCTTGTTAAAGTAAAACTTCCATATTAGAGTACAAAAAAGAGTAAAATTAGTTTCGCAGTGCTAAGGTAGTGGAAATCCACTGGTTGGATTTCCGGGGTGCTGATACTTCATCTACCTTTCAGTTGCTTTAGTGAGGAAAAGTTTTCTTGGAACTGTTGTGAGGGTTGATTTCCTGAGCCCCAACTGCTCTGAAAATAATAGTGACAATTCAAGCATAAAAGCAGTCATGATGATGCATTAAGGACAACCTCAGAAGGAAGGCCCCATGGGCTTCCCATGGGGGAAGACAGGGAAAAGGCATCTGTCTTATTTCCCGTTAGTGAAGAAGATGTGGGATTAAACATTGTATATCAACACAGTAGTGTCATGCTGTGCCACAAGTGGGGTCTTTGTGCTTTTGAAGTCATGCACAGGATCTCACGGAAGTGAGGATACTCCTTGGGGTCTAAATTGGTGACCAACCTAGGACAGTGGGAGTGCAACCTATGTCAGTTGCACTATGTCAGTGAGATCTCATTTAGGGTTTCTGTTGTAAGTGCTTGCATGTTTGTATTTGCCCTGTGTTCCTGATTAACTGTTTAATCATTTAATTTCCTTTCCAGAGACAACCATCATAAATTAAATTGAAATGTAGTATGTAAATTCAGTGAACCATCCAAAAGAGTGGTAAATTTAACTGTTATAGAAGCAATTTCATTAAGCTTTGTTTATTTTCTGCTTAAATTTTTCGTTGTCATAGGTTTGGGTTTTCTGTTTGGGGTTTGTTTGCTTGTTTGTTTTTTTAATATTTAACCTGGTCTGTGGAGGCAGAGATTACCATGATGGTGATTTGTGACTGCTGTCTCTGGTAGTAAAGAAGGAAGCACAAGGGAGAATAAGATCAGTGTTTATAGGCTTGTGGACAGTGGCAGGTCAGCTGGCTGGCTTTTACTTTGCCTGCCTCAAGTTACATTTTTTTTTTCTTGGCTCAAAACTAGGAATCAAAGATATTAACTGTTTTATGGTTTTTTTCTCTACAGGGATGACTGTAAGTTCCAATAAGGATGGCTCAGGAATGATAGTCCGCAGTGTCATCCATGGAGGCTCAATAAGTCGTGATGGACGGATTGGTGTAGGGGACTGCATCCTGTCCATTAATGAAGAGTCAACCACAAACTTAACCAATGCACAAGCTCGGGCTATGCTGAGGAGGCATTCACTCATTGGACCAGATATAAAGTAGGTAAAGCTAGATGAAGAATTGTGGTAGGAAGAGGCTAATAATCAAAATTTGGTTGTATATGCCAGTTACTCCAAATTAAAATTTTGTTTCTTCTTACAACTTAAATTTACCTTCAAGTTACAGCTTCAGATGGATAATTCACCTTCAAATTACAGTTTTGTGGGTTTAAAAATGAAAATCAGTTGTGTAAGAGACTGTGAATGTTCTTAGAAAACTTATTATAATAATTTTTCATTACTGCCCTGCTTGGTTTTATTGCTAGAATGGCATTAATCAGAGTTTCTCTTTTTTAGTGTGACTGTTTAGAAACCAAGGTTTTTTTCAAGGTGTTTGTGTTTGTCAAAGGTGGGCGTTGTGCCCATTGCACAAATAATTTTATTTGATGAAGATCTTTGTAATAGGTTTTGGTTTTGACTCCTAGAGAGAAAATGTGACACATGATGTTAATTGAAAAAAGGAACACTTAAAACATTTTGGATACATCTATTTACAAACAGTAGAAATAGCCTGTGTATGAGGTTACTTCCAAGTTTTTGTTAGTACATACAAAGGTGCTGTTGGTCTAGTGCATAAATGGCACCTTTTGGGTGTACTGTTTAAACTCACAGTAATAAATGCAACTTTTAAAAAATCTGCTTGCTTGATGAGAAGATTTCTCCTCAGTTTTACTGAGTTGATGGAATTTTAGCTTTCCCTTAAAGTACACTTCTCTCTAGCCATCATGGTTGTGGACTTAACTTGTCCTACACATACCATCTAGAAAAGGGGTCGTTCTTAAGCTTGTGAGTTCTGCTCTAGACATAGCAATGCTGAGTTCACAGCTCCAAAAATCCCTAAGTTACTTTTCTCAAACCTGTGATAATATGGATTGGTTCAGATCTGCAAGTGTGAGATGTTAATATAAGCAGAAGCTTCTACTTTACTTCAGAGGTTTCTGTCAGTTCAAAATGGACTGTAGGGCACTATGTTCGTCCTCAGAAATATTCTAGCTTTAAGAAGACCTGGCATTGCAGGAACAGAAAGTCAGTATCTTCACTGTGGGTGGTAGGTTTAGTTGTCTGCCCTGTAGCTGTCATGTTCAGGATTCTGAGTTAAAAGAAACTTGTTTAAATAATGGCATATACCCATGTAATGAATTACATTGTTGTCAATGCTGTCTTGAATATGAGAGTCAGTGCTGATAAAAGGTCTCATTGATTATTATGATAGTCTTTCAAACTATACTGTAATTCTGACTGCCACATGTGAAATCTGTTGGGCTGTGTGCATGCATGTGTGTGTACATCTGCATAGACAAATACTACCACACCATTCTTGTCTGAGAAGTCTTCTATTAGTGCGGTGATCAGACAAACACATGTGCTCATTATTTGCGCTCACACTTTAATTTAGCTGCTTTAATTTACAGTATATGACTGTAAGTTTTTTTTCTTTTTGTAGTCTTAGCCTTTGGCAGATATGTTCTAAAAACCAGAATCTTATCTTAGGTGTGAATATTCAGATTTTCCAGAGAAAATGGTGTCTCATTTCTGAAAGATCTCACAAAGGAAGGGCTGTTGCTATTTATACTCTTAATTAAAATACTTATGTTTTGCTTCATATTCTTTGGTTCATTCCCGTCATAAGGAATCTAAGTGAAGCTGACTTCTGTATTTCAAAAAACTGAAAGACCAGATCCTTTGGTGTCTTCTCAATTAGTCTTGCAGTAACAAGGACAATACCTTTGGTCTTACACAGTGTTGATACAAAACAATTCAGCATAATTAAACTTTTCTATAATTGTAATTTCAGGACTAATACAGGATCCCAGAAAAATATTACGCTACAAACATGTGGGTGATGTCTCAAATAAAAAATTTGGAGATATGAAACATTATCTCACTATAGTTCTTGTTTGCTGAGAAGGATACAACTGTAGAGATGTCATTTCAGAGTACCACAATGCAGGATTTGAAATTTAAAGGCAAGCATTTTAAATAACCAAGTTGAGTGTCTTTGGTGCCTTCCTCAGGACACAAGGGTTCATAAGAACTGAAGTGTGGCCATCTAGATACCATTCTTCTTTATCCATACAGAGCTACAATTTTCATAGTGAATATACAACAGTCACAAAAAATGGGAAAGCAGTCCTTAGAGCAGAATAAGAATGAGCTTTTTCAGGAATGACAACCCTTGAGTGGAGTAGAAGTCCCATGTTCTCATCAAATTGCCCCCTTGATAATGAGTGTGACACTTATGTTGCAGGGATACACCAGTTAGCCAACTCAGGTCAGCTGCCCCAGCTTTTACCCTGCCCAGCTTAATGTCCTGGCTGAATCAAAACTGCTAGTGGTCTGTGTACCATGGCTAGCATGCAGTTCTATCCCAATGAAAGGATGACACAGAATTCCCACTAAAAGTGATAAGGCAGAAGTATTTTAATTTCAAAACTGTATTTCAGTGTCAAACATGATTTACTGAGAATACACAAAGCTGTTCTAACTTGACACACAAAGGCTTTGTTTTATTTTATTAAAGGATATATGATTTTGAATAGCTCAAGAACCAGGAGTCTGAGTTTAAAACTTAGATATTGAACTTTTTTACCCTTTGTGTATGGAGTACCAGATGTGTGGCCTTACCAGAAGGCAATTTGCTTTGCTTCTCATTCCACCTTGCCAGGAGCTCTTACGCTTCTGTAATAATAGCCAGGATATTGTTCTCAGCAGCAGCTGCTTGTAACATCTGTGAGATAATTACAGAGCTGTATCAGAATTCACCTGCTTAAAGTGTGGGGATGAATTCCTGATCAAGAAATAAAAGATAGATTGCAATTCCATTTTTTCATGGTTGTTAATAATCACTACCATAGACAATAATAAAGAGTAGATGCTTTCTGGGGTGGGGTGTAGATGAAGCAGAAGTGGAACGAGGAAAGAAAAGGAAAAGGAGAAACAAAACAGAGCAACTCACACTTTCAGATATATAAATATGCTTCTTACATTCAGCATGAGACATTGACATTTGTTTACACCATTGTAAAAAGATGCCGCATCGTATGCTTCACATTCTAGATCTTCTCCAGCACCTGCTGATGATCAGGCCCTCTGTTATGTGTGAGTATTGGCAATTCAGAAACTCATTTTGGCTCTGTGTTGCAACTTGTCTGTAAAATCATTCCATGCTTTTGTAACATCCATAGTAATGTCAGGGATATATCCAGATATAGGAACATGTTCTCTTAGTATGTGTGTGTGTGCATGCACATATGGATGTGTATATGTTTTTTTTTTCCAAAAGTATGAGATTATGTGTGTGTTTGATACAGGGTTCACTGCTAGAATAGGCATGAGTAAAATGTCCTGATATCTGGATTAATCTCAGTGTCATATTTCCTGTGAAACTTACATTTTGTATAAAATGTATAAAAAAGGTTCAAATTAGACCTTAAGTGTTAATGACAGTAATTTGTCCTGAGCACTTTCCATACATTGTTATTTGGTTTGGTGTTTCAAGATTTTGTGTGGCTTTTCAGTCAAGCATGTGATACATGTTCCTCTATACTGCATGCAGTGTTGTGTTTAAAGGGTATTTTCATATGCACACCGTTTGGTGTTTCTATTGCCACTGTTTTCATTTCTATCCATATCTCTAGGGGGAGGAGGGTGATTGCAGCTCTCAAGAGAGGAAACCAGAACACTTTCTTCTTCAATCTGTACAGCTAAGAAACAGGAAATTATTTAACTCTACATATAGTTTCCCTCAAAATTATTGAACTTCTTTTCCAGATAAGAAATGCAACACAATGGTAGAGCAGCCATTTTCTTGTTTCCTGTTTTCAATGTCTTTCCCTCTGTTTCATGTCACTTGTTTATATTTCTTTCTTCCCCGTTACCCAGTTAAGGTAATTATCAGTTCCTTCTACTAATGGATCTCCGGGTGCCTGGGTGAATTTCTGTTTCCATCTCACAGCGCAAGGGTCAACAGAGTTCCACAGGGCAGCACAACATTCTTCATGTTCTGGGCCCCTCATCATCCCAGTCACATTGTGCCATCCAGGATGATGGTGGATGTCCTCAGACTTCACTGTGACATCCAAGAATTCAGCTACAGTAGTGATCCAGGAAGTGGTGCATTTGATAGCTATTGAGTATCTGTGCATGAAGTACTAAACACATTAAAATCCAAGATCTTCAGCACAATCTGACTTGACTGTGTGCCAAAGAAGTCAGAAGATGGGCCAACAGCCGCTTTTCAGAGATGAGTTTCTGATACATCTGTACTCTAGAACTTGCTAGGTTTTTTTCAATGACTTTTCAATAATAAGCAAAGAAGAGGGAGGACAGTCACATCAGTAGTAGAGGTTGGCTAGTAAGAGCAACTAGGGAAACCTTTGCGGTTAACCTTATGAGCAAAAACCAAGCCTGAAGACACAAACTATACCTTTTCATGCATATTATTTAGGATTTTTCCTATGCTATTTTTTTTTAATGTGTTTGGGTTGTATTTATGAAGTAACTGAAGCATTATTGAATCTTAGTTGTAAATAAGAATAGCAGTTAAAACCATATTGATTGTTCCTTTGAGTACTCAAAATTCGGCAATTGTGACTGTAGTTGAGCACTAGAATAGACGTAATGGGATTTTCTGAAGAGATAAAATGTTACAGCTCTCTCTTACTATCACAATTGGACTCTGTGGAAAACAAGTAATTTCAGTTGCTTAAATTTGGATACATTTTTTTAAATGGTGGAGTGAATCTCTTCTCACTTACTGTGCTGTACACAGAAAGGGAAGATTACCCACCTGGAGTACTGTGTGCAGTTCTGGAACCCTCAGCACAGGAAGAACATGGAAGTGTTGGAGCGGGTCCAGAGGAGGGCCACAAAGATGATCAGAGGGCTGGAGCAGCTCTCCTATGAGGACAGGCTGAGAGATTTGGGGCTCTTCAGCCTGGAGAAGAGAAGGCTTCGAAGGGACCTGATAGTAGCCTTCCAGTATCTGAAGGGGGCCTACAGGAAGGCTGGGGAGGGACTATTGACAAGGTCTTGCAATTACAGGACAAGGGGCATTGGGTTTAAACTGGCAGAGGGGAGATATAGACTGGATGTTAGGAGGAAGTTCTTTACAGTGAGGGTGGTGAGACACTGGAACAGGTTGCCCAGGGAGGTTGTGGATGCTCCCTCCCTGGAGGTGTTCAAGGCCAGGTTGGATGAGGCCTTGAGTAACCTGTACTAGTGGGAGGTGTCCCTGCCTATGGCAGGGGGTTGGAACTAGATGATCCTTGAGGTCCCTTCCAACCTTACCATTCTATGATTCTATGATTCTACCTGATGAAAGAGCTTTTGGGAGATGTAAGTAGCATGGAAAGCTACTTGAAAGTGTCTTTGAGCCATGCATTTCGAGTGGAAATTGATGGATTTTAGATGAAACTGATGAATGTGGCTAAATTAATTTAGATACATTTTCCTTGAGTGGAATGCAGCTTGTACATCTTGTAGTTTTTGTATAGACGAGGTGTTCTTCTGGCCCTAATGGGTGATACTTCTACAGTAGCACTTTACCTGTGAGAGTTTAGTGACACTAGCATTGTGCCATAATTCAGTGCATTTGAAGTTGGAGATGGCTGAGAAGCAATAGTGATAATTTTCTCTTCAACTTGTTCGGAGAGATTTTACTGCTAGGGCTTTGCAGAACAATTGTTGTGTGTCTTGCAAACTTATGTCCCAGCACCAGTTCATAATGTTGTTACATAGGTTATGTTTACTGTCCAGGACATCAGAATGAAAACACTTCATGTCAAGAACATCACCCTTTTGCATTTGAACGAAAGGCTGAAGTGGAAGAAGGAGCTTTAATGAAGGGAAATAAGTGATGATAAGATGGGCTATTTAGAATTTTTCATTAAAAGAACTGGAGAGATCCTCCTGTTCAACACCCTAGGCACCACATTAATCACCATATTTTACAGTTTTCTAGATAGAATCATAGAATGGTAAGGTTAGAATGGACCTCAAAGGTTATCTAGTTTCAACTCCCTGCCATAGGCAGGGATACCTTCTGCAAGTACAGGTCATTCAAGGCATTGTCCAACCTGGCCTTGAACACCTCTAAGGGAGGGAGCAGCCAAAACCTCCCTGGACAACCTGTTCCAGTGTCTCACCACCCTCACTGTAAAGAACTTCCTCCTAACATCCAGTTTCAGTCTCCCCTCTGCCAGTTTAAACCCATTGCCCCTTGTCCTGTCGTTGCAAGACCTTGTAAATAATCATTCCTCAGCCTTCCTGTAGGCCCCCTTCAAATCCTGGAAGGCTGCTATAAGGTCTCCTCAAAGCCTTCTCTTCTCCAGGCTGCAGAGCCCCAACTGTCTCAGTCTGTCCTCATAGGAGAGCTGCTCCAGCCCTCTGATCATCTTTGTGGCCCTCTTCTGGACCCACTCCAACATGTCCATGTCCTTCCTGTGCTGAGGGCTCCAGAACTGTACACAGTACTCCAGATGGGGTCTGACGAGAGCAGAGTAAATTGGCAGAATCCCTTCCTTTGCCCTGCTGGCCACACTGTTCTTGATGCAACCCAGGACTCGGTTGGCTGTCCTGATTGGCTGTTGATAGGGTAGATAAGCGAGGAGGTAGGCAACATGCTTGGATGCAGGTGAAGAAAACAAAGAAAGGTGTTGTTTACGATAATTTTGATATAATTTTTTGGACAGACTACATTAGTTATAAAAGTTTATTTGCTCTACCTTCTGCTCCTTGCTGTATTCAGCAGAAAAACAGTAAGAGGGGAATCAGTGGTAGTCAGGAATTGAAAGATAGAAGAGCGTACCAAGTGAAAGACTCATAGGTGAAGGAGTATCTCCTCAGTGCTTACACATCCTTGTGAATTGGTAAGAATTTTCCTTTCTTTCTTTCTTTCTTTCTCCCCCGCTGTGCGTATTTCTTTTAACTGTGCCGCGGATGGAAGGATATTGTTTGTGTCAGACTGAGGTCTGATGGCTAAGCTACTTACTGAGCAATTAAAGATTTTTGTTTGAAAGGAGAGCCATCTGAGTATCCCTGTTTAGATGGACATGTCCTTCTGTTTGTTCAGGCAGTTTTTAAAAGAAATCTTTTGTCCTTCTTATTGTTTCTCCTTCCTTGGTCTGTTGGACCATTTCTGTTTCTGGCATTCAAACATGATCATGTTACACTAGGACTTCAGGAGCCTGCATGTCATTTGGTTGGTGAAACTTCACTGCTTGACTGTTTTACACTGGCTAGAAGTGCATGAAAAAGTGGAGAAAGGAATTGAGCAGGTTACTCCCTGTGGCATAGGTAGTGTGCTGTGACACATTTGTATGTCAAAATCAGTGCAGTATTTTCCACCAAAACCACAGAAACCTAAAGCAGATAGACACTGCCCAGGATAACACAAAATCTGCTGCAAACCAACTTCCAGGAAATTTTTCAGACAGTGTTTAGGATGGTAATGATGCTTCCTACCTCATATATGCTTCAGTGTTTGTCTTTGCATGAGGAGTATCTCTTCTAACTGAAGGTGTATTGTCTCTATAACAATCTTGCCTCTGTTCAAGCAACATTTACTTAAAATGGAGTATTTTGGATGTACATGCTCTTCAGCTACCTAAGTTGATCATAAATGCATATTTGTTTCAAAGTCAAAAGGTTCATCTAACTTCTTACTCCTAACATACCAGCATTGTGGCAATGACTGTTCAGAAGCAGTCTGAAGTGGCTTCTACCTATCCACTCCTTACACCCACCATAAGTAAGACCGCAGTCCTCGTATTGCTTTAATCATATTCCATTCTATTGCAGTATTACCTATGTGCCAGCAGAAAATTTAGACGAGTACAGGGCCACTTTGGGACAACAGACAGAGGGAGCTCTGCCACTTGAACTTTTTCCTTCGCATACTGTTAGGTGAGTCAAAAATATCTTAATGTTTACAAGGCTGTCTTATAAGTGTTTGGTCCACCTAAATGAGTGATAGAATTCTGCCTTATCTACCTTTTGTTAAATATCGTGTGATCTGATTTATGTATCACCACAAACACTCAGTGCTTCCAGTGTGACCATTTGTTCTTGATGGCTTTTCCGAAATGTATACTGGAAAGGATGAATTTTGTTGTTCTTTTCCTTGAGTTTCCAAAATACATTATAGTTACAGGCAAATACAGTAAAATAGTAAAAACGACTAAGAATTTTTTGTTTCCTTGAAGTTAATCTCCAGAAGTAGTAACTGGTTTTGAATGCTGTTGTGTTTTTTTCCATTTTGGAAAAAAAAATAAACAATTACCTTCAGCTTTGATTTATTGTAATTTGAAAGTGCAGTCTTTTATTTTACAGTGGTCAGTTGATAGCAACTAAATTGCGAAGACAAAAGGACAGGAAATCCCTAAGGACAATGCTGTGTTCTAACAGACACCTGAAAAAGAAGTTCTTTGTGTGAAGCCTGCATGCAAATTCTGCTGCTGGCAGGGTGATTCAGTGCATAAAATTTTTCTGTGAAATCTAGTGATTGTTTGGATTCTTCAAAAATCAATTGTGTGTTCCTGTTCATCAGCAGGGAACTCCCAGAGCTTCCAGAACGTGAAGAGGGGGAGGGAGAAGAAAGTGAACTTCAAAATGCAGCTTTCAGTAACTGGAACCAGCCCAGAAAGTAAGTGCAGATCTAGTTGTACTGTGTAAAATCTCACCTGAAGTTATTTTAAGAGGAATACGGAAACAACAGAATTGCTACACTTACATATATTGGACATTACAGCAATAATTCACTGTTGATTTTTACTGCCGTTGGGCTAGTTCCTTACAATTCAGCAGTTTCTGGATTGCTTTAATAATTTTATCTTTACAGATTGACTCTCTGCAAGCCAATTAAAAGAAATGAAGAGAAGGGTTCAAAGTTTTCATTAGAATCCAAAATAAAGTGAACGACAGTAGACAAAATTACAAACTTTCTGAGCAATTCAGTAGATCACTTCCACTGAAAGACAACATTTTCTGAGGAGGAGTTATTTCTGAATGTTTTTAAAACTTTGTGCAAATACAGATGTCTTCAGTGTGTAGCATTGTTGTAATCATTGCAGATTTTAATTTATTTTGGTCCTTATTTTGTCACAACAGAGTTGAACTCTGGAGAGAGCCTAGCAAGTCACTGGGAATTAGCATTGTTGGAGGACGAGGGATGGGAAGCCGCCTGAGTAATGGTGAAATGATGAGAGGGATCTTTATCAAGCACATCCTGGAAGACAGCCCAGCTGGCAAAATAGGAACACTGAAAACTGGAGATCGGATTGTGGAGGTACCAGCTGAGTGCCTTTTGCTTGCAGTACAGGAGCTGCTGAGATGGATGAATGGTCCTGGGCTATCAGCTGTGTAATTGCTCCAGCTGGCATCACTTGAGCCATACAGTGTGCAGTACCATCTGCTGATGTTTGTGTGCAGATGGCTTTAAGTTGAATATACAACTGAAACCATAGATGACTGACAGTGTGAGCAGGGATCCGCAGAGCCAGCAGTTCTGCCTGACTCTTTTAAAGCCAGTGTGTGTGGGAAAAAATGTTGTTTGGTGAAGCTACAACGTTTTGACTTTGCATATTGGGTAGCAACAGAAATGGCCAGTAAAAAGCAAGTCATGAAAAGAAATGCCAAACTTAATTCCCTCTTAAATCCTGGTAAGATCATGTCATTGTTGTACATCTTATGCAAGAATCAAGGGAGACACCATTTTTTTCATGATGTGAAATTGAATTAGATACAAAGGAAGCTAAGGAAATTGTGCTTCTGTCAGGATCTAGTAGCCAGTGGTGTTGCAGAGAGGAATTTATCTGGATTTCTCTTATGCTTAGCCCATCCTATTCTCATGCATCCAATTTTGCTTTCTCACTTAAAGGAGCTTAAGAATGAATGTCCTGAAAGGAAAGTGTCTTTCCTTTGATGATTGTCAGTTAGTCAGATGTTAGCAGTCTTCAGTATCAGGCCATTAGGAACTGCACTCCTCTTAACCAGGCATGATGTCCTTAGCTGACTGTGTCCATCCATGTAAATGTAATAAGCAGGGGGATAGAAATCTTCCTCTGAATCAGATTGGACTTGCTTACATGGTGATATGTGAACTGCAGTTTACTCCGTGCTGCAAGAGTGCTGTAAAGAGTCTTGAAATAATACCTTAATATAGATAGTCCATTCTATAACAGAAGAGTTTGCAGTGTGTAACAAGTGTGGAGGTGGAAAGTTGCTTGATAGCCACAAAGTTAAAAACCCGTTGTTACATCTGAATACCTGGGGTGTTATGAATGTGGTTGTCTCTGACAATAATACTTGCGGAAGTTGGAGTGGATGGGTGAAATGAAGTGGCTGATGTGGTGTAAATGTAACAGTTTCTGAATGGGTTATTGCAATTTTTCAAGTTGTAGTGTATCTAGATTTTTCTCCCTACTAGTGCCTACATTCTTTAAAATATGGGAAGTTGGAGACCCATTGTGTCGTTGTTCAGTTCCTCATAGGTTTAGAATTCTTTTTCTCAAGAGTGGTTTAGTTCTTGATTTACATTGGATGGTGAAGTTCAAGGTAGAGTTCAACAGTTATAAAGGTAGAGATAATCTTCATTATATAAATTTGTGTGCAGGAATTGGCACTAACAAATAAACTTCCCATGTTAGCTTTAGCTTTTGTTTCAGTCATTGTGAGAGTGCTTTACTGATGTTAACCCCACCAGAACATGGTTCTTACTTGAGTCTTAAGACCTAGTGTTTTACACACCACTGCATGCAAAGACATGAAAAGAAGAAAACATGCAAAAATTTATCTTTAGTCATCCTTTTTCAGTGCTTTCTTCTCAAAGAAAGCTTTTGCATCTCTGACCTAAAAATTTAACTTTTGAGAAAGTGTCAAGTAGCTAAAATTAGGTTTGCTAAGGATAAAAGTACACTGTATTGACATAATACGCAAGAACAAAAGACCTTCCAGCACCTAACAAGTTCCACTTAGTGAGAATTAGATGATTCTGAAAGAGAATTTACAGGAAGTGGTTATTTGGCAAATGCTACTGCTTTCTTTGCCACACCTTATCTCTTCGTATTATCATATCTCTCCTATTACACTTCCTCTGGGAAAATGTTATGGAGCCTGAATGAAGACTACTGAAAAACCTGGTTTTTTAAACTACAGAGAAGTTGATGTCTTCTCACTGTTCTTGGAAATCTCAAACCAGCATGTGAGGGACCCCAGACCAAGTCAGTAGAAACCTTTCCACCAGTAACAGAGGCTTGGGTTTAGGTTTGTGAGAATTTCTTAAACAAAACCCAAAGCTGACTTGTGATTTTTGTAACTTCTTGCAATGTTAAGATGAGGTCTTCCAATTACAGGTGGATGGAATTGACCTCAGAGATGCCAGCCATGAACAAGCTGTGGAAGCCATACGGAAGGCAGGCAATCCTGTAGTCTTTATGGTACAGAGCATTATAAGCAGACCAAGGGTAAGCATAAAGAATGTGGGAAAAGATGTAATACAGAGTAATAGATTAAACAAATATTCCAAATGGTGGTGTTTGGGAATGGGATATTTAATCCTGAAATTCCATCTTGGCTATTTTAGAAACAAAGATTTGATTTAAGTATTATTTCCATTTAGAATGAAATCGATTTGGATTTGGAATTACCCTCCAGCACGCCGTCCTCAAACTATTTTGAAAAGCCTCAAGAAAGATAAATTGTTGGGGGGCAGAGTAGGAGTGTAACTAAATCCAGCTCTTTGAGATTGACAGCATGTCTGAGGAGCACATGCAGAAACAGCAGCACCTGTTAAAAAATTCCTTGGACATTAATGAAAGGACCTAGAAGTACATGAAAGTTTTCCGTCATTAAACTGCATGGACATTGCAGACAAAAACTACTGAGCTTTAATATAAGCTGCTTGCATCACTAGAAACTAAACTTCCTCATTGTAGATCTGTGTAAGCTGCATGTTTATTTACTAGTTGTCTCATAACTCTTGTTCTCCAGCCAGAATCTCTTTATAGCCCTTCTTCAGCTTCTGCTCCCTGTGAGCAGAAAACTACTAACCCATTTTATCATCAGTCTACTAAGGTAAAGTTGCATGAAAAAAGCTCTATTGATTTTTTTGTTGTTGATGTTCGAGCTACTAAAATAAGACGCTTGCATTTGCTGTGATGTGCACAAAATTGTCACTGATGTTTAGGCCAGTTTGGGATGGGAATGGTCTTTATTAGTTTGTCACAACTTTTATTTTGAGAGTGCTCCTTTGCTGTTTTTCATTGTAGTTCTTTTGTTCTCTTTATTTTGCAATTATTAAGCTTGTTGGTTATTTCTTAACAAATGCTTGTTTCTCTGTTAGGAGAAACATTGCAAATACTCTTACTATACACATGCATTGTGATTGATGTGAATGGCATTATATTTATAGTCTTCCTCTTTTGAAACTTTCATCTGTACTTCATAATAAGATCTTAGAACAGAATTTCCTGACATCATTCAGGTGCAGTCACACAGCTAGGTACCTGCTTGCCCACAGTAGCTGTATTTAATATGATACCACTGTTTATTTAGCAAGATAGTCAGTTTCAAGTGACATGTTTCTAATGAGTCAGTTTCTTTCCCTTTGTGTTTTGCATTCAGTCTGATACAGTGATTACAGAGATCTTGCTTGAGATAGTCTGCTAGTAGCTGAAGAGATCAATAATGGCCCAAATAATAGAAATACCAACTAGCTTTTCGCAGGCTATTTGCTACCAAGCAGTTACCCATGAAATATGTTTCTTACTGGTACTGCTCTGGGCTTTTCTGTCACCATAGTTATGGTCACAGAAAAATTGTAGGGTAATAACTTGCGTTACAATCATATCTAACTTTTTAGATTTCTTAGCATCCTGGGCACGTTAAAAAAATTATGAACACAAGGTAGTTGAAGGAAAGGTAAAATAAATCCTGTTATTTTAGTTGTTGTTTTGAGAAAAACAACCAAAAAAACCCAAACAACCAAAACCACCACCACCAAAAAAACAGTAAAAGGAAAAACACTTTTTAGCATTTGAATTTCTTGTTCTAGACTGTGAAGAATGCGTGCTAAAACAAACGCTTCAGGAAAACTCAGATGCTCTGTTATTTTATTGTGGTAGTCAGACCATAGAGATACAGTGATATTGCATCCTTCAGAATTTAGGAGTAGTGTTTTAGGTGCTATGCCATCACGATGAATGAAATGCTTTAAAATTAATAATTACATTAATTTAATGATTTAATTAATTGCTTCAGAATTTGAGCTAGGAGTAGTGCTTTAGGTGCTATGTCATCATGATGAATCACAATGATTTTTACTTAATATGTCAGTTCCTTTTTTTGTTTTGTTTGTTTGTTTGTTTTTCCCCACTGTTACTAGAATGTCAATATTTATGTACTTGTTATACTTATTTTAGATGCTTAAAATTACTTTAATACTTAAAATACATGCAGATGACAAATGTAATGGATGAAGTGTAGTAGGATCATTACACTGACAAACTATTTTTCCCAAACTTCTCTTTATAAAAGACAAAATCCAACATGAATTGCATGTGTTAACAGAAAATCTTGTACTGTAAGGAAGCTACCTATTGGCTTTGAGTGACTTACCAGTGAAGAAATGTTGCTCATGCACAGCTCTGCTTTCTTATTGCTGAAGTACTGCAGAACATACATTTTTTGTCTTACCACATTACATTAATTTTTATTTTGCAAAATTATATTTAAGAATAATAATGGTTAGGGATGCATTTTCTATTTTCAAGAACACTAAAAAAATTATTTTTTTTAAACAACCACACTGTGATATACATGTATCAGTTGATGCTGCATCTTATTTTCCAGCAGTGTTAAACATAACAGCTCTGAGACATTTGGGTACTTGCCATATGGATACAACTAGTGCAGAAATCACTGTTAAGTGTACGTTGTACTGTATTTTCGACATACTACACAAAATCAGAGCTGTTCCCTCTTTATTTAAATGAACAAGTTCTGGTCTCAAAATACACAGGACAAAAGCTTCTTAAGGAATATAAATGGTCAAATTACATCCTTTAATTTTCTCTAAATATGAAATTTATTTCTGTTTTTGGAGAAAACCAGAGGATTTAGTTTCATTAAACTATAAATTCAGAAAATTATGGATCCATGCACACACGTACAAAGGGATATGTAAAAGTTCACATTAGATGTGAGGTCTGTTTAGAGATGCCTGAGGTTAATAAACCTTCTCTTTTCCAAAATGTACAGTGAGAGCGTTACCACAAAGAGGTACATGAAATTACTATGATTAGTCTGCGTTTCTCAAAAAGAAACTAAACCTTGTGCATTATTGCAAAGAATTATATTGCAATAAAGAGATCCATGATTTTTTATTTAACCGATCTGTAAGAGTATCCCATAGGCTGAGATGCTTGAACGAAATTATAAAAATATCACAGCAAGTAAATTTTCTGTTCCCGCTGTTGAACTCTGTATTTCATGCACTTCTTTTCCATAATAGGTACTTTTCCTCCACTCTGCTTGACACAGCTGATATAAACACAGAGCAAGTAACACTTGTGCTTACTTTCAAATGTCTGTAGTGATGTGCAGGAACCAGACCTTGTTTGGTTAGCCCGAAGTGCTAGATAAGTGATCTTGTTTCATGAGTCACAAAGAGTTAATTTAAAGATGTTTTTACTTGTTTCTATTGTATATTCCTTTTACAACCCTTCTCTGCCTTTTCCACAGAACAGTCTTTTCTGTAGCCCAACTGTCTTCAGCAGCACTAATCCATTTGCTGATTCTTCTCAGTTCAACACTAACAAGGTTGGATGATGTCACGCTGATTCTGGTTCACCAAACATTATATGTGTGCTTCTTTGCCATTCTTTTCTCTACATTTAAACGCTTTTATACCAATTCAGGTAAAATGTGCTGATGAGAGTTGAAATGCTGTGTAGTGAAATAGAAAGGCACAGACATGCAGGCACATAGAAAAGTTTTGGAAGAGATTAAAAAGTGCTAGCTCAGTTAACTACAACAACTAAATCTAATCTAATCAGATGTAGGTTCTCAATTACGAGATCACTCCGTGAGGTATATGCTAAAATAACTGAGTGTAAATCTCTCATCAGTGTGAGTTGTTCTGCTGCTGCATACTTCATTTTCTTTCTGTGTGGTTAGAACATTCCAGCTTTGATGTCTCTGTTTTTCTTTTTGCATGAAAAAAACCAAAACCAAACATTGGCAGCTTTTGTGTTACAACACTGAAAATACTCTTCCTCTGCTTCTTGAAATTTATTTTAGTACACCGTTAACAGGATGCTGACATGTTTGGAAATATGAAAATAGATTTTGTTTATTTGTGCTTAGTGCTTACTGCATGCTTTTGATATTGGGAACAGAGTTAATTTATAACACAATAATACATAAAGGCTTAATTCTTACTTGTGTGCATTTCTGATTTAATAAATAATTTCTGTCTGGCTTTACATCTTGGAAGTGATTGTGCCATTTGTTTTCCCACATTGTGAAGTATATTGAATGTACAACAAATATTTGTGGTATGATATGTAGTGTACAATTACATGTATGTTTTTCAAAACTGTCCTTGTGTTCATTACAGTTCTGAGGAAAGGGAGTAGAAGTTTAACATAAATGATAGCTTGTTTTTCCATATTTTGATAAACGTTTCCGAAAAAATATTCTAATATCTCTAGACAAAGCTTAGTGGTTTTGCAGTGTCTGCATAATTCAGTTTTAACATTGACATAGAATGGCCTTTTGTCATCTCTGTCCACTTCTGCTGATCTAACATTCTTTTACAGTAAAAAACGTTTCTGAATTAGCTTTCTTAATAACCTCTCTAATACTTCTGTCCGTTTCTAAATGGAGCTAATAAAGTTGCTGCAATTAGTAAAATGAATTCATAATTAAAAATTATTTCTTCATTAATAATCCTGTGTATTGCAAAAGATGCTGTAACATGTGGATTGCTGTTTTCTGTTACTGTAGGAGGTACCGAATCCAATTAGGGTTACCTTCCGTTGTTCCCCAACTAACCCTTTTGCTCCCACACCATTCAAGGTTTGTCTTGATTCCAGTGAGTGGGTCCTACTGTGTGTGTGCTGTACAGTCATACATGGCCTGTGATACTTTCTGGAGTACTGCTTCTTCCTCTCCATGTGCCTCCTTTGTTGAAGTGATACTGCTCCAAATTTGCTGCTATTTTTCATACTTGCTTGGCTATAATCAGAGTGACCTTGGTAGCCATATGGGTTCATGCACTCTTTGATGCTTTGCATTTTAAATGAAATACTGTACTGTGGCACACTGAAGTTATTTCATGAGTTAGAGCATTTTAGATCTTCTGTGTGGCCCGATTCAGGGAGCGAAAGTCTTATGTGTGTGTAAACTACAGGGGCCAGCTTCTGCTGCTGGGGATGCATGCATGGCAGAGTTCTGGAGGTAGAGCTTTATTTACCCAAATGGCATTGTAACGTTCTTTCTACCTTTCTCACAAAGTAACCTTTCATTAGCTTTCATAATTTTCTTTGACATCAGATGTGCTCATGTTTATGTGTGTGTGCACAGAGGTGCATTAAAGTAGCATTTTTTTGTCAATCACATTATGGTGGCTGCAGTTTCCAAGTGCTAAGCTGTCAGGATATAACCATACATCCACACTTTGCAGATTTTCCTGAGGTCCATGACAGAAATTTTATGTTCCTGATTTTTGGCCAGCTTTTCTTAATTTTGCCATTCTTGGACACTGTCCATTTACCAAGAACACCACTCATGTGATATGTTAATTTTCGTTTTGAAACAGAGACTACTGTGAGGTCTACTGATGTGGTCTGCTCTTGTACTTTATTTTCAGTATGTTACATAGCTTTCTAGTCAACTCTAGCAAGTACACTGGAAGTACCTCTCCATGAGGTGTGACCCCTCCACCAACATTACTCTGTGGTGGATGCATGAATTTTTTATTACGAGAAATCCTTTGAATGTTACTGTTTCCATGCTACTCTGATTCTTATGGGTAGCAGTATCTTTGCTGGAATGTTGATGCTTCAGTTGATGTCTCTGTCTGCCCTGAACTGTTACCATGTTTTAGAGTATAATTTATATCACCTATAAAGAATCCTACATGAACCTTAGTGGTGCAAGGTGTCGACTCAGCAAGATGACTTTGTCTTGGATTCAAAGTACAGATCAATGTGACTGATACTATGCAATAAAAAGTATATATCATGTGTATGCATTTTTAAATAAAGAATATTGACGTGAACACATTAAAACTTTCTATACTTTCTGCATTTAGTGAATTCTTAGTTGAGCTACTAGAACAATTTCCCAAATGGAAGAAAAGTATTTTGAGCAGGAGTAGAATGGGGAAACTACAATAGAGTTCTTGTATTTTCTTTTAATCTTTAGAGCATACTGAGGATGAAGGTAACTCGTTTTCCCTAAGAGATGGAACCTTCCTGAAATTTCAACATGGTTAACTTGGTAACTTTGCAGTCAATTTAAAGCAAGGCATACGTTGCTACCCATTTAACTGTTGACTCAGATGAAGAAATTATATCAGTGCATTTGGCACTCAGAGACGTGATCTGTGTTCTTCTACTAATAGAGATGATGAAAACTGAATGTACAAGAACAGGGCTATGAATCTAGAGCAACACCTGAAACTTCTGGTGTTGTTAAAATACTCCATTTTCATTTGCAGTTTTTGTTTACATCAACAACTGATGTGCCAAGCAGCTGTCTAAGTCTCTTGGGCATGCATAATCTTCAGAATTATGATAGTCAGACATGAGTTTCTTGCCTGCATGTTTACTTTGAGCAAGACAAAATTACATACATCAGAAAAAAAACAACTAGTCAAATCCATGATCAGAGTCCATAATCCTCCAGGAAATTGTCTTGAGTAGAGGCTTACCAGCTTGTGGATTTGGGTGTTTAACATTGTAGTAGTCATGTGATTATACTTTTTACTTTTTATAAATATGAGTAGACCACATACATCAAGACCAAACGTTTTTGTCTCTTTTGTGGCTTAATCTCTGTCTTTTATTTGATGTCCTTTCTACAGCTTATGGTAAATGAGCAAAGGAAAGACTGGCAAAGTCCAGTTACTGTGGATTTCTTCAGTTAACATGTTTCATGTTGGTTTTAAATTGTCATTTCAGATAATACACCATTTCTTTCTTTTTTTTTTCTGGGAACTTTTTTGAAAGCAATGAGTTCTTTGTTTCCTTTCCCTTTCCTCCTGTTTGGCTTGCAAAGTATATGGTAGAAAGGAATTATATGCCATTGCTTTTAAAAATAAAATAAAGTAGAAGTCTTTCACAGGCATTTAAAAAAAATCATTTGTGTCTTCATAAGAGACTTTCTGATTATATAAAATGACACATAAAACTTTACTGAATTGGGCTTTTATTGTGAGTTCTGCTTGCTTCTGAATACATTTTGGAGTGATATTATCTCCTACCTTGCCTGTTTGTTTCTGTTTTGATCTCTTGCAGCCTTTCTGTGCTGTGTTAATTTAAACTCATGGCTGCTTGGTATATAAGCTTCAAAGCCATAGTCCTTGCCTTTTTGACATTTCTGTGTGTTGGTTGGCCCTACATAAAGTTGGCAACTGCTTAGCAACTGCTTTTTTCTTGCTCTCCACAGGCATTTGTTCAGTCTGATCTAGAGCCAGAAAAGACTTCGCTTTGTAATTTACCTCTGCCCCCTCCTTCAGCATTTTCAGTAATTAACTGTGGTGTTGCGCAGTCATCTTCTAGCAAAGTCTCAGAAGATCTGGAGAAGGAGGATGACTTTGGCTACAGTTGGAGTAAGTTTATACTTTGGGATAATTTTTGAAACATTCAGAGTTGAAATACCGCTATAGCAGAAGATACTGGGGGAGTGGTCACAGTGTGAACTCTTCTTGCATACTGTGTATTCTGGGTGCTGTGTTTTTCTGTCATCTTTCAATTGTTCCTGGACATACCCACATTGTGAGACACAAAATTAATTTGTTCTTCACTGCATTTCAGTCTCTCTTCTCTTCTGTGATCCAAATTCACTGTTTCACATGTAGGACTACTTGTATAATTTAAGTGTGCTCTTGGTAACTGATGGCAGTGGTTGATATGATAGCTTCTGTTACTTGAAGATGTAACTAGAGGGAAGATTATTGCTTTTATATGTGAAGAAGTCTCTTTTTTAAGAGAAGTTTTAATGTTTCCTGCAGTTAAAGGAAAGCAAGGAACTAGAAATATTGTTATAAGTCACCTAAGGCTTATTTTAAAAGCAAATGTGGTGTGTACTTAAATGTTTCTCATCTAGTGTGGGATTTTTCTGTCAGATACTGCCTAGCAGTCATGTATCCTGACTCTGTGTAACTTGTAAAACTTTTTATTGTAAATCCATACTCTACTGCCCATACTTTTACATTTAGAAAAGATCGTGCAGCGCTATGGAAATCTACCAGGGGAGCTACACATGATAGAGCTTGAAAAAGGAAAGACAGGTCTGGGACTTAGTCTTGCTGGAAACAAGGACCGATCAAGGATGAGTGTGTTTATAGTGGGAATTGATCCAAATGGAGCGGCTGGCAAAGATGGCAGATTGCAGATTGCAGATGAGTTACTAGAGGTGAGTTTTTGTAATTTATACTGACAGAAACTCAAACATACTGACTTAAAATGTCCTAAAATACTAGATTCTTGCTGCAATATAGGTGTTCTGTGAACATTGAAATCCTGAAGTTACTCAAGCTGACGTTACTATGCTATGAGATTTTCGTCCTTGTGTATGCCAGGTAATTGGACTGAGACTTTTTAGCTGATGATAGCAGGGCTAAGTAAAGAGACTTGTGTTTTTAAAATGGATAAAAATGGGAGGTGATTGCAATTTCTGGGTTATGGAGGTTTTAATCATAGAATCATAGAATGGTAAGGTTGGAAGGGACCTCAAGGATCATCTAGTTCCAAACCCCTGCCATAGGCAGGGACACCTCCCACTAGTACAGGTTACTCAAGGCTTCGTCCAATCTGGCCTTGAACACCTCCAGGGAGGGAGCATCCACGACCTCCCTGGGCAACCTGTTCCAGTGCCTCACCACCACCCTCACTGTAAAGAACTTCCTCCTAACATCCAGTCTAAATCTTCCCTCTGCCAGTTTAAACCCATTGCCCCTTGTCCTGTCATTAGANTTCCAGGTGGGGTGTGAGGAGAGCAAAGGGGCAGAATCGCCTCCCTTGCCCTGCTCGCCACGCTTCTCTTGATACAGCCTAGGGCTCGGTTGGCTGTCTGGGCTGCATGTGCACACTGCAGGCTCATGTTGAGCTTTTCATCAACCCAGACTCCAAGGTC
>VWZE01012874.1:56409-67566 GCA_013396675.1 Eubucco bourcierii
TCCAGCCTGTCCAGGTCCCTCTGGATGGCACCCCTGCCCTCTAGCAAGTTGACTGTGCCACACATCTTGGTGTCATCTGCAAACTTGCTGAGGGTGCACTGGATTCCTCTGTCCATGTCACTGACAAAGATGTTAAACAGCACTGGTCCCAGCACTGACCCCTGAGGGACACCACTTGTCACTGGAGTGACAAGTGATATGTGAGTTCATACTAACAGCTTCCCAGTGGAAGACAGAATAATAACAAATCTTCTAAATGTCTGCGTTTGAGTGTATAATAGGTGATCTTTTTAGCAGGTAGATGGTCCCTTTTTGACAATATTTTTATTATTTTGGAAGTCTTGTTTTCTAGATGTTGGTTTTGATTGTAACTTTTCTATCTGTTTCCAAAATCAGCCTAAAGTCTTGGTTTCTAAATGTTTGATTGCAGGGTGAATCTTCTTCTGAGATACTAATTATATGTGGACATGTAAATACTTAATGGTGTAATTGAAAACTTAAAAAATGATGGAAGTATTTTTCTAATATGCAAATAGTCTCTGTATTGCCCAGCTTCCTGTTGGGAGTCAGGTGTGGAAAGGTCACTTAAACTACAGATAGATGTTGGGGAAACTTCCTGCCTGAAATTTCTTTAACTGCATTAATAAAGATACAGAGTAACAGATAATTTCCAGAGCAAGAGAGAGATGAGTAAGTACTAGTTTAAATACCATGTTCAGAGTCATATTAGCAGAAATAACGATTAATACTTTGAGGTGTTTCACTGTTTTCAGTGCTTACTGTGAACAGTCAATTTCACTACTCCTTTAAAAATGCCATCTTCAAAATGCATGTCAACATTGTATTTGAGAATCCAAAACTATTCCCTGTTAAGTGAAAAGTAAAATAATTAGTTTTACTAGATCACTTTTACATCTATATCACTGTTCAGTCTTAAATATCATGGTGTACTTTGTGTGACTGTAACTCTGCCATGAGCTCTGTCTGCTCAGTGCCCATGGAGGGACTGTTAGCTCATTCTTTTTCTCTTTGTCCATACTTTTTTCTTCTCCTGCCATCTAATAAGAGATTTAAATACTGTCATAAACATAAG
This sequence comes from Eubucco bourcierii, assembly GCA_013396675.1. Taxonomy (NCBI): domain Eukaryota; kingdom Metazoa; phylum Chordata; class Aves; order Piciformes; family Ramphastidae; genus Eubucco; species Eubucco bourcierii. The sequence continues at coordinate 57,503 of VWZE01012874.1, forward strand.
AGATGTCTTATGAGTGACTGGTTCTTTAGTGTTCACTAGGTACGGTAAGACTAGAGGTTGGAAGAATAAAAGCTGGTCCATTCCACTCTGAGAGGAGAACATCCCAGAGCAGCCAGGTGTGTAACTGTAAAACCTTTTTTGCTTGAAAGAAAGAATAGTTAAATAATCAAAGCAAATTAAGAGAATCTGGTTTATGATGACAGTGATTTTCCACAAACCTGATATCCAAGATGAAGCAAAGTAGGTTTTATCTACATTTCATCTTTATGCTAACCACTTACAGGTTCACTTTAGCAAATTGTATCTGCTAAAAACATGATCCAGACAAAAATGTAGTACAGAAATAAATTCCCTGTGCTGCATAGTCTGTTTCTTATGGCTACAGCCTGGGAAGCAGAGAGAGATGTGATTCTTAGCAATATCAGAAGTTGCAGTGGACTTGAAACTGCTTTACTTTTTGTTTGGCATGCTTGGCAAGAGTGTCGTTTCAGGAAACATAGTGAATTTCACCACTTCTTACAAATCTGTGCTTTATAGTGATCATTAGAAGCAGGTAACCTGAACCCTTTCCAACAGACTTCCCTCAAGTTTATTTTAGTTTTAGCCAAGTGCTAGGTTTTACAACCTTGCATGAATTCCTGCATTTGAATACATCCTCCATGGGGTCACAGTTCACATCATGATTCTCTTCAGTAGGAACTCTATTTATGAGGACTCATAAATTACCTTAGGACTTTCTCTCATTGTAAACTGAGTGTGCAGATTATGAAGTAATGAGACAAATAATATCAAGGCAAACCATAAATAAACAGTTGCATGTAAGCAGGTTAAGACTGTACAAGACCAAAATGCTAGACTCGCTTCAGAATGGGTAATGCCAGGCAAGATGAAACCATTCAGGCTCTGTGCAGTCTTAATCCAAGTTGTTTAATAAGAAAGAGATCACAGTGTTGAGTGTTTTGAAGTCTCTGACAGTCAGTGAACTACTGTCACTGGGAGACAAGTTGTTCCTTTGCATGGCCTTGTGGGTATTGTGAAAATCTACCTGGAAATTGTAATGATGAAATTGAACAGAGAGCCTAATTTTCAGGTGATGCAGTGGGTGAACATGAGAGTACACATGAAGATTTATAATGATAAACCTTGTCTTCTGTCCCTACCTTCATAATCACAACTAACTTTTGCACCACAAGATCTCTTACAAGGTTATGGAAAGTATAAATGTAAGAACACGGTTTTGACTTCAGAAACAGCACTTCAGAGTTGTAGATATGTAATCTTTGTTGGTCTAGTAATGTGGTCACAGCCTTCTAGAGTGACTGAGAAGAAGTGGAGGTTCACTGTGTTAGCTTTAACTGGGTACTGAAAATGTAAAATAGAGCAAAATCTGCTGAATATGGTGGGTTAGAGGTTTGTTTCTATCTAATTGGATATCTGAAGCTGTTCTCTGATCACAGTCTAACACTGTTTAGGTCAGTGACGGAAGTGGTAGCCTCTCATCGTTCAGTTTCACAGTTTCTGGTTCTAGTGCACCTGAGGTCTTTGAAAACAGTCTCAAGAAGAACACTGGTAAGTTTTCTTCAATGCTTTCAGTTTTTTATATATGTGAACTGATAGCTGAGATCTTCCACTTCATCTAGAACATTGTCATGATGTGCTGTAGCTGTGAAAGTGATTCTTTAGTCATGAAAATGCTGCAGGGGTAGCTATGGTACAAGTATATATTTTGAATAGCTTTTATAAAAGAAACCAGCAGCTCGTGGTACCAGTCATTTAGATTCTGGGAATACTGAGAATCTAAGTTGAGCCATAATTTTCTATTTGATCCAAATATGTCCAGTCAAGCTGTATCATTCATAGAAACAAAAATACTGTATAATTAAGGTAGATTTGGAGTAGCTCGTGTGTCATATTTAGAACACAATTACTTCTGATCAAAATACTGCTAGCAAGTAATAGGGTGGGGTTTTTTAATATTCTATTTGAGTATGCTTAGCAGTCTTATTCGTAAAGTTATTGAAATTGAAAGAATTAGTGATTTTTCACCAATTCTAGAAGTATTTCAGCCTTATTAATTTAATGAGAGCCACTGCTTGAAACAGTGTAATAAACAGGCAGAACATTAGAATCCTCATAGTGGTTTGGATAACTGTCATGGAAGAGTTTCCTAAATATGCTGATGTAATTTTTTCTTTTTAAAATCCATTTGACAGCAGTTTCTGAAATCCAGGGACTAAGAACAGTAGAAATAAAAAAGGTAAGCTGCAGCATGAAGTGGGATGTATCAGGAACTGTTTTTGTGGATGTTGTCAGTAGCTGTGTTTACTGAAAAGTAAAAAGTATTGAGAGAGGAACTGATGTAGAAGTTGCTAATTAACTTGCTGTCTTTTCAGGTCAAAACTGCATGATCTTCACTACCTATGTTTTTATGTAAAATAGGTGTGATTTATGCTATCACATTTAATGACCTTTTTTGAAAGCAAAAGGAAGAAGCATTAGTGAGAGATAATGGTACCAAGTTTTATTTTTTACCAGACTGAGTTAAATCCAGGCTCTGTTTTAGTGAAGGAGGGGGACTACACCGAAGTTGCAAGCCCGTTGATTCATATTTCTGTTTTTTTTCTTCTTACTTTACATGACATCTGCCAGATTTTCAACTGTGAATTTCACAATCAACACCCCTCATTTACAGGAAGGAGTGTGAGATATGAGTCACAGAGTGATTCTGATTATCAAAAAGATTTCTATTTATTTGACTTTTCTTGGCATATAGTTCACTTGATTACATGGATTATATTTAGCCTTTCTCTTTACAGTACAATATTGGGGTGGGTTGAGAAATTACCCCCCAAATAAAATTTACCTGACCAGCTCAGACAGCTTGGAAGTAAGGAAAAACTATATTTTATGGCAAGCTAAATTTACAAGCATGTATACAAAATATATTTACATGTATTTACAGTTATATGCAATTTCGAAATAATACAGAAATCCAATCCTCCTCCCCAGACAAAGAAAGCCCAGAAGGGGCCAATGACACCTTCTTCTGTCCCCCCAGATAGAAAACCAGCAAGGCCTCATGTGCTATCAGGAAAAGGTTAGTACATGGTGTGGAGGAGTCAGAGAGGCAAAGGAACAGCTATAGAGCCAGAACCTAAAAGCCAAGAGAACTAAATTGTTTATATATTGGCTTTTTATGCAAATTAGGAAACCAATGAATTATACAGATTTTATTTTTCCTTTTACAGTCAATGCCCTGCTTATTCACTCTATATTCAAAAAAATGTCCAGAACGTTCCTCTATCCTGTTTATAATTTAGAACCAAAACAGAGCGTTAGCTGTTAGACTGCTACAATTACTGAGTTTACAGTAGCAGTGTTTGCAGTTAGGTAGTAGGGTGCTGTTTGGTAGTGAAAAGATTTTTTTGTTCTTCAGCAGTGGGACACTAGGGGGCGCATAAAGATTAACGCTAGTCCTCATCAAACTCGGAGGAGAAGGCCGATACAGACAGTATTAAAAACAAGCATTTCCATCTGTCCAGTTTTTCTTGCCCACACTTTCTGCGCTGATGTTAGTGCTCTGATGCTGAATTCTGTAAGTAGTTAGTGGTGAAGATAAGTGGTGAAGTGGCTTCAGTATTTTTTGAGATAAGGCTACAATTCTCAGTGTGTGTTTTCTTTGCAGAAAAGTCTAATCTCCTTTTTCATGACAATAACAGGGCCCTGCAGATTCCCTGGGAGTGAGCATTGCAGGTGGTGTAGGAAGTCCTCTTGGAGATGTTCCTATATTTATTGCCATGATGCATCCAAATGGAGTTGCAGCTCAGACTCAGAAACTCAGAGTAAGTTAATTGTAGAGAAAGTTGTAAAGATTGCATAGGTAATGCAGAGTAAATACTCTGATCAGGCAATTAATTAGCAGTGTCATGGTAGACTTATATGTGCTTCAGGCTGTGACAAGAGTTTTTGCTGTTCAGATTGATGAAGCAATAACTCAACATGGGTAGCACAGTGAAAGATAATTGCTGAAAGATAGTAACTTTGAGAAGCAAGTCCTAAAGCAATCTTGCATCATTGAGATAGCTTGTGAAAATTGAAACTGGAGACGGGAGTTCAGAACTATGAACTTTATGGGTGAGTTCTGCTGATGAGCACAGTGGTCATTCCTACATCTGTATGTGTTCAGTCTGTTTTTTCTCTCATGCTTTCTATCCTTATCTGTCTTAGGATAGAGATAATGCTTTTTAGGGTGTGAGCTGAAGTGGGATCCAGCATTTACATGCATACCGTATCTGATCTGTACCATCTGGTTGAATTTGACTCAGTGCTTCATGGAAAATGGACAGGATTATTTGAGGATGTGTTAAATCATATAATCTCTAAAGTTAATTTACAATCTCAGTCTGTCTTGTGTGAAGTGTCATGTAAAGTGCAGCTCTTTTTTTTACATGCTGTGTATTTCTAGAGTATTAGGATCAGTTCTCTAAAGCATCATTACTTTTTTACACTGGATACACTAAACAAGTGTAATTTGCCAATTGTGATGTGGAATTTTTTGTGTCTGTAAGGGATCATTATGTAGGTCAAAGATGATACGCCTTTGAGAGAAAACATGCAGTGAACTGTTGTTAATTTAATACTACCTGGCCTGTGTCACTGATAAAATCCAACTAAATGGAGATACACAGATCTGCTGTTGTTGAAAGAAAGTGACAAATAACTCTATATAACTAAACTTACTGTTAGTCAGATTTTCTACAATTTCTTCTGCAGGTTGGGGACAGGATCATTAGCATCTGTGGAACATCTACTGAGGGTATGACTCACTCTCAAGCTGTTAGTCTCTTAAAAAGTGCTTCAGGCACTATTGAGTTGCAGGTAAAAAAATCTTCAATGGTATTTGAAGTATTTTCTGAATACTGTTTTGCCAACTGCTACAATAAATTATTTTGGTGTCAGCACTCTTTATTATATTGATTTACAAACTCTGTTCCTAGGTCATAGCTGGAGGTGAAGTGAGTGTCATAACTGGTCAGCATCAGGATACTCCCACATCCAATCTGTCATTTGCGGGACTAACTTCAACCTGCATTTTTCAGGATGACTTAGGGTCAGTAACTATAGAATATACAACCTCTGTAGCTTCTTACTTTAGGGGAAACTCATAGATTCTTTCAAATAATAAATTTATTGTTTGATCATGACTTACATGTTTGATATACATGGGAGCTGTAGGTCACAAACTGTCTTCTGTGTATTTCATTATGTGATTTTTCATTCTGCTTTATTTTTGCTACATTTCCTACTCTGCAGAATTACAGTGTGATTTGATTTCTTCTCTGTAAATGCAGCATCCTTTGTTTCACTGAGCTTTGATAGCTGAGATAATTGGTAGCACCCAAAATATTTTTTCTCAGACTTAAATAGCAGGGCCTTTTCCACAGTGCTACCTGTATTTCCATAATGTACTTTCTACCACTGGGCTATCAGGAGCATCAAGTTTTTCTGGTATACAAGGTGTATTGCTTCTGGTATATTGTAAGATACACCTTTGCAAACAATATTTGCTTCAAATGCTCTTAAATCGAAGGCGTTTTTTTCCTAGGAATAGGGAAAAGAGAAAATAGAACATTTTAGCCGCATACATAGGCTTCAAAAGAGAGAGGAAATATACCTACAAATGGCCTTGTATAAATGTACAAATTTAAACACAGAGTCAGTCATACATTAGAGGAGTAGAGAAGCAGTTAAACTTTACAATATAAACTGTTGGGGCTAATCATGGATGTTTTTTTAAGAGGTGTAGTGGGTTAGTCGAGTTTAAAAGTAGGTATTTGTTATGTAGATTTGAGGTACTAAAACTGCATCTGTGCTTTGCGGTGAGTGCTGTGGCACATTGCAGCTGTAACTATGCCCTGAGGTGGATGAAAGATGTGTTTAAAGTAGCTACCCTTCAGTAATAATGAGGGCATTAGACAATCATAGTGCTTTACAAGAACTAAAATAGTTTGTTATAATAAAAGCATTTATAGACCAGTGGAAAGGGAGATGTATTGCTTAGCTTGAAAGGAGAAATGTTTTTTTTGTTGAATATTCTACATGTTAATTCAGACAACATTGTAATGGTTGGGTTTTTTTACTTTTTTCAGAACTCCTCAGTACAAGGCCATTACTTTGGATAGAGGACCAGATGGCCTAGGCTTTAGTATTGTGGGTGGCTATGGCAGTCCCCATGGAGACTTACCCATTTATGTGAAGACAGTGTTTGCAAAGGTAAATGTGAATTTATTTAGTCAATACACTGACTAGTTCACAGCTGCTACTACTTAAGTCATGGCCTGAGTTTGAAGCCAAAGGATTGTTACAGTTTCTCACAGGTTTTCTTCCTCAGTTCAAGTGCTGGTCAAACTATTCTTGCAGTATTTGAAGAATGTGGTCTTAGCAAGATTGAGAATTTGCAAATGCATTTGACTGCATATGCTACAATCTTCATCTCTCTGAACTAGAATTCTGCACGTGCTTAGAACAAAAGCCCCCCCTTCCTTACATTTACAGGTCATTTTTTGCATGTAGTGGTAGGGACTGTTATATTTATTTTGACTGAGTCTGAAGAGCAGACCAAGGTAAAATAATTGAACTCAGTAGGAATATTGGAAGAAGTTTAGATACTACCCAGATTTGGTAGTTTGGACTGCCCTATGAAAAAGCCCAAGTCAGAGAAAAATGGAATAAAAAAATCCCAGACTTTTATGGTAAATCAAAGTACAGAGCTGGATTTGATTACTGACTTTGTAATACCAGTTACTGAAAACTTACTCAAGTTGAAAATTGTACTTCTATTGATAGTAGAGTTTTAAAATTCCACTCTCTGGATGAACAGGTTAAAGGAATATAAAAAATCTTGTATATCCAGTTTCTGAATGTTGTGAAACTTAGGGCAGGGCATACTGCAACGCTAACAGGCTATGTAAAGATCAACTGTATTTAAATCACTGAGAAGTAAAAAAGTATTACAGGGTTTGTGAACTAAGCCATCTTATTCAGACTGTAAGGACAATATGGCAGGGATTGAAAGAAATACATGAGTCTGCATTTGTGTGTTGTGTTTTTTCAGGGTGCAGCAGCAGAAGATGGACGCCTGAAGAGAGGCGATCAAATCATTGCTGTGAATGGGCAGAGTTTAGAAGGGGTGACACATGAGGAAGCAGTTGCTATTCTGAAAAGGACAAAAGGAACAGTTACTTTGACTGTATTGTCTTGAACTGGCTGCCCAAAGTGGTTGGGTCAATAAGATTATATTATTTACGTTATGCATAGCAAAGAGAATGGAAATGTTTATATAGGCTTCTTGCCCTTACAGCTTCACAGGAATGTGTCACAACAATGAAGAAAAATAGTATTTAACCATATTTTTGTATACAGTAGAATTATTTCTGTTACTGTCAAACTATGGGGATAGAGTTACATCAGCTATGGAAAGACATAGATATTTTTTCCTATTAGTATTATAATAAATGCTTGTGAGGCACCCACCGTTTAAAAAAAAAAAAAGTTTGCATTGATAACCACACAGCATAACTGGAATGTTTTGCCAGGAGGCTTTTGAGATTTGAAATATGTTGGAAAAATGAGAAAGTCACCTGGTCAACAAGGAGATGGCATGGGAAGCAGTAGTCAGAAAACATAAATGAGATTACTGAATAAAGGAAGTATTGATAAGAGATGGAATTTTGAGGAAAGAAGAAGTATGTAACCTGTAGGCAGATGATTAATGTACTAAATGGTTATTTGTATTATTTCACAATGTTCAAGTAGAAGGAGCTGTGTGGATTACTTTTATGGGGATTTTTGCTTCTCTCTGTATTTAAATTACATAACTCTTGGCACATTAATTAAAAAAAATTTAAAAAAAAATGTTTCAGTTTGGCTTAGGTGTGAGGGAATAGAGGTCAGTTCTTTTAGAGAAAGAGGGTGTGTGTTTTTGTTTTGAAAGGAGAGAACTTGTGATCAGGGCTGGAAAATCCATTTGCACATGGAAACTACTCCTCATGAATGAGAGTGCATAGCAACTGCAGTGTTTAAAGAACTAGACTTTTCTTTTATAATAGTAATGTTTTACAGACTTGTGGATATGAAAGCAGCCTTCCCAATATGAAATATATGTTAAGTAAAGGTTGTCTTTTTCCAGTGTGCAAGATTCACTATGGCTCACTGCAGATGTTTCTGTGAGCTGCTTGAATCAGAGCCACAAACCACTCAGGACAAGTTTACTTAGATACCGATAGACTTGTGAATAGTGGTTGAGTGGAAGAAGTTGATGTTACAATGTTGCTGTCATTATCAGTAGCAGCAAAAGTCTAGTCCTTCTTGGACTGTAGAGGCCTAGAACCAGGAGTTGAGGATGGGTAAAAGGATGAAAATCCCTCCTGGTGGAGGTGAGATTATGAAGACGTCCGTGAAGGTCTTTCTACACCAGAATTATGAAGAAGATTTGAGGGCTACAAGTATTTTTTTAGGATCATTAATTTCAGAGGTATAAATAGAAGACAGTAAGTATGATGCAACCACGTAGTTCTTCTTTGGGCAGCAGCATGGTCAATAAATATATCAACATCCTCAGTTTCCTAAGCTGAAATTCTCACTAAATTTTATCCAAAATCCACACTCACTGAAACTCTTAGCTCATTGTAGCCCACCCCTTACAACTGCTTCTCCAAACTATCTCTTAAGAATCTGGCAGATAAAGAACACTTTGCCCATGATTTACCTTCCTGCAGGAAAGTTTCAGATCTTTTGAGGAAGAGCATGCTAATTAGAAGCATTGATTAGCAAAACAGTGTTGATTAGAAAGAAGAAAAAAATAATTAAATTGTAGCAAAGAGGCCACCATGTCAGTTTGTTATTTAACAGAAATCTTAACTGAAAATACAGGCAATGGTCAGGCCATTATTAGGGAAAGATACAAAAGACTAGCATTTGTTACAGTGGGACACAAAACCAGGATTAGGAGTGTCTGTGAAATAGCATTAACAAATTGATAGCTGTATTTAAGTGGATTAGTTAAAAAAAAAATACCCTCTTTGTCTCTTTAACTATTCTAGAAGTTACACTATGGTAGACTAAGATGAAAGAAAACAGCTGGTACCATTACTGGCTGCTCTTACTGAACTGCTCTTCTATACCTGTTCTTCAGTTAAAGTGAGAAATGCCTACATTGGAGTATGTAAAGTCACTTTAAATAGTACTTACATTTCTAACAGAAGTGGTATACAGCTATTTTGTTATTGCTTGTCTAAACGGAAGATTTCAGTGAATAAATTCCAGACTGTCAATGAAAAAGAAATAAAGTTGCAGATCTGTTTCTGGTTGCTTTACAATGGCATGCTTGCATTGTTCATTTGGTTGTGAAAGATCAATTCAAACCAATGTAATTAAAAAAAAAAAGTGTCACTCTTTATGTGTACTTTAAAGCATTTGCTAAAAATTGCTTTATTTGGATTTTAAGATTTTAACTTTGCTTGTAAGCTCTTAGCAAATCCACAAGATCAAATACTAAAACTATGTAGAAACTAATCTGAAGCTGCCTTGTGTTTTGAAGCAGACATTATGAATCATTGTTCTGCTTATTTAAAAAGCATTCCTTGAGGCATAGGACTTGCCATGAAGGATCAAACCATGGAACCTGGAAGTTTGTTTTTGTCTGTAACCCTTGGGGCTGCTTTAGAGCGTAGGATCTTCCCTGAGCACTGCACAAGGAAAGCTGTTGCATGACTGCTGCTTAATGTCTGCCATGCACTGCACTGTTCCAGTTTTTCAAAGTTCCACCCCCCCATGACGTTCAGGGTGGTTTTCAGCAAACTGTTGTAGCACTCAGTCTTTCCTGAAGCCAGTGCATAGTAGGGTATGTGGTAGATCCACTCAATACTGTGCTGTTCGGCCCAGTTTTTCCACAAGATTGTTCTTGAAATGAGTGCCATTATCTCATTTGATTCTCAGTGGAGTTCCATGTCTCCGGATGATTTGCCTTTCCAGACCACGAATGGTGTTGCGTGCAGTAGCATGTG
>VWZE01012876.1:0-21448 GCA_013396675.1 Eubucco bourcierii
TCCCTTCCAACCTTACTATTCTGTGATTCTATGACATTATAGTGTTGTATCTAAAGAATCCTCTGCCTCATAGCTGCTTTGCATTGTACTTTGTTATGCATCCTCTTCCCTTTCTGAATTATGTGTCTTGAGTCAGTTGCGCTGTTCATTCGCTGCAAAAAAAATCTCTGTGGGACACTAAAAATATCATCTATATTAAGCATCATGATTTCTCTTTCCATTTTGTCTTGTTTGTCAGTGGGAGATGGGACAATCTGGTACTGGGAGTACAGAAATGAAGTTGACAGATTGCAGAATCATGTTAAAGGAGCTTTCTCCTCTGATGAGTTTCTGCACTTCCACATATGAAGCAGCTACATCATTTTCACAAGGCTTAGTACATGATTTCTCACTAAATCCTGAGACAAGAGACCAGACAAGCCTACTAAGGGGAGACTACTTCTGCAACCATTCAAATTTTTGTTGGGACAGCAAGAAAAGAAAGACTAATTCCCAGTATCCTGACCTGCACATGAAAAAGATAAAATCTTTCCCTCATCTTGCAGCCCCAGCATCCTCCATTCCTTAAGGCAGCACATTACTTTGGAAAAAAAAAAAAAAAAAAAAAAAAAAAGTGAAGTCATTTTCCTACTTCTTTGTCCAATTCATTAACCATAGCCTGCCAGTTTAACAGCACACCATCCTTTCTATTACAAGCATAAGGTAAGTAGATAAAAAAAAAATACCAATAAATGTGACTGAATTTCTTCACCCCTGCACATCACTGGGAGAATGGGAGGACTACTAGATCATGCCAGATTTTATGTCTGAATTGTGACTTACAGAGGTAAGTAAGAAAAAATTACTTAACTGGGAAATCTCAAGACTAAAAGACATTAAGAGAATATTGAGAGGTCTGGCTATAAGATGGCGATTAACAGGATGTGGAAAAAAGATCAGCAGGTCTTTCTTCTGTGTATTTTTTAAATTTGATGTATAATTTTAACACCTGCTCAAGAACTAATTTTTTCTCCATTTTCTATAAATGTGACCATATATGATAAAAAAAGAGTCAAAGATAACTCATTTTTACCTGAGGTAGCATTGTTACCTCATCAGTCTATAGGCTTGCTTCAGGGCAGCTTGAGAGGCTGCCTGTTTGAATCACTTTCATGACACTCCCAACCTCTGGGAAAAGAGTTTAGGTTCATGTGTGCTGGTTTGAGGCTAATTGGAATATTTTAATAGACAAAGTTACACTATAGGCTGTGAAAGGAAAACATCATGATGTCTACTTCACTCATACGCTTGCTGGAGAATTGTTTGGGAACACTAACCAAAACAATAGATAAGTCAGTCTCTCTCTGTCGCTTGCTGGAGCAGGAGCTGCTGGTGGGATCTAGCAGCTTCTGGGCTCTGGCTCCTCTGCTGATTAATCCTCACTAACCACTTTTCTTCTAACCCCCCTGGCTGATCCTCCTAATTTACCTTGCACGTAAGGCAAACCTTAGGGTAAGGTACAGGGGTGGGGAGAAGGTGGAAGGGTGGTTGGGAGCCCCTCCTGGGGTCTCTGATTTCTGGGAGGGGAGTTGTGTTGCTGTATTACCTTTTNTTACCTGAGGTAGCATTGTTACCTCATCAGTCTATAGGCTTGCTTCAGGGCAGCTTGAGAGGCTGCCTGTTTGAATCACTTTCATGACACTCCCAACCTCTGGGAAAAGAGTTTAGGTTCATGGCACTCCCAACCTCTGGGAAAAGAGTTTAGGTTCATGGCACTCCCAACCTCTGGGAAAAGAGGACAGGCTGAGAGAGTTGGGGCTCTTCTGCCTGGAGAAGAGAAGGCTTCGAGAGGACCTGATAGTAGCCTTCCAGTACCTGAAGGGAGCCTACAGGAAGGCTGGGGAGGGACTATTTACAAGGTCTTGCAATGACAGGACAAGGGGCAATGGGCTTAAACTGGCAGAGGGGAGATTTAGACTGGATGTTAGGAGGAAGTTCTTTCCAGTGAGGGTGGTGAGGCACTGGCACAGGTTGCCCAGGGAGGTTGTGGATGCTCCCTCCCTGGAGGTGTTCAAGGCCAGGCTGGAGGAGGCCTTGAATGAGCTGTACTAGTGGGAAGTGTCCCTGCCTATGGCAGGGGATTGGAACTAGATGATCCTTGAGGTCCCTTCCAACCTTACCATTCTATGATTCTATGATTCTATAGGTTTCCCACATAGCAATGCAGAAGGACTAAACTTGTGCAAGTTTAGGACAGAAGAAAATAACAAAATACTTAAATATTTACCTTTGCAACCAGTTCATGTAGTTCTGCCTCAGTTGGGAAGCAACCCAGTGACCTGACAATCAAACCAATCTCTCTGAAAGAAAGAACATCTTCATCAGTAAATCTGCAATACAAGAGTGCCTGTGGAGAATCCAGATACCAATTCATACCTTGTGTATGGGAATGTGCAGTACAAGCACACAAGAGTGCACAAGCATCTGCATGTAAACTTTTAATGCAATGTTTATTGTAAGCAATGTTTATTTTTAGAGATGTTAAATATCCTGTAGCATTTTGGAAGACTATATTTGTTCTTATGCTTCCCCAAAATTTCTTTTCTGCTAGCTCACTGCAGTGTACTGCATGCAGATTACTTTTCAACCAACTGCCCTCTAATTGTTAAGCTTAATTTCTGTAAAGTCTGTATTTATTCAGTTAATAAAACACTTGAAAACCTACTGAGATGAAAGGTAACAAACAAAATACGTGTTCATATTAAATGCTCTAAAGATATAAATTCTAGCTGCAGTAAAGAACAATTACAAAAGGTCAGGAGGGAGGCAGCCCTGCTATGCCTCTGCTGTGCTCTGTAAGGGTCAAACAGACCAACACAGTGGCCTACCACCACCCTGTTTATGCCACAAAATATATGTATGTAACTTCAATTTACTGATGAATCTGGTGCAGTTGTTCTGAGACTCTAAATTCTGACCAAAATGGCAATGCCAGAAAAAAATTTTAACATAGACTAGAAACAAAAATACTGGAAAGCTGCCAAAAAGAGCACTAATGAAACTATGACTGAAAACAAAATAACTGGACACTTCTTAGTGCTGGACACGATTTTACTAATGCACCTGAGGATACCATTGGCCTTCTTGGCCACAAGGGTACATCATTGACCCCACAGATAATTTACTCTCTACTAGAACTCCAAGGTCTTTCTCTTTGGAGATGCTTTCCAGCAGGACAACCCCCAGTCTGTACTGGTGCCTGGTGTTTCTTCTCCTGAGGTGCAGGACTCTCCACTTGTCCTTATTGAATTTCATGAGGTTTACCTTCACCCAGCTCTCTAGCCTGTCCAGATCTCACTGGATAGCAGCACAACCTTCAGGTATGTAAGCCACCCCTCCCAGTTCTGTTTCATCAGCAAACTTGCTGAGGGTACACTCTATCCCCTCATCTAGGTTAGATGAGCAGTACATTTGGTGGAAAAATTATACTGCCTAATTAAAAATGGCAGATATATAAATGTGATGGTTTGGGAGTTACCCATACCCTTACTCTATGAAAATCACCCAGATTACACTCAGCCGGTTGGAGGTTAAGGAATGAAGCTATATATTTACAGCTTAACACAATATACAAGTGTGTATATATACATACACACACACACAATATACAGTTATATACAAGTTAAAAGTAATACAGAAACACTAAATTCCCTACAAAATAATCAGATTGCCAGGAGAGTCCTGACCCAAACCTCCCCCTCACCTTCCCCCTTTTTTTCCCCCTCCCTTCAGAAATAACCAGATCAAACCCATATATCTCACATGACAAATCTGGAGAGATCTGAGGTGAGATGTCAAAAAGACAACAAGGAGATTAGAGGAAATAAAGGGTTAGGTTGGATTAGAGTTAAGGCAGAAAGCAGCCACAGACTGTCAGAGTGCAAAGGAGTAGAAAACAACTACTGAGAACTAACTCAGAAGTGTGTGAGAAGTGAGTGTCTTATCTGTATTTTGACTAGCTTCACTTCTCAGCAGAAGAATGAGTGATATAGGTTACTCTTGGTTTTTCTTTCTTCTCACAGCTAAGGATTTAATGTCTCTCAGTAAATAAATAAATAAATAGATAGATAAATAAATAAATATTTCCACTTAGCCTCAAACCAGCACAGTAAAGCAATGACCATTGTAAAACCTTCTTATAACAGTTAAGGTCCCAAATGTGGCATGCCAAGCACACATAAAATTTCATGGGTCAGTCTTCAGCCTCCTCAGATAGGTTGTGAGAATCTCCCATTCTGACTGAAAATACGAGAAGCACTACAATAGACAGAACAGTGGGAAAGCCTGGCTGCACAAAAATAGCTACAAACCAAAACCCAATCCCACACATTGAGTTGTAAAGAAGCAAAACTATCTGCTCAAATGACTCACTGGAACCTTGCTCTCCCTGTGGACATGAATGGAAGCTTGGCCACTGGCCTCTATGAAGTCAGATGTGACTAAGGTAAGCCAAGCCCTGAAATAGTTTTAAAAATCTGGCATTGTGGCTGCTGTTTCTGACAGTGTGTGTGTGCAATATCATCTTCCTCATACTTCATTTTCTACTGATTTGTATTTGCATTAGGAGTTATGCAGTGCCAGTGCTGGGCTGTCAAGCCATGGTAATTTTCCATGTTATTCATGAGAATCCGATATTTTAGACACTACTGTTGTGGCTAAGAATTGTGCTGTACTGCCACCTTCTGATACAAGATAATCAGCCATTAATAATCCCATTATTGTGATACAGCCCTGCAATATGAACCTAGGCATAATTAAACAATAAATTGTTGTTCCTTGTCAGTAGCTTTACTATGAAAGAAATTACCACGAAATAGTGCATTTATTATGTTAAATAGACTTTTGAGTGTCCCCTCTCCTGTCTGAATGAGTAATATTTTTTTTAAGTCTATTTGTATCATTTTATTATTGTAATAATTTCTCAAGTTATATGCATTATATAATAGATTGAGTGTATAAACATTCTATAGTTCTTCAGGCAGCACTACAGATGTAAATGACAAATAAATAAGCAACAGGTCATGGTACAGTGAGGGCTAAGGGGTGCCCAGGGCTGGGGAAGAATGGTAATGGCAGGACCTTAGGGCAGGGCTGGGCAGCCTAGGGCCCTTTCACTGCTCTGTCAGCAGATCGGTTGGGGCAGGAGCACTGGTGCAGCACCAGTCCCAATCATCAGACACCTCCCCAAGGATAGGCCAATGAGATATAAGTGGACACTACTAAAGAGCTCTGTAGGTGAGGAAATAGCAATTTCACTAAGTATAGAGACACGTCCTGAAATTCTATCTAGTATAACTGAAAAACATTTTTACTTCTATAGCATCTGTAATTCCTTACATTTAGTGTAACAAGATATCATGCTAAAACCAGCACATAAACATTTTACACCTCTCTTGCCTCTGTTTTATAACATAGAGAAGATGTCTGAAACATTTAAACATGTTTTCCAATTTGGCTTTGTGAGGAATGTCTAAAGCAAGTTCTCATACTCCTCTGTAGTCTTTATACTCAAAAATTGATTTCTAATTAAAAGCTCTGGTGACATTCTTGTAAAAATAGTAATTGGAAATACAAAAAACTGAATCTCCAAACTTTAATGACAGCACCTTGCAAAAACTTCAGAACCTGCTGTGAGGTATGTTTTATGTTTTATAATAAAGGCCCTAACTGCTGTGTGTACAGATGTTTATGTTAAGACTAAGTTAATGTAGCACTGTCAAATATCCAAACTTTTAGAATAACAGAACTAAGATCATTTAGAAGTTTTTAAATGTTACTTCCTTTAGCTCTGTATCTTGTAGCCAGTTAAACCCTGATCAGCCTAACAGTCCCTATTTTTACCTTCCACTGAACTTTTTCTTACTCCCTCAGACTTGTATTTTGTTCATATTTCCATGACATTGCATGCTAAAGCAATAATGCATGTAGGTTTTTTTCATGACTCTCATCTGGACATCCTATTCCTCCAGTCTGGTCACCTCATTTCAAAAAAGGAAAAAGCTAAACGAGAAGAAACACCCCAAAAAATTGCCAAAAGTATGGAACAGCATCTTCTGAGAGATTAAACACAAACAGACTCTTCAGCCTAATACTACTGTGATGGAGGGCAGATGGAAGGAAGGACATGGAAGTGTTGGAACGGGTCCAGAGGAAGGCCACGAGGATCATCATAGGGCTGGAGCAGCTCCCCTGTGAGGACAGACTGGGAGAGTTGGGGCTCTTCAGCCTGGAGAAGGCTTCCAGGAGACCTGATAGTAGCCTTCCAGTATCTGAAGGAGGCCTACAGGAAGGCTGGGGAAGGATTATTTACAAGGTACTGCAACGACAGGACAAGGGGCAACGGGTTTAAACTGGCAGAGGGGAGATTTAGACTGGATGTTAGGAGGAAGTTCTTTCCAGCGAGGGTGGTGAGGCACTGGAACAGGTTGCTCAAGGAGGCTGTGGATACTTGTTCCTTGTATTGAGTTCCTTGTATTCATCCCTCAGGTAGCTCAGATAAGGGTATTGAACTAAAAGGACTTTTGGTGCACTCAAATATGATCATTTTTATGCTAATTATACTGGTAGTAGTAATTTATATAATCAATTTATATGCAAACTCCTTTCAAGTCTCCTAAAAACACCTGTCAGAGCAATATCCACATCTCACATTACCACAGAAGAGGATCATGCAGGATATATTGCAATTGGAGACATCTACTGAAAGCTGGTAAGTGCCTCACACAGTGGGCAAGGACACACTCTAAAAGCAAGAGGGTCCACACTCTAGAAGCAAGAGGGAGCCAGGACCTGTAGTGCCAAATGAGTTGTCACAGCAGAGATTTGCTAGTAATAATTTATAGCCTTAGATGTCTAGATGTCACAATATCACTAGCCTTAGCAGTCTAGATGTCTACCAGACAAGTTTTCTTGTCTAGTGCAATTTCCTCTTGCCTCTTTACTCCACTAGTTCCAGCATCCCTCAAGTCAGATTCAATCTTCAACAACTGTGAATAATGCAAAATGTCTATTATACACGTTTAGACCTAATTGTCCAATCATGGCCAAAAGGACTGTTTCAATTACATTTTTTGATAAAGCAGAGGCAGGTTGTGCTGGTTTGAGGCTAATCTGGAATCTCTGAATGAGAGAAATTAGATCACTGGTTGTGAAAAAATAATGATGACATCTGTATCATTCATTGGTTTGCTGAGAGGGATAAAAAGTCAAAACATAAATAATGTAATCTCACTTTCCCTGGGACATTGCCCTGGTCACTTCTCTGTCTGGTCTCTGTGTCGTTTGATCTAATTGTTTTAACCCTGACCTGCTCTGACACCTCACATCTAATTTCTGTAATTAACACATAAGCTTTGCCGGCTGCTACGGGCTTCCACTTTGTTTATGTGTGGGTTTCTGAGACAGAGGGAGGAAGAAAAAGAAAGAGGGGTAGCTTTGAGCCCTTCTGGGCAGTTAGTTTTGTCTGGGAGGGAATTGAGATTTCTGTATTATTTCTAACTTGTCTATAATTGCAAATACTTGTATATATTGTGCATATAGGCTTGTAAATTTTGCAGTGTTGTAAATATTGCTTCATGGTACTTCCAAACCATCTGAGTTAGTCTGGGTAATTTCAAGTAGGGGGGAGGGAAGGTTCCTAACCCATTACACAGGTTGAGAGAGAGTTCTCTCTGTATTATATCCTGTATTTTAGTGCAAAGATATTTACTAACCTGACATGCACAGTTTTATTGCCTTCACGGTCAAACACCTCAAAAGATTCTATAATCTTTTGCTCAATTTCAGCTACGGTGCCATCTGCAAAAAAAGAAGCATAAGAAAAGAAAAAAAAAAAAAAAGATTCACTGAGCTGTTGCAACTGGTTTATTACCACTCTGAGAACTCTGACAGCAGATGCACCAAAACTGATAGGGATGGGAAAAGTACTTTCAAAAAGCAGAAGTTGTTTGGGGGAGAAAAAGCAACAATGACAAAATCCCCTAATACTACTCTATGGATAGATACAGAATGTGCAATTTATATTATAATATTGCCTTACTAATGGTGTGTCTCAGATACCTGATCACCTAGCAGCCCAGGTAAGGATCCCCGCTTAGAGTATGCCACAGGTCCTTCTGCTCCATAACCCTGAGCCCTTGCTGGATGCTGGATGGTGACAGGGAAAGGAACACGGCAAAACTGACCACAAGCTTGTCTTGAGATAGTGTCAAGGGTTAAGGCTAAACTGGCCACTAAATGAATGACAGATGCTCTCTATTAACCTCTTTTCTCTCCCAGAAGAATAGAAAGGGAATAAGTGAGAGTTAGAAAAAGAGAAAAAGAAACGGAAAAAAAAAAAGCTTTAAGAAATAGTAACAATAAAAATAAAATATAGTAAGAAGAAAATAATGAAATCTACACAAAACCAATATTGAACTCCCTTGATGACGATCACATTACCACTGATAATGAAGGGCAGGCACTGGGGAAGTCCCAGATTGAACTAAGGGAGATGGGAACTAGAATCAGGAACTGTATTTTACAGTTTAAGGCCGTAGCCTACTGTCTTAACTGTAAATAAGTTAGAATTCCAGTCTAAAGGATAAACAATTTTGGATTGGACATAGAAAATAAGATAAGTTTATCTAATTCCACTGGACTGCTAAATATCTCATATTTTCAAGTACAAACTTTGTCTCTCTGACTGCTTTCTGCTTGGCTTCTGGATTCTCTGTCTCTGCTCCTGACCTTGCATGCAGGCAGATTGCATTCTGTTTTGATTTTGTAAGGTACAGGAAGGGGGAGAGAGTTGAAAGTGGGTATTGTATTACTGAACTGTAAATAATATGTAAACATACCTTATACATGTTTATTATCTTTTACATTTTTACATTTAGTCTACTTTTGTAAATATAATATCTTTTAACTTCCAGAATTCTGAGTAAGTGTGGTAAATTTACTCTGGAGGGTAAATTTCAAATTCATTGGGGTGCAGATCCAACCCACAGCATGGATTCAGGAACGTGTGGTTTGAGATTGAAGGCAGAAGCATGGACAGAATCCCTCTTGACTGGCCATAGAAGAAAAGGAAGGCCTGACCTTAGTTTTACACTGAGCATGATGTACAAGGAATGGAATACCTTGTGGTCAGGTTTGGGTCACCTGTCCTGTCTGCTCCTCCCTGCAAGTAAAACCTTTTTATTTACTTTCACTTATGGCACATCAACACAGCACACACGGTTTAGCAATGATCCTTGGTTTCTGTAGAAGCAAGTTTAAGCAAAAGCCTTTCTGCAAACCAGTCCTTAGAAGTAACTACAAACACCAAGTAAAGGATAAATGAAGATTGAAATGGTTAAACCACTTATTGTTGTAGTTCAACTCTAAAAAAACCCCAGAATATAGGTAGTAAAGTGATGAATTTTACTTTCTTGGTTCCTGGGGCTATATACAGCTCCTAACTTCAGCTAGCAAACCAAATCTCAGAAGGCAGCATTTTGTGAGCTAGCCCCACGGGTCTCCACAGAGACACCACAGGGAAAATTTAAGTGACAGTCAGAACATAGCTGTGTCTTCTGTATTCTCAACATAATGTTAAAAAATATACTTTTTCTCTACCAGAACAGATTTATTTCCTTCTGTAAGCAAATCTGGCACTAAAGGGTTTGTTGAGCAGCTCTGAACAGCACTAAATCACTGGACATTGTTTCCACAGACATAACCCATACCAAATTTTTTACAATCTCAGTATCTTGGGAATCCCTGGGGCTGCAACATACAACTATTTTTGTCATTTGCTCTCTTGCCCTCATGATAGAAATGTCTGTTTTCTGGCAAAGGATATAAGAAATGAACCTAAAAGATGTATCAGCTTTATGATTGCCCTGTTTTAATCTTGACCCATTCACTTTTTTGTCGTATTTTCTCGTCTTGTTCTGCTGCTGAAGGTATAGACTGGCTCGATGGGTGCCTGAAAGATGCCCAAGTTCAGCCCAGCACAGGCTGCAAGCACTTCAATACAGCAGTGGATTGCCCCAGTGTGGCAGGTATGACCACCCCCAGGTACAAGCGCAGAGTCCTGACTGACACCGAGCAAGGGGTGGAGGCTTGGCAGAAGCTGAGGGGATCAGCTTGATGCCCCCTGACATTAGCTGGTGTCTCTAGGTCTAGAACTCAACTCTACAACTAATTAAGAAATTGACCACAGCACAATCCGCAAGGGTATCAACACAGTTCAGCTACGGAGAGAGCTGGGTTCTCTCCACACAGTAGCAGCCTGGCAGTCTTCTTGGCTTGATGACTGAGCCTTCTGTAGAAACAAAAATGAAAGGAAGACAAGGAAACATTATGAGTACCGAAACTAGGTAGCCATCCAGCATTTTCAGGCTTTGCCTTCCATGAAAATAGTATACATCAATCTTAGGAATTTCAAGAGGCCTGCCAAAGAAAGAGCCTGAAACTAAATTAGTGATTTAATCTAGACACCAGATAACCTGTATTTCTTCTGAGAACTGAGAGGAACTTGTGACTAGGAGTCATATCCATGGTCAAACATACAGTATACTGTAGTCCTCTTGAAGACTCTATGTGAGATGAGTGAACACCTAATAAGCTATTGCCTAAATCTCTTGTAATCCCCAAGGCAAAGATGTTCAACATAGTTCAGGATGGCAAAGCTTGTTATCCAAAGACTTCTATGATCTGAAGTGTCTAAAATTCTCTTCAGGAGGAAGGAAAATGTGGACTCCAGCTCTAGGATAAATAACAGACAGAAGTTTAAAACTATCCCTTCCAGAAGGGCAACAAGAGATCAGACATGCAGTTAACTTGATATATGTTATGATCCAATGCACCAAAATCTTTCTGCACATGGATAATCCGCTCCATGGATAGATCAGTGAAAGTTTTGTGTTGCTCTGTGGAGCAATTTTTTAGCAGTTTTATGAACAGAAATATCTAAGCTCTGATTGAACAAAAGATGTCACACACTTATTCTACTAACTAGAAAAGCAATAGATAATACCAAGGGTAAAAGTATCTCATTAATTCTAATGGTTTAAATAAATATTGAGCCACATCATGTCAAAAAAACCCACTCCAATACCTACAACTACTTACAGCCATAATGCATCCTGTAGGGATAATATACTATTTCCAATGCCATGTTGCTACAACTTTTCAGATCCTTGTAATTTTTTATCATTCTCATTTATTCACTTACCACATAATCAATAAAAAGACAAAATGTCTTAAAATTAATTCCTCAGACACATTAACAGAAAAGTTCTTTCATTATCAGTTTCCTTTCCTATACTATCCTTTGCTATTTTCACAGTTGGTTTAGCACAAACTAGATAAAGCTCTAGATACTGCCAGTTAAGCAAGACTGGCAGGAATCTGGGAGTCCCAAATTAATTCTGATGGTTCTTTCAGACTGAATTGTTCATCTTCAGATTGTCCAGATTGTTCCCTGGCAATCTGAGGCCCATTTGATACCAGTCCTTAAGCAGCACAGTTGTGACATTTCCTCTTCAAAGACCACAGCATTGTAGGGAATAGAAGCAATTAAATAAATGTTGCTCTGTCAGACTCTTGAGTAATGAGCATCTTACAAAGTGATTTCTAGCTGATATAATTCACTAGATTCTAGCATTTGCTTAACTGTATGAGCCTGCTCTCTTTGATTCCTTAGGCCCAGTTGCTCTGATAGTTCAAAAACTCAGATCTTCCTTTCACTGAACAGAAATCATGTGCACTATAAAAGAGGTATCAGAAGCACAGGTAGGTCAGCATTAAACAATGACCTAAAATGCTGGGGAGCAGAATCAGTCTGCTGCTCACAGAAAAAGATTTAGTCCTAGTATAGCCTGATGATTTACAATACGCTAAAACCTTTTGAACTATTTGTAAAGAGTAAAATTAAAGTTGATTTGTAGGAGCATCAGTTGATCTGATTTTATTATTTATTGTTACTGGTCAACACACATGAAACATTAATCTTTATAAACATTAATCTAAGTATATTTTAATGGTCAGTTTTGTATTTAAACTCCTATATGTATGTGGACACCTGTCTTTGGTGACAGGAACCCTTTCTCACACTGGGCCAGGTGAATTTGAAAGGACAAGGGACACAACTAGGTATCCTCAACTCAGTGATACTTTTAGAGTAATTTACATGTTGTTCTGGAGTGGTGTTCTGGTTTCATTTAAAGTGGGAATGGAATGCTAAGACTGCCATGAAGAAGGAGGAACAGCTTTAAGATGGCAAAGGACAGAAGAGGGGACATGATTGTCCAGGCAGTCACATTAGAAAACATGAGTCATAAACACTCTCTTCCTGCTCATGGATCCAAGATGTGGTATTTAATCACCCTCCCCACACTGCTCCAACACTCTTCCATAAGGTCCTTATGACCATCCTTTATAAATCCTTGCTCTTTCCATCATCTGCAGAATCACAAGTAATGCTGTCTTGCCATAAAATGCCAGTTGAAAAGAAGTGAAAAGGTAGTTGAGATAGAAGGAATGTTCAAGTCATCCGGAGATGGAAAAGATACAAAAATTAAGTGTGAAGTGCCTGCTTAAAAGCTAAGTCTACTGCATGGTATTTAAAAACAAACAACTTCAGACAACAAGGAGAAATAACTAAACAGATCTTACACCTTTAATACAGAGTTAAAACTCTAGAAAAGTGTTAATAGAATAGCAACCCCCAATGCCATTCTTGAAGAATAAATACCATGTCCCCTTTGAAGGCAATTCCTAATTTATTATCTAGGTGTACTGGGCAAAAGAATGGAAAAAATTAACTAAAAAGCAAAATATATTTGTCTTTGATGTTTGCAGCCATCATTTTACCTGATCTCTCCCAAAAATCCTTCATAAACACATAATCATAAGAATTGGGAAAAAAATCTTTTACTGAAAAGAAATACTTGTATTATATACATACATATATATGTATGTATATGCATGTATAATATGTATATGTATGTGTGTATAGGTATGTATGTACATATGTGTGTGTATATATATATGTATATATATGTATATATATGTATGTATGTATGTATGTGTATATGAAGAGAGGTGGAGGGAGCTGGGATTGTTTAGCCTGGAGAAGAGGAGGCTCAGGGGGTCCTTATTGCTGTCTACAACTACCTGAAAGGTGGTTGTAGCCAGGGGGAGGTTACCTTCTTCTCTCAGGCAACCAGCACCAGAACAAGAGGACACAGTCTCAAGCTGTGCCAGGGGAAGTTTAGGCTTGAGGTGAGGAGAAAGTTCTTCACTGAGAGAGTCATTGGCTACTGGAATGGGCTGCCCAGGGAGGTGGTGGAGTCACCGTCCCTGGAGGTGTTCAAGGTGCGTTTGGATGTGGCACTTGGTGCCATGGTCTAGGCTTGAGGTCTGTGGTGACAGGTTGGACTTGATGATCTTTGAGGTCTCTTCCAACCCTGGTGATACTGTGATACTGTGATATATATATGTATATATATATATGTATGTATGTATGTATGTGTAGATATATATATATGTATGTATGTATATATACACCCCAAAACCAGTAAGAGACTCCACAATTCCAGCTCTGGGGAGGTTACCAGCTGTGATGAGATTTAATCAGGCTTTTAAGCAAGTATTACCATCACCTAGCTCAAGATACTAAAAGGCAATCACAATACTTAGCATCATCAGCCCAGGTGAAATATCAAATAAGCTCATCAGTTTCATCAAGACATTGTGCTTCCACAATGTGTGATGTCAGTGTGATGTCATCAGATGAACTCCTAACAATGATATCAGCATTAAGGTGCCCTACGCTACTACTTCTCTTTCCTAACTTCAAAGCAAAGTACACAACTTCCTAAACTATTCTCCCACAAATGCTTGCTTTGCCTTCATGCTCAACTGACTTAAAAGTAATTCAGAAACCCTGCTCCACCCCAAATAAGAAAGTGTTAGAGCATTTAACTAATTCTATTTTAAGGAAATTACTAAGGAAAAGGAATATAGAGAAAGAAATCCTGAGCCCATTCAAATGTGACTTTTTGTTAAGACTTTTTTGTTCCCTAGAAGAAAAAGGCGTATACTAGACTTTTTCTGATGACCTTCTTAATTCCAGAGGAAGCTTAATGAATGTACAATCAGCGTAATCCACTGAAAGAGTAATTGTATGCAATGTTCTAAAACTAGTGAGGCAAAAGAAGTACTTTCTTCTTTCCTGTGTACCTTCTATAACAATGCACTATATTAATTAAATGTACCAGAAAAGAAAGGAACAATATGATTACGCTGTACGTTCACAGAATATGCGGTGTTGTTTCTTTGGGTCTTGTGATACATAATGAAACAATTTGAGATGTGTGCTCATTGAAGAGTCTTCAATGTGGAAAGACAAATCTAGCAGATTTTGAAGAAAATCAAGAACTTGGTTCCTCCAAAGAAGGGACAACTCCTTCCTGAACAAAGAACGGACAACCAATTCCTGAACTGCAATCTGAAGAAAATAGTCTGATACAAAACAACAGGAAATGTGTCATCTGAGGTTAGCTCTTCAAACTAATGAAGAGATAAAAGATGCAGTTTCAGGAAATTTGTTATAGGTCACTTCCCAACAAATTACCAGGCTATTTTCACTGATAGTGGTATCTAAGCTATGGCCTGCAGAGACAAAAAGGGATAATACTTTCTCTCCTGGGGGAGAAGCACCCCATGTTACAGGGATTATACTTAGGCAATCTGAATTTTGTTCCTCATAAATGAATAAAAAAAAATTATCTCTGCAGAGGCCACTTTAAATAATTCTCAAAACAAAAACGAAATCTCAAGAACAGCAAAATCTTTTTCTTTCACGTTCTTCAGAATTGTTGAGAACTAGCTGTATCATTGCTACCTATCATTTATGTTTGTAGCAGCATACAATGTGGTATTTAGATAAACAAGCAAACCCATCATTAGGATGAATCAACAAGATCAAACCCCAACACTTACCATCACATATGTGAGCAACATTGCACTAAAAGCATAACCTCACCCTATTATCATACCTCCTTTTCTAATGGTAGTACATGTGAAAGCTGAAAAATTACCTGGTTGTTTCCATCACAGTAACTGACCTATAGAAAACTAATAGAGAATAAAAACAAAGGGGCTACATTTTAAAATGCACAGAAGGGAGCTCTCAGATTGGAGCAATCAGAACACGCTTTGCACAGCCCCATGGCACGCAGTGTGAATAACCATGAGAACAAAACCACTAACAGTACGCAGAGTTTTAGAATGATCAGGTAATTAATTTAAAGTCTGATAATAAAACACAGGCTGTCAGTTTTATAAAGACTGTGTCAAAGTTAACTGCAAAAGCTACTTAAAATTCTGGAACAAAAATATTAAACACCGTTTTTTCCATTGTGTCTTCTTCACATAGGACCATTGTAATAGGTAAAATATATAATAATGATACATGAAAATTTAAGTATCTTAAATCCAGTTTTGGCTACATTAAGAAGTTTATAAATCATGCTATTATTAAAAAAGTTCTGTTCAACTACAATGGAAATATTTTGATTATTTCAATTAGAATTTGACAAATACATTAAAGAAATTTTAAAAAATCAACAACTGTGCATGTCATCCTCCAAGTTGAAAAATGCATCAATGTATCAATATGTGATAATCAGTTGCCAATATGAGCTACAAGTTGTCAAAAACTTTACCTCATGAAACAAGATCACAGAATCATAGAATGGTAAGGTTGGAAGGGACCTCAAGGATCATCTAGTTCCAATCCCCTGCCATAGGCAGGGACACCTCCCACTAGTACAGGTTACTCGAGGCCTCGTCCAACCTGGTCTTGAACACCTCCAGGGAGGGAGCAGCCACAAGCTCTCTGGGCAACCTGTTCCAATGCCTCACCATCCTCACTGCAAAGAACTTCCTCCTGACATCCAGTCTAAATCTTCTCTCTGCCAGTTTAAACCCATTGCCCCTTGTCCTGTCATTGCAAGACCTTGTCAATAATCCCTCCCCAGCCTTTCTGTAGGCCCCCTTCAGGTACTGGAAGGCTACTATATCATGAATATTATTCTAGACTTACATTGTTCAGTAGATGTCACTTTAAATGTCATGGCATTCTAAAATGCTACAGATTAAGACCTTTTAATACATATGGAAACCAAAAATAACAAAACAAATGGGAAAATTAACAAACTAATTCAGCTGTTGAGGAACAAAGTATAGAAACTATTAGTGCCTTGATAGGCAGTCAAACTTTTAGCTTCTCATAAAATTCTTAATCTGACTTTGTAACACAGAACAACATAGGCCATGGAGGATGCCACATCAAGCTGGAAAAGAAGCTATAAATAGTCAATGTCTTTCCTCACCTAGTATATCCAAAGATGTTTAAATCCTTAGTTTACACTGCCTCCAAAATCCAGTTCCTATTAAAGTGGCATTGATTCGAAAGAGAATATCCACCATTCACATAGTTCTTGGCCAGCTATCTGCCCACAGAGGTGCCAGAGTCATGATCAACCTTGTCTACTGTCCTCCCTTCTGGATCAAACATCCATCTCATCGATGGAGAAAATATTTCTCTCCCTCTCGTACACATCCTTTAAAGTTATCAAGCCCATTTTAATGTTGGCAATTCTAGTTGCCCTTACAAGATGCCATCACTTTGCCTGGCCTGTGCTGGGCAAAGAGGCCCCACACCCCCACACAGCCCCAGTGCACGGAGATTACTCTCTACCCTCAGTACTTGATAACTCATCTGTCTTGAGTCACGATGATAAAACAGCTTGAACAGCTGCTCTGTTAAACCTGACTCCCACACCCTTACCATGATCCTGTTTGCTTGTTCTGTCCAGAGCTTGCACTGCATTTCTTAAAGCCAGGGAGTGCAGATGGTAAAGTATGTCAGCATGAGGCCCCAGTGGAACTGCAGCCACTGCCTGGGCATGCTGCAGTTAATGCACTTGCCTGTGGGAATGAAGACGGGTAAATTACGAGAGATATCCTTACTACCTCTGCAAATTCCTTAACAGATGCTTGCTGTAACACAAAATTGTCCACATGTTGGGGGGGGAGACCAATAAACCACTATTTTCTGCATCATTTCATATACTACAACCCTGGCAACCTCCTTGTGCCAAGGCTTCTGAAATAGAGGCATTGGTTCCCTGGTTCCACACAATTCTTCCTAGAGGTATCCAGAATGGAGGATTGCAATTTGTTTGTCAAAAAAATAAAAGGTTTAAGGACTTCACACAAAATACAAATTAAACTTACTGTAAACTTACTGAAACTATTTATACTCAAGGAAAACCTCCAAGTGAAGAGAAGAGGGGCAGGGAATGTTAAATGTTACAAGTGGCTGAGTGGGACTGGGTCACAGTAGGAATCCTACTAGTATCATACAGTGCTTCTTACAATGTGTAAAACTCCACTAAGTGCTCTTCAGGGCCGGAAATGTGTCAGGTTTGCTTGTGATGAAGGCATATAGAAGATGGACTGCAAGTTTGGCATCATTAGGGAAAAAAAAAAAGGAGCAGCACATACTGAGGATGCAGTAAGAAATACGACTCTGCCTTTCCTATTTCCTGGCAGAGCTCCTTACACAAAATTGCAGACAGGCAAAGGTAGCTGACATCAGTGGTCAACTCTGTTTGCTTTGTCCCAGAGCACCATTCCCTCCAGGACAGCACCCATTTGCTCTCCTGTACCTCTTTTCCTAGTTTTGTGCTATCATCGTTATTTCAGATGTTAAGATCACAGAATCATAGAATTAACCAAGTTGGAAAAGACCTTTGAGCTCATAGAGTCCAACCTATCACCTAACACATTCTAATTAACTAAACTATGGCACTAGGTGCCTCATCCAGTCTCCTTTTAAACACCTCCAGGGACAGTGACTCCACCATCTCCCCAGGCAGCCCATTCCAATAGCCAATCACTCTTTCTGAACTTTTTCCAAATGCCCAGCCTAAACCTGCCCTGACACAGCTTGAGACTGTGTCCTCTTGTTCTGCCACTGGATGCCTGGGAAAAGAGACTGACACCCAACTGGCTACAACCTCCCTTCAGGTAGCTGTAGAGAGCAATAAAGTCTCCCCTGAGTCTCCTCTTCTTCGGGTTGAAGAACCCCAGCTCCCTCAGCCTTTCCTCGTAGGGCTATGCTCCAGTCCCCTCACCAGCCTTGTTATCCTTCTCTGGACACATTCAACCACCTCAACATCTTTCTTAAATTCCAACTCATTGTATGCCACTTGTTAATAGTCTCTCCCCTTCCCTACATGGAGGAAAATCCTTCCTTTCCAATGTTTGAACAACTTGTCTTAAGCAGCTTGTTGGCGAGAGCAAGCTCAGTCTATACAGTCCTGTAATACACCGTGGAAGAATCACATGGTTTGATAGGGGAAAATTAATTTTCTTGTTGGCATTTAGCCTGAGTGATGCAACACAGATACATATCAATACATGTCAGTGACAGCACTTCATGAATCCCTGAAAGGTTAAAAAAAACATGCCCTAATGTTTTCACTTTACACAGTCTGTCTAGATATGGTGTATATATATTGAAGCACCAGTTTCCATAAGCATGAGCAGAGAAGCCTGCATTCCTGGGAAATGGTCAAGGAGTACTACTTAGCTATACTAAGCTAGAGTTCAATTTTATCAAACTTGAAGTAATGTCTAAGGTTTGATGAGTAATCAAGTTCTCAAGGGTTTTTTTGTTGGTTTGTTTTTTTTTTTTTTTAATGAGAGGATATGGAAGGAGTCCTTTCTACTTTCACTGCATAAAAGAAATTTGGGATTTAGTCTATGTCTGCCAAAGAGGGGAAATGGAAGTGTAGTGGCTAGCTGGTTGATACGACCATGCATCTGGGATGTAGCAAGCATCATGCTCTAGGTCAAAGCAATTAAGACGACACAGATGCTGGCAGGGATTCCTGGGCTGCCATAAGCCTAGGCAGTAGGCCACAGCAGTACCTAGCTGACACAGGCTAGTCCAGCCCGTGGAAATGGAATTATTCAGCTGAGGTCAGGACTTGGTCACAGAACTAGATTCTCCTGCTAATTAAATGTTCTGGACTCAGCACTGTGGTTAAAAAAAAAAAAAAAAAAAAAAAAAAAANGGCCTAATCCAGGTGAAAATTTGATCCCACATACACAGGAGCGCGAGCAGGTTTTCTGCTCTCTGTTTTGACCAGAGAGGATGATACTGTGCAAGAGGATTACTATCTGTAAGTAGCAGGGAAGTGCACAAGCAAATACTTGGCACACAGTGCTCCTCCAGCTCCAATTCACTGTTGTTCTGCTGCTTCTCCAAGGACTCTTAAGGAAAACATTTCTTAACTTTGAGGGGTGGCAGAGCACTGGAACAGGCTGCTGACAAAGGTTGTGGAGTCTCCATCTCTGGAGGCAATTCAAAACCTGCCTTGACATGTTCCTGAGTGATTTATTCTAGATGATCCTGTTTAAGCAGGGAGGTTGGGCTAGATGATCTTCAGAGATCACTTCCAACCCCTACGATTCTGGGTCTCTGAGACTCTGCACATGATCAGGTATGACTTCACCTAGGCACAGCTTTGAGCTCCTCCTCCCATCTCCCACTGTCCCCATCTCTTGGCAGTTAGTGCACAGTGACAAGCACCTCAACAAGCACATTGTCAAGTGAGTTCACAGCTGTCTTGCACCTTTCCTTGTAGCTACAGCTACTGATTTTTATCAGAGTACAAAGTCTCTCTCAGTTCTGAAACAGTTAATAGTGAGAGCTAATGCCCTGACCTGACCTTCTTAAGCACCTTACTCCTTGTATTCTAACCCACTGCCACCCCTGTATTAAATAGTGCAGGGTCATGTTGTGAACAGTAACATACAGCTTATTGTCCACATGCCTTGTGAAGATACACAGTACAGGGAAACAGAAGGAATGCATTTGGGGTATGCCCAAACCTCAAATAAAAACTAGGGATAACCTCTCAGAGCTTGCAAAAATGTGGAGTTGTCACTGCAGAAACCTTTGGCAGTCATCCTGAGTATCTACCCAAGTACAACAGCACTGATCCTAACCAAAGCTGTTTCTCTTTGCAGCTCTCACACAAGTCTGTTTGCCCACATTTTGTCCATTAGTTGTTGCAGGCTCCTTGCAGAAAAGTCAGTTGTTGTTTGTTTTTCCTTAGTATTTGGTCATGTGTTGAAACATCTTTTATTTCCTCAAACCTTTTTGCACTTCTTGGAGGGAAGTTGCCTTAGTTCCAGAGGCCTCAGAACTGTTTCAGTGTATTGCTTTGGAAGCAGCACGCAATAAAGTCTTTCAGGAAGAAACACATATCCAAATTAGATCCAGTAGATCTCTACAACCTAGATTTCATCCAGCCAAGCACACCATCCTTTTGCAGCTATTCAACTGGTGGCTGAGTGACTTCACAAAGCAACTTCATGAGCTAAAGCAGAAAGCACTGAGTAGTATCACTCACCTGAATCACTTGCACAAGTCCACCTCTGACTGTAAAGCTTTCCTTTTGCTAGTTGCTGTCCACACGGAAGCTCCCAAATACTTGCTCTTGCATACAACTGACACTGAGGGCAGCAAAACACGCTTTGTCACACTAACTTGGAGAATGATAGGGGAAAATTTTTCCCTTTTCATATAAAGATTTTCTCTTCTGAACAGACATTGTGGATACATGTCTCTAGTCACCCAAAGAAAGCAAAAAAATCCCATCTACGTGTGGATATAGATTGCCTCATGTACACTTGTGATTCACAGATAATATACAATTCATATCTTATACTTCTCTTGAGGTAAGTCATGATCTTATTCTCCCTACTGTGAAGTGAAAGAAATGCCAGCGCTTGATGTTTGTTAGCCTGCAAAAAACAATTGTGGCATTCCTTTAAAGTCAATACCAGCTGTATGGAGTCTCCCTTTTCGCAAGTTAGAGATAATCTCAACATAAATATCCATTAGGGATGTCTTGCACATCCCTGGAATTCCAACTCTGGCAGTCACACCAGTCAGCACTCCTGTTGCAGCTCTGAGCTAACAAAAGCAGTAATCTCCACTGTTGCAATCTTTTCCACATCTTCCATCTCGGCCACACCTGAGATATGGAGTTAAGCTTACCCCATACTTTATGTTCTCTTCCCTCACCAACCAGCAAAATGCCCTGGCAAGGAAATGCAGCCCTCTTGGTGGCACTGAGTCTTGCTATACCTCCAGCTGTAAAGAGCTAAGACATTGGCAGAACACAACCCATGCTGCTATGCCGTGTGGTCATAAAAGGTATTTGTCTCAAGCTTTTCTGGACTCTTTTCTGGACAGTGCTGGTCCCAGAAATGGATGGCAGAGCCACAAAGGACAACTCTGACTCCCAAGGCCTACAACACATAGAATGGTAAGGTTGGAAGGGACCTCAAG
>VWZE01012880.1:7663-17771 GCA_013396675.1 Eubucco bourcierii
GGCTGCAGTGGTGGTGAGGGAGTGCGGGGGGTGGGCGTGGAGGAAGGGGCCTTTCAGCCTGTCTGCAGAGGAACCCGGCTGGAGGGGAAGGGTGGGGTGGTGCGGTGCAGCGCAGCCCCCGCGCCGTGTGCAGCGACCCCTGGCCGGGCGGGGCCTTCACCCGCTCCTGCTGCCCGGGCCGTGTCCACCGGCCGAGATCTCGGTGCCCAAGCCCCTTGGCTCTGTTTCCGTCGGGCTGGTCGAGGTGGGTTAATGCCGCAGCTGGTGACCGTAACGGGCCTTGACAGCGGGCCGTGAGGGCGGGGATATGTTCCCGGCTGGCGTTCGTGCGACGAGGAGGAGTCCCTGGGCCTCGGCAGCCGCCGAGGGACAGCAGGCAGGAGGGGGTGCGGGTGACCCTGATAATCGTTTTATGTTGGCCTACGGCTTGCGTAATCAGCGATCAATTATTTATTTCATGCACCACTTAGGGGTCTGAGGGGCGACGTTAGGCCTTTGATATAGATCAGTGCAGCAGAAGGAAGGCCTCTTTCCACGAGTGTTGCAGGGAATGGAAGTGCAGTTATTTTGGGGGGTTCAAATAGTGTTCTTAATGGATGTTTTTCTCCCTGTGCAATTTCAGGGGACATGAACGAGGGAGGTTGTTACTCAGAAATTTTTAAAGATCAAGTGGAAGCCGTGGTATTCTGAACAAGAAAACAACCTAGTGTGTTTTTTTTCACGTGGTAGATTGTTGTTTTCCTCATTCTCTGGCAGGTTGGGCTGCTCAGCTAGCCTGGAGAGAAGGAAATAATGTCTTCTGAATCTTTTTGTCTGGCTGCTAAAGCTAGCTTTGACTCCAAATGGTTGAAGACAGATTTACAGGTAAGGAGTTTTATAGTTGTATTGGATTGTGACCTTTCAAGTTCAGATCAAGGATGCTTTTAGCCTAAATAGCTGATAAACTACTGCAGCAAGCTCTTGAGATAATTCACCATAGTAAAAAAAAAACTACTATGCATCTAAAACTGATCTTGAAGAAACGCTGTGTTATTCTGAGCTGCAAACAGATCCGTGTTGTCAGTCCACTCCCTTCTGCTTAGAAACAAGCTGGACTTATATAGGTAATCTGCAGAGTGTCAGCACACAGCTGAGTCTGTAGCATTACTGCTAGAACTATAAACTCTTCATTTAGGCTGTTGCTGAAGTTCTTACCTGCATATGACTTATCAGCTTTAATGCAAAAGAAAAGAAATTGGTAACATGAAATTGGTAACTTAAGTAAGTCCTTGTCATTCTTTCTTTTCCCAGATGGTGCATATAGATGCCTTACTTTGAGTAACCTTTCCAAGTTCTTGCTCAAAACTCTGAAATTCCTGGGATGGGCCAACTAGTGTTACTCCTTTATTGGTACTGATTAAAAAAAACCTTAAAAATTGCATCCTTAGTGACTTTGCCTCAGATGACAGGCTGATAGCCTGAATGGTTGAATTTAGCTGTTCTTGTACTTGGACAAGGGTTTTTGCCTAGCAGTGGTGATTCAAGAGCAGCCTTTCTCCAATACTTTGCATCAAACAAGTTAAATTGGAATCAGAAGTGACAGATATAGCCTTAGAGTTTACATTATTTAGTAGGTCTTGTGAATAAATGCAGTGAAATGACAGGGCTTGCTCTTGATGTGGCTAGATTAGTTCTGTTTTCATCTTTTGTTCTTATCAAAGTAAAAGTTATGATCCAAAGTTAGGTGTTTTGGCTAGTATGTATACATATAGTAGAAAACAAATTGAGAATAAGCATATTAAGAAATATGCTTCCTTGTAGGCTGACTTCTGGATTTCAAATATGCTACTTCAATTATTATAAAATAGAGGAGAGTTTTATCTGAAAGAGGCAATCTTTTGTAACAGCTGCTGACTATGTGTTGCCTGTTTTTCTTGGTATTATATGGGGTGAAAAATGTGACTGTTCGTGTGTCATGCTAGATTTTTTCCTGTTATTTGTAGTGCCTTCTACATCCCTTTTTTTCTGTTCATGTAAACTTTTGACAAAAGGGTTTCAGTTACCATTTAAACTTTAAAGATTGTTTTCAAATCAGTGCATGTAAATGCAATGAAATATTTTTCCTTTATGATACTGTGTATTTAATATGTTGTAATAATTCCTTTTAATAATAAACATCTTAATTTGTAAAAAAACTATATGAATAAGCTCTCTTTTCTTAAGAATTCTTTATGAATAGTAACAAGTTAGGCTGTAATTGCCAGGGTACTCCCTTTGTTTTCTTCCAGTCATACTGTAGTCAAAATCATGACATTAATGAAATAAGAGAACAGTAATCATACGTGATCTGTTGGACAAAAACATCACTTCTCTGGAATCTGAAGGCTACCCAGACCTCCTGGGTACAGTACAGTTTTCTTACTAGATTCACTCTTTTTGGTGTTACACAGGTCCTCATCTCAGACCTCTTACCTGAATCTGTGTGCTCAGTATTTTTTGAAATGTACATTTACAATTGCTGTTTTAGTATACTGGTTGGCAGATGTCTTCTGTCATGTGAAGGAGGTTTAGGCTCTGGGGAATTTTACTATTGCATGATTGACTATTTTAGCTACTAATTAACAAGCTGTGTGTGAAATGTCTTTATAGGTATAAATCCCATCTATTAGTCCCTTAAGTTCTGTGTGCTCCAAATATGCTGATTTCCTACTGTGAATATTGTTACCAGCTAACTATAGAAAAACGTTATTAGTGTTCAAGGGACTAGACTATGAACAGGAATTGATGAGCATAGTACCTAGGACAGGTTTGAAGAAAGACACTAATTCATGTGAATGAATCAAGCTGACTACAAATTACTGTTTGGAATTAGACTCTGAAACTTTGTTTTGCAGTTAGTTTTTTAACTTCTTGCTGTACTACAGTCTCAAGAGCAGGTAGGTGAAAATCTTTGGAGAAACAGAGTTACGTCAGAGAATTCTTACTTTAGGAGATATGCAGAGATAAAATAATCTTTAAATTTTTGGTTGTTTTGAAGTGAAGTTCTTTGCTGCTGCAAAATTTGAGGAGTATAGGTAGAATTAGAAGTGAAGTTTTTAAAAAATGTTGATACTGTTGACAGAAGAGTTTGCCCTTTAGAGGTGATCAGTGTAGCAATTACTGCAGATTTAAGAGTAAAATCTTGAAATCTCTCTGAAAATCATCAGATTCTTTTTTGCTTTAGCTCAAGACAGTGTTGCATTAATAATGTCAGCATATTATAATATAGTGTGCATTAATAAGTCTATAGTACAGTGGTGTTAATGTAATAAGAAAAGAATTATATGCAGATTTTGGCATGGATTGTGTTTAATCACCTGTGTGCATCACTGATGCAGCTGGCGTTAAGCCAAATTTAAATGTTGTTATTCAGTTTTGGGATGTTACTGTTGAAGAGACAAAGCCACTGTGATGTAGCATATTATTACTGTTCTTAAGAGAATTAAACAAACACACAAACCCTTTTGTAACAGCAGTGAACCTCTAGCCTGCGGGATTAACTGAAGTATTGTGAAATGTTAATGGAACTGTTATGTTAACAATATTTTTTGTGCTTATATTAATTTATCCGAAACTAACCCATATTATTATAGGAAGCCAAAATGCTCTACAAAGCCCCAGGTGTACCTGATAAAGATTCCATGTCTTTTTACTAACTTACAGTAATAACTGTAAATCATACAAAATAATTTGAACTGATGAGAAACTTTTATTTAATTAAACCACAATTTTTTGATGGATCAAAATTAAGGTGTTCTATGTTGTCTGAAACCCCCCACGAATTGTTATAACAAGTGGAAAAATGAGGATAGTTCAGCTCAATATGATGTAGTATCAGTAGTACAATATGTAATATCTTCTCATTACATAATAATACATGTACGACATCATCATGAATACAGTAATCCTATGAAGTTCAAAACCAAGTGAGTTTTAGTGCAGGCCACTTGTTTGTGGATCATGTTTAACATAGTTGTTAGGTTGGTGTGTCACCTAAATTTCCAACTTTTTAATTTTATCATTTTTCTAGGTTTGAATTAATGCACTTAGTGCAGAACTATTGTGCTTAATAACAGGGGTTGAGGTGAAACACTTACATTTTCCTGTAATGCAGAAAAAACTTCAGGTGACAAGAAAGGTGCAGGATATTTCTCAAAGAAGAATACAGTGCATTGTAATCAGTTTTCATTGAGTTCGTGGTTGGCAGACTATTGCTGTTATCTTTTGCCACAGTGATGAGAGGGAGCTTTTAAAAATGAAACAATCATCTCTAAGAGTTGCATTGGACTGAAATATTTTAATCTTGTCTTCAAAGTTATATTCAGGATTTTGGTTTTCAAGAAAATCCCACTCTTCTAGCATCTAGATCTCTGTCTGTAAGAATTTAATTTAAATAAGTGATGTCTTGACTATTAAAGAAGTTAGTGAAAGTTGCTTTTTCATTTTGTTGATTTCCTGTTCATTTTCTTCTTAGCTTTTGCTTTCTGATAAAAAAATGAAGAGCTTACCTGGAAGTTACAGCAAACTGCAAATGAGAATACTTGCATTTTTGAAGGAAGTTAGATTTGCAATAGAGTGTTGTTTGTTTGTTTCTTTAATTAGTTTAAAAATTAAGCGATGCTATCCCTCCAAAAGAAATTATTCTGGAGGCAGGAGTGAGTACCATATGCAGAGTTAGAGAAATTAAATTAAACATTTTTGCAAATGTTTCTGGCTCAGACAGAATTGCTTTCCTGTAGATGGAGAAGGTTAGAGGAGTTATCTTCTAAGTTAGAGGAAATCACATAGTTTTTCTTTGCTTGTGATCATTAATTGTTAATTAACTTTTGTTACAAATGGAAGGCCAGTAGACTCTTAGAATCATAGAATGGTAAGGTTGGAAGGGACCTCAAGGATCATCTAGTTCCAACCCCCTGCCATAGGCAGGGACACCTCCCACTAGGACAGGTTACTCAAGGCCTCATCCAATCTGGCCTTGAACACATCCAGGGAGGGAGCATCCACAACCTCCCTGGGCAACCTGTTCCAGTGTGTCACCACCCTCACTGTAAAGAACTTCCTCCTAACATCTAGTCTAAATCTCCCCTCTGCCAGTTTAAACCCATTGGCCCTTGTCCTGTCATTGCAGGACCTTGTAAATAATCCTTCCCCAGCCTTCCTGTAGGCCCCCTTCAGATACTGGAAGGCTACTATCAGGTCCCCTCGAAGCCTTCTCTTCTCCAGGCTGAAGAGCCCCAACTCTCTCAGCCTGTCCTCATAGGAGAGCTGCTGCAGCCCTCTGAGCATCTTTGTGGCCCTCCTCTGGACCCGCTCCAACACTTCCTGTCCTGTTCTTCTGGGGACATTTCTAGCTACAGATTCTAGCAAACCTGAGAAGTAATGTGGGGCTACTGGACTTCTCTGTCTTTGCTGTCAGAGCTTTAGAGCAGCATGTTTACACCTAATGATGTTTCCCTGTGCTTTGCATAGGTGTGATAAGCAGCTGTTGTTTCAGTGCATGCTTCATCAGGAAAGGAAGGAAGCTAGGGCATAAAGGACTGGAGGTGACAACAATAAAAAAAGGAAATAAAAATTGAATGGATTCAAAAATATGAAAACAACAGAGAGACTTGTGAAAGGACTGTTCTGTGATTTTTCAGCCCAGTAACAGTGAAGAAAAAAGTTTAAAAAATACTTCTTTCTAAAGGGAAATATTTTTGGTGCTGATGGCTAATGCAGAAATAACTGAGTGGAAGAGCATATTCTCTCCTCCATTCTCCCTGCTGGCAATTCTGAGGTGAAGATTATTGAAATAGCTTACATTTTAAATCCATATTGATGTTTTGTCATTATGAAGTCACTTGAATTTCCAGGACAGTTACATAATCAGGAATACTATCCGAATCAGTCCATGTCCTTTTGTGCCATTTCATTTTTCTGGAGTTTGAGTTAACTGCTGTGCAAGCTTCTGTACTTCTTGTAAGAAAGCTTTTGAAACCAAGTCAAGAAGATGATCTGCTGTACCATACGGAGTAAGCCAGTTGACTTTAGAACAAAGTCACAGTTACTCATTATTCTTAAAATAACTTTTAAAAAGTGAAATTGTAGTGATACTTTGAGTACTTGTAGAAGCTTATTCAGTTATGCTTGCAAAATTTTAATTTTCTTGAAATGTAAGGAAATGTTAATACAAATGCCTTGTATTGTAGAGTTGTTGGGATGGGCAGAAATTTCACTGCCAGCCCTGTTGGAGGATGACAGCAACCAAACTACAGAGCCCTTCAACTTCATTGTTGTGTCAGACAGAATAAATTACAGTTTAACTGCAGAGATAAGACTAGCAGAAGATTAGAGTGCTGCTCAGTTTACAGTACAGTAGTTCACTTTGAAGTCAGAAACAGTGAAGACACTAAATGTGTTTTTCTCCTCTTGCACTGTACCATCAATTACCTTGTGAAATTCTTTAAAACATTGAGTGGAAGAAGAGGTGTATTTTCAAAGAAATCATAATTTTTAGGAAAATAAAAACCAAAGAGAGATGTTTGCCAAATTCATTCTGAGCAAAGTTCTAATTCTCTTATCTCAACACATGTCTAAGTTGATAGACTTCTTGCAAATGACTATGTGTGAGAAGTATTGATGAGAGCAGAAGGAGAAACGAGTATGTGCTTGTGCTGGCTAAGGTAGTCACTGCGGAAAGAAAGAAAAGCAAAATTGTAGTCAAAGCATATATTTGACTTTTCTGCCATACTGTTTTCTTCATCTGCTGGTTTCACAGACTCTTAAATGATTGAGATTGGAAGGAGTCTCTGGAGGTCATCTAGTTCAACCCTCCTGCCCAAGGAAGGTCACCTAAAACCGGCTGTCCAGGGCCAGGTCCGAATGCCTTTTGTATATCTCCCAAGTATGGAGACTCTACAGCCTCCCTGAACAACCTGTGCCAGTGCTTGGTCATCCTCACAGTGAAAAAACTGTTTCCTGTTGTTCAGAGGGAACCTCTTGCGTTTCAGTGTGTGCCCACTGATCAAAGCCTGGCTCTGTCTTCTCTACTCCTTCCCTTCAGACAGACATTGATGAGTTTCCCTTCTTGAGGCTGAACAATCCTAGCTGTCTCACCGTTTTCTCACAGGAGAGATGTTCAAGTCCCATGCTCATCATTGAACTCTCTCCAGGACATCAGTGTCTATTTTTCTACTGGGAAGCACAAATCTGGACCCAGTGTTCCATTTGTGCCCTCTCCATTGCTGAGTGGAGGGCAAGGATCCCCTCACTTGACCTGTCAGCAACGCTTGTAGCGCAGCTCAGGATACCCATTAACCTTGATGGCAAGGGCATGTTACACATTCAACTCAGTGCCCACCGGGATCCTCAGGTTCTTTTCTGCAGAGTGACTTTTCAGCTAGGTACCATTCAACATGTAATGCTGTCTGGGATTGTTACTCCCCAGGTGCAGTGCTTTGCACTTCCTCTTGCTAAACTTTGTGAGTTTCTTTTCAGCCCATTTCTCCAGCCTGTCAGCATCTCACTGGGTCACATCATGACCTTCTGGCATACTTGCCACAGCTCCCTGTTTCTGATAAGTGAAATACTTCTCTAAAGGGAGTTGTGAAGCTTCTACCAAGGTTATGGAATAAAATTTCTTGCATAGTTTATCGCTTACAGACTTGGAATTTTTATGTCACTTTTAGCTAACATTGTGGCAATTTGCTGTTTGTCTGCTGAATGTTGAGTAGCTTAATAGTGAACTTGTTACAGTTGAAATTGAGCTGCCCTCTGTTGTGCCTGTTGAATTGGCTGTAAAT
Organism: Eubucco bourcierii; assembly: GCA_013396675.1. NCBI lineage: Eukaryota > Metazoa > Chordata > Aves > Piciformes > Ramphastidae > Eubucco > Eubucco bourcierii. The sequence continues at coordinate 15,463 of VWZE01012880.1, forward strand.
ACTACTTCTGATTGTCCTTTCAGTTGGTTGATTTGTTTATGGCTACAAAAAAGTCCAGTGTTCTTTTCAGTCCCCTCTTCCCCTTCACCCAGCACATAGGGCACTGACAAAATGTGAACTGCAACCTGAATAAAAGCAGAATTGTTTGTCTGAAGACTGCTTACGGTGCGAGTTTCCACATGAGGAGAAGGAGGGGGAGCTTTCTGATCTTGGTGGTTGCTCTATCTTTAGGCACCATACTAAGAAAAGTACTTTGACAAAGATGACAGTTGGAAAACCAAACCCAAGGCAGAAGAAATTTTGTTTACTTTTTAAGGTTTTAGTTGCTTGGCAGGTTTGGGTGAACTTTTGTGCCATGTGAAAGGATTACAAGTTAAACTGGAGAAACAATTCTTCGTTCTACTTTTACAGCAATGTTTACAAGAAGCAGTAAGTTTTATGGAGTACAACAATGCTGCATTATGAAGGGCCTTGAATTCAAAGCATGTGGGCCTTTATATTGTAAGCCTATGGACTGGAAGAATAATTTTCCATTCCAAGGTGATCTGACAGTGTAGAACAAAGTGTATGAAATGCCAGTTTATCAGTCAAAAATCTTAACTTTGTGAAAAACTTAATTTATTAAGCAACCCATATAGAGGGTTGCCTCAGTCACCATTTTACAAGCTTGTATTTTAAGATAGTATTCAACAGGTGAATGCTTCTTTGTTTATTTTTCTTATTTCTATCACATAGGAACAAAAAAAACTTGAAACAGGCATATTTAGATATTTTTACAAGAAAAATTTGTGAAAAATAATTTTAAGTACCCTACTGAAGTAAATTATCACATCTGGTGAAGGAAAAAGTAATTATCTTTTATTTTAAATATATTTATAGACTGAGGACAATGCAAGAAATTCAGCTGGTAGTAAATGGTTGAATTCTTTATCCTTGTTGAAATGCAACTTAACTGCAGACTATTCTGAATTTCAAAAAATAAAGCCAGATGTGAAGCTTTGGGCAAAAACACAGTATCTTTGCAAAACCTCTGAAAACAGGGACAATAAAATGTGATCACAGTGTAATTCTAGTGTTGCACAGTTGATAAATCACAGATAAATTAAAAAAAATCTACATTACAGTGTGTGATTCTTTTTCCCTCTTATCCCCCTGAGATCAGGAAATAAATTGACGCATACAGTGTATCTGGTTTATATTTGTTATTGGAAGACAGATGATTAAAATCATTAATACATGTTGGAGTGAATCTGTGAAACATGCAATATGAAGTCAGGAAGCTACTATGGTAATTGAGTGTGTTACAGTGGTGTCAAAACATACAACTTGCCTTTAATTCTTCATATTAACTGATATTAGACAGATCAACAAATGACTGTCTTGCTGGTGGTTGTGGCTCTTAAACACTAGGATCTTTAATCCTTAAAATGTCTTTAGGAAATGGATCAAAATAAAGTATAAATGGACTTCTGTATATAATGATAAATATTTTACAGCAGTTGTGTAAGCAATGTTTTTGTATTGCTCCTCTTTTAAATACTTTGGATTTGAATACTAGTTGCATAACACAAAGATGCTTCTGAATAAGCTTCAGTAGGTTTTTGGGTTTTTTTGGTTTTTTTTTTTCATTCTTCACTGCACCACTTTTAATATGCTAAAGGTGTTCAGATTTTCAGTGTGCTCTTCTCTTACTCTATGCAGTTATAAATCATACTCTCTTTATTATGTAATTTGCTTGGGATGTTGACACCTCTTTTGCAGCATTCTATAAAGCAGAGAATAATGCTAGGAGACAGATTATTCTGATTGCTAGGATTCTTCATGGGAGAAATCTGAATGTGCACAAGTCCATGGGGCCTGATGAGATCCACCCACGGGTCCTGAGGGAACTGGCAGATGAAGTTGCCAAACCACTGTCCATCACATTTGAAAAGTCATGGCAGACTGGTGAAGTTCCTGCTGACTGGAGGAGGGCAAACATAACACCCATCTTCAAGAAGGGTAAAAAGAATGACCCTGGAAACTACAGAGCAGTCAGCCTCACCTCTGTGCCTGGCAAGATCATGGAGCAGATCCTGCTGAAAGCTCTGCTAAGGCAAATGGAAAACAAAGCAGAGGTGACTGGTGGGAACCAGCAATGGCTTCACCAAGGGCAGATCTTGCCTGACAAATTTAGTGGCTTTCTATGATGAAGTCACAACGACAGTGGACAAGGGAAGGGCAACTGATGTCATCTACCTGGACCTGAGTAAGGCATTTGACTCTGTCCCACATGACATCCTGGTCACCAAACTGGAAAAACATGGACT
>VWZE01012880.1:18274-30521 GCA_013396675.1 Eubucco bourcierii
TGAGGACAGGCTGAGAGAGTTGGGGCTCTTCAGCCTGGAGAAGAGAAGGCTTCGAGGGGACCTGATAGTAGCCTTCCAGTATCTGAAGGGGGCCTACAGGAAGGCTGGGGAAGAATTATTTACAAGGTCCTGCAATGACAGGACAAGGGGCAATGGGCTTAAACTGGCAGAGGGGAGATTTAGACTGGATGTTAGGAGGAAGTTCTTTACAGTAAGGGTGGTGAAGCACTGGCACAGGTTGCCCAGGGAGGTTGTGGCTGCTCCCTCCCTGGAGGTGTTCAAGGCCAGATTGGACAAGGCCTGGAGTAACCTGTCCTAGTGGGAGGTGTCCCTGCCTATGGCAGGGGGTTGGAACTAGATGATCCTTGAGGTCCCTTCCAACCTTACCATTCTATGATTCTATGATTCTATATAGTTCACTTGGTAGCTGACCTGGCCTGAGGCTGAGTTGGCTCCTTGCGGTTCCCACAGGCACAGCTGGTTTTAGTCTTGGTCTGTTCCATAATCTGGTTCACCAGATGATCACACACGTGCATTATCCTGCATGCAAGAGGAACCATTGTAGCAGCTGGAAGGAAGAGGGGAGGGCCATGAGAGATGCTTTGCACAGCAGGACCAGTTTAAACTGATTAAATATGCTTATGAGTCTGTGCCTTGATATCATGTGTTCTACCTGAGTGCCCAGCTGCTAAGTTGCTGATTTGGAGAGGGGACTGTATTGATTTTCTTCGTAGTTCTCTGTTTGGCGAATTGATGCAGCTTGACTGACTCAAGGAATTCTTCCTGAAGGCGAAAAAGGACACCCCACCCCATGCCCCCTTGATTATTGCATGTCATCTTGAATGTGTGGATAGTTCTGGATCAGAATTTTTGTGCTGAAAGAAATTCATCTTGGTATATTTGATCCTATCTAAAAATTACAGTTCTGCACTTACAGTTTGAAAATAACATCTTGAGAATTGGAGATCTTGAAATCTGTATCATATATACACAGAGTGAATATACTAATTAATTGATGCTTGTGTTTCCTTTCTTCAGGGACAAAATATAAAATTTGATGTATTTTAAATGCTAGCTTGGGTTGGCTTGAGAGAAAATTGTTATGTGTAACTATATATAACATACTGTTTTGACAGCTTGCGTTTACAAGAGATGGACTATGTGGCTTGTGGAATGAAATGGTAAAAGATGGGGAGATTGTATATCCTGGAACAGAGTTAACGCAAAGTGGTGAACTACCTCCAAGAAAAGGTATTGATTTTGAAATTATTTTTTTTAATCTTCATTCATTTGTTCTTTTCGTCATGGTAATGAAAATGAAATTTCATATTGTTATAGAACTCTGGTTTATCATCAGTTGTCTATACTATTTGTATTAAATACAGTTGGAACTGATCTCTTTGAAGTACACAAGAGGCTAATGTCTAAGCCTTCCAATGAAGGCTTGAATCTGTTCAAGTCTTTCAAAATTAAACTTCATAACTGGATACGTTGTTATGAGAGAGGCTCGGCAGTGTGCTTTAGTTTGGTATGCGTGGTGTGCTTGTTTAAAGGAAGTGGACTGAGTGAATGGACTAAAGCAGATAGTGCTCTTTCTATTTTTGTTTACAGTCTTCATAAGTTAATTAAAGGCAAGCTAAAAATTGTCTACAATTTGAGAATGTAGGGCTCTACTTTTGCAATTTTTTTTCTCCTGCCCTCCAGTGTACCTGGGCTGGTTTTGGATAACTGGAATAATTTAATGAGAGAAACTAGATCGTTGGTTGCGAAAAGAAAATAATATTGATGTCTATATCACTTGTTGGTTCTGCTGAGGGACATAAATAGTCAATATATAAACAAAGTCTCTCACTACTACTTCCATCTGTGTGCCTTTGTCTCTTCCAACCTGGTTGATTCTATGATATAATGAGGGGTGGGAAGGAGTGGGAGTTAGTGGGAACCCACCTGGCTGTCTCACTGCTTAGGAGGGATTTTGAATTTCTGTGTTACTTCTAGCTTGTATGTAATTGTAAATATTGTCTATATATGCTTCGAAATACTGTGCTGTGCTGTAAATATAGGTTCATCTTACTTCCTGAGCTAGTCTGGTGAATCTCGGGGTGGGGGCAGGGAACTAAATCACCACAGTACCTGAGACAGTTCAAACACTCTGAATCCTGCACAATGAGTAATATGTCTATTTAAAGAGATTACTTTGGACATGTACTCTATTTCATGGTGGGCTATGCCAAAATAGGGCGATTCTGTCCTTTCCTTTTTTCCTTTTTCTAGTTGTGATGCTCTTTTAACTCCTTATCAAACAGAAAATTAAACTAACTGACCTGAAATGGGCTCCTGAAATGGTGGATACTTTTTTTTTTTTTCAGTAATGTGTGGACCCCAAATAAGTGAGGTCATATCTAGGAGAAAGGTGGAAATACTATCTTTTGTAGTAATGAAGTCCTGTTACTTTTTGTACTGTTGGATAGACGTGATATTTCAGACCAGTAATGCTCAGTTCCTTACAGAGAAGGTACGAAAAAAAAAAAGTCTTTAAAAACTGTGGGTGGAGATGGAAGTCTTTTTGACTAAAAGTTACTTTTACAGGAAAGGAGCTATAAACAATAGTTTAGGTTGTGAGTGGCTATGTGCTGTCGTAGTGATGTTGGTCCCTTCTCCCAAGTAACTAGTGATAGGATGAGAGGAAATGGGTTTAAGTTGTGCCAGGGGAGGTTAATTTGGACATTTGGAAATATTTCTTTACTGAGAGAGGTTGAGTCATTGGAACAGGTTACCCCCCTGGAGGTGGTGGAGTTGCCATCCTTGGAGATGTTCAAGAAACATGTAGATGTGGCACTTCAGGATCTGGTTTAGTGATGATGGTATTTGGGTTATGGTTGGACTTGATCTTAAAGGTAATTTCCAACCTCAGTGATTTGATGATTCTATAACTATTTCAGAATCAGAGAACTTTTTGGTCCTGGTTTTGCTGCTGGCCATTTTGAATAGTAATGTTCACACTGGAGAAAAATACAGCTGATCTTACCAGAAAGGCTACTAGTCAGCGACTTATGAAATAGAGGTAGTGTGGTATTTTTCCTTAGGATTGGATAAGTTCCTGTATATTACTAAAAGGTGTCATAAACTTGATGCAGAGAAGGGAAGGGCCATCCCTTAAAAGAACTGTGGTGAACACTTTCACATTCACTGACAGCTTGTGACAGAGGTGTTGAGATGGTGGTGGTGTAATGATCCAACACACTGTTTTCACATAGCAGAAAGATAGCAAACACTTGTAATAATAATAAAGATAACATATTAAATACATGCCTTGCAAAGGAAATTGATGCAGTTTCCTTTTCTTGTGCCAGACATGCATTAACCGACCCACAGAATGTTAGGGATTTGAAGGGACCTCCAGAGAGCATCGATTCCTGCTCCCCTGCCAAAGCAGGGTCACCTAGGGCAGGCCTCACAGGAATGCATCCAGACGAGTTTTGAAAGTTTCCAGAGAAAGAGACTCTACAACCCTCACTGTAAAGGAGTCTTGAGGTGGAACCTCCTGTGTCCTAGCTTGTACCCATTATTCCTTGTCCTATCACTGGGCACCGTTGATTTTAGAGTTGTAACTATGCTAGTTTTTGACAGAAGACTATTCTTCCAATATCTTCTTAACACAGAGAATTAGATTTTTTTGTTAGTTGACGGTGCTATAGTGCTTTCAGTGATTCTGAGAAAGCATAGAAATACATCATAATATAATTGGGTTTTGTTTTTAGGGGAATCATTGAAGTATCAACTAGACAAATGCAACCTCTATGATTCAAAAATTTGGAGAGGAGTATAAAGTGAAAAACCAGAATGCTAGGCAATTCAATCACTTCTGACTTCACATAGTCCTCCACATGTGGGAAATTTACTTAGAGTGATAAAGAGATAGTTGTACGTTCTGTGTGCTGCTTTTTTTTTTTTTTTTAATGCTGGCTGGCTGTACTCATGACTTTGAAAGATCAAAAAAGTATGAAGTGTTAAAGGCCATAGGATGCTGTTACTTAAAACTCCAGAAATTCCAATAATTTACTGTAGAAATAAGGGATCTATTTTACCTTAAAATGAGTGGGACATGCTGTAAAGCATGCTAGATTGCTTTTATGCATGGTGTTCTGGTTTCCTTTTGTGTTTTGTTTTGTTGAAACAAGACTGCCACTTGTTTCCAGTACTGTGTTGATTGAAACTGGCTGCCCACCCAGCTTCTCATTTGCTGCCCCTCTTCAACAGGATGGATGGAGAAAATGGTGGCAAAGCTTCTGGGTTGAGAAGAGGCCAGGGAGATAATTTTCCAGTTATTGTTATGGGTGAAATGGACTTAACTTGGGGAAAATTTGTTGCCAGTTCAGGTAGAGTTGAGTAATGAGTAGTAAAGATAAAAATTAAAACAATAAATTTCCCTCTACCTTCCTTCTGGAGGGGTTAAATATAGGCATTATTTAGCAGAGAGTCCTTTTCATGACTGGAGTGTCAATGCTTTTCTACATATGTGCATCTAAAACATCTATTTCTTGAAAAACTGCAGTGATTTAAAAGTTTAAATACATATTTTGTGTTGCTTATCCCTTAAAATTCATATATGAATTCTTTTGGAGTGAAGCTAACCTTCATATCTGCCATTGTGCTGGCCTAATGGAGTGGCAAAATAGAACCATCTTGCTTACTAGACTTGAGCTTTGAGAAGAAAATTCTAATTAAGGCTATTTTTGTTCAGTGTCAGCTAGACTGTATTTCATTCCATTAGGCTGTTTTGAATCATGCCACCAGAAAAGTTGGTGGTCAGTTTGCAACTCTGAACTTGCAACTTAAAACTAATTTAATAAAATTAAAGTCTAGAGTATTTCAGTCTGTTTAGTTGCTTTTTATTGCATAAAGGATCTACAAGTGTATTTCAAGAGAAGAGTGAAAAGTATGTACAAGTAATGGATTTCTATAAACTCTAGTACGTTTAATATAAAAACAATATATTAAAATATTCGTTTCAGTGTTCAGATTTTGATGCTAAACTGACTCATTTGGTGATAAATAGGTCTTTTTATTCAGTCTGTTTTAAGAAGTTTTGATTTATGGCCGTCCTTTAACTCCTCTGCTTCACTAGTGCTTGAGCTCTCTTTTGATGTTGACTGAGCTGCTCAGAAGAGACACTTCATTTTTCCAGTGGATATCAGCAGTGGCGGTAGGCTGGAAGAACATGATATTGATAGTGAAAAGCATTCCTTTGCCTTTTCTCTAGAGAGAATATGCAAGTAGTGTATATTTTTTTTCCTCTAACATTTGGTTAGGAATAACCTCTTTGTTTTTTTCTTCATGGCACTTTCAGAGAAACATATTTGATAAATGTCTTCATCAGAATGTGTTTGCATGTTTCCAAGTATCATCTGAGGACACAGCTGTGACAGTAGTGATGTCCAAATACAGGTGCACTTGCAGCCTGGCTTGTACTTAAAAGATAATATAACTGCCCTCAGGAAATTTGGATGAAATTAATATCTTGTGTAGTGGAAGCTATGTACTGAAAATAATAAAAAGTATTCAGTAATGTTATCCTTACTAAATTTTTATTAGAGAACTATTACTGTAAATTTTAAAGACATAAAATCATTGACTACTCAAACCTCTCTTTTTTGTTTTTTTTTTTTCAGTTTTTAATTTTTCATTTCTCAGACCTCTGAATAGGTGGGAATTTCTGTTTCAATTAGCAGTTTTAAGTCCTGGGGCAAAAATACAAAATAATCAGCTTCATGCCTCTGTCCTGCCTTTGGTAAACAGTGTGGGCGTCCTGAAAGTGGATCTGTGTCAGCCTGGTTCCATTGACCCCACAAACCTCATTTGGTGTTGCAGTTGAGAATAGATAATGCCACAAGTGATTCTAGAGAGACTGTCAGAAACCAAATCATTATGATAAAAGCAATATGTGTAATTTGGTTATGGTGGCTACTGGTTAGATGTATCAAATTATAGTAGCAAACAGGCATAGAGCCCCTTTTCTTTTTCGTGTAGAAAGGAACATCTTAAAAATGAGAAGTGCCTCTTTTCTCCTCCTTTTCTGCTTCCCCTAACCCAGCTTTGTTGGCTGTACCGAGTGGCTCAATCATTCAGCGCTTAGTTGCGGATTATTGTACTCTCTGCAGCACAGGGGAGGGTCTGTAGTCACACTGTTGGACAACTCGACTTTGTAAGTGTAAAATGCTTTATTAATATTCAACAGATAGTTGAAAGAATTAATTTTAAAAACCAGTATGCCAGAGAAGAAAAGAAACTTTGTTTCTGATTAGGAGATAAGAATCTTCTGTTCTCTGGACTCCTGCACCTGGATGGCTGTGCTAATGTGGTTTGCAAATGTTAGGCATGGATCCTTCCTGCACAAAGAGCTATCAGTTGAAATGCACTTATATAGGTAAAATAAAAACTCTTTGACAGAAAACACAGTATTATTGTGTATTACAGCTGAAATACTTCCTGGGTCTGGGACTACCAAATACTGTTTTAGAGTGGTTGTAAAACGCAGCCTTTGCCTAAAGCACACTGGTCAAGTTTTTTCCTTGTGAATGACAACATCTGTTGGGAAACTGTTTCAACTGTTCTACTGAGGGATTCTTCATTGGCATTTAAGAGCAGTACAAGATTATACTGTGACAGCTGCTGGAAGTGACTATGTGGTGTGAGTTATTTTCTTCATTGAATGTAGCATGTAAGTTCCACCTTTAGTTGCTTCCTTTTTGCCCTCTGTTCATAAAGGATTACTCTGTTGCTTTGCAAGATAGAGGACATATGGTGAGCCACTGCACTTTGGTTTGAGGGCTACCTTTTAACTGAGGATGCCTACTTCGATTATTTACTATTGACTGGCTAAGCATACCTGCCTACCTGCCTCGGTTTGGAGGTTTAAGGTTGTAAACCAAAACATAGTTGAGAGAAAGTTATTTCAGGGAAACGTTACACAGTTGTAACCATGTTGATTTCACTACCAGTCGATGTCTACCTTTCTCAGAGTCTAGGACTCTTACGGGAACTGTTTGGAAAAATAACATTTGCCTCTTTTTTTTCCACTGCCCCGGTAAGGATTTGCACTGACACAGCTTCAGAAAGTTAAAACAATTAGATGGCTTAGTTGTCCAAAGAGACAGACAGATACCATAGGTTTGGGATTGTCAATGATAAAGTCACTGACTGCAAGATGATCTCGGATTAGTATATCCTGAGTAATAGCTGCACAGTTGAAGTCACAGACCCTTGCACTAGCTCTAATGTAACAGAAGTGCAGCAAAAGTTAAGATGTATATTGAAGGTACAGAAGTCTGTCTTGGGTGGAGGAAAAAGAGCACAGCCAATTGACTGTCCTCATCTCTGTTTTTCCCTCCTAACTGCTGCTGGCCACCCTGCACCTGCCAACTGGCACTGGTATCAGTACCTTTTATTTTCTCATTACTCCCTTTTTCTGTTCATAAAACCAGAATTTTCGGTGTTCAGGTTGGTTTTTATGCAATATAAAGCTTAATTCCCACCTGGACTTGGGACCTTCTGGATTTGCTGTAAGGAGATGGGCAAAATAATTAAGTTCATAGCCCTTCGCTGTCACCCTTTACCAAGGATTTGTTTAAAAAGTGTAACAACTTCTCTTACAGCTGCCTTTGAAATGTAGTGGGTTGGCATAACACTAGCACCTTTCTACTCACTCACTAAAATCACAGACCCTGTAGAGTGAGCCTCTAGATGTGTGGGTGAGTGGAGAATCAGTGAGATTATGGTGTTACTGTGGGAATGTTCTGAACTATTCAGTCTAAACAGGGTCTTTAGTCACTGGTTCAACTTTCATAATGGAACCTGTGCCTTTAATAGTATTTGCTTGTGCCTTGGAATAGAAACAGCTGGATTCAGTCAGAATTTGGACGTGTTATTGTGCCGTTGACTGCTGTACTGTCCAGACTACTTTTTGCTTTTCTCAGGTGACTTAGCTATTCCTTTCCCAGCCCACAATCTCAACTGCAGTGTGCATGCTGCAGTTATTTTCCCTTCCTGTTCTCCTTCAGTCTTTTATTTGTAGAATAAATGTTTGATATCCTTCTTATGCTGGGGGCACCAGAATAATAGTCCAGAGAGGGTCTCATGAGAGCAAAGGTAGAGAATCACTTTCCTTGTCCTGCTGGTTATACTTATTTGGATGCAACCCAGGACATGGTTGGTCTTCTGACCTGCAAGTGCATGTTGATGGCTCATGCTGAGGTTTTCATCAGCTAACAGCCTCAACTCTTCTCCTTCTTCTCAGGACTGCTCTCAAGCTGCTCCTTCTTCCAACCTATATGTGTTTTTGGGACTGCCCCAACCCAGGTGTAGGACCTTGCATTTGGTCTTGCTAAGTTCTGTGAAGTTGGCATGGACCCACCTCTCAAACCTGTCCAAGTCTGTCTGGATGGCATCCATTCCTTCCAATTTGTCAGTTGGACCATACAGCTTGGTGTCATCTGCAAACTTGCTGAGGGTGCATTCAATCTTACTGTCCATATCACTGACAAAGGTGTTAAACAGCACTGGTCCCAATGCTCGATGGATGCCACTTGCCACTGGTCTCCATTTGGACACTGAGCCATCAAATGCAATTCTCTGAGTGCGGCCATCTAACCAGTTCCTTGTCCTAGTGAGTGGTCTATCCCTCAAGTCCAGTCTTTTCCAATTTGGGGACCAGGGTGTCATGTGGGACAGAGTCACATGCTTCACACAAGTCGCATCTACCATTTCTTGAACACTGGTGTTTCTACAGGTTAGAAACCATTGGCTTTAATTTAAAACTTGTAAAATTAAGGCACTTTAAAAAATCTTATTTTTGGAGGTGCTATTGTCTACACTTTAATGTAGGAGGCAGTCACAGATCCTGTTACAAGATTGTGCATTCATTCTTTTTTTTTCAGGTCAAATGGTAACAGTAGTTGAATATTTCTGTACATTGTGATAGATGCATGTTCTGTGTTCTGAGATAGTCAGAGCTTTTGATCTCCGAGGGTCTCAGGCGAGCTGTAGTCAGATGTGCTGTGGCTGGCTGCAACTGTAAACTTGCTTTATTATTGGCTTCTGAAGTATGCTGGTACAAATGCACATGTTTTGGGTGTGGGGCCTGAAATAGGAGAATGAAGTTCTAGTGCTTCTCTGACTTGTGGCAGTGAGATTTTGGTGGGGAGTTTCTATAGACTAGATGGGCATGTAAGGAATTGAGGACTAGTCGTTTTTAAGAGCCTTGCGAAAATGTCTGGAGCTACATTCTTCGTGGGTAAGTTTCAAATGCTGGACTTGAGAAATTTTTGTGGATATTTTTAGAAGTGAGGAAAGGAGTTGCCAATGCAGCCCTTAATTTGTAAGTCAATCTTTCGCATTGAACTGACTGGAAATATGGATATGGAACTCCATATCCCCAATATGAATAGGAGAGACTTCCAGCTGTCTAGTTCTACTGCATTTAGAAAATAGGGACTTTGATGCAGCCTTCGATTACAGAGAGAAGTAACTTATGTCTGTGTTCTGGCTTTATGAAAGTAATCTGAAAAGGATTGCAACTGCTGTTTTGCTTCTTGTGCTGAAAGTGGTGGTATTATTTTCGTTACTTGATAGTAATTACTAAGATACTGGATACGTTATAAATGTTGAAATACTGTTGCATGAAATTAGTGTAAATGCCAATATATAGGTCTCCTTGATTTTTCAAATGAAGGCAATTGCTATTAAAAAAAAAAAATCTTATTTTTTCTCTCTGTGGTGGAAATGGAATACGAAAACAAGCAAATACTACAGAAATGAGGATGACTGGGAGCAAATTCTGGTTTACAGTGCATATTTTGTGATGTTAAATGTTCATTCTCCTTAGGAGGTTACAGCAACGATGTTTGGATTCTAAGGTCACTGTCTTACAAAATGTAACATGAGACCTAGCACCGGTGACAGTTAACTGGCAAAATACAGTCTTGTATTGACATACACTATTGCTCTAAACTGGGCATTTCACCTTTACATTTCTAATCTAAAACTGAATTCAAGGAGGAATTAGCTTAACTGCTCTTTTTTTGTTTTCCTTTTTTTTTACTTTAGACGATAGCACTGAATGCCAAACTGCATCAAAGAAAGAAGAACAAAATGACAAAGAAAAGAAAGACGAAGAGGAGACTCCGCTGCCCACTTACAAGGCCAAATCGATTGTTGAGAGTTGGGTGTGGGGCAAACAACCAGGTATTAGAGATGTTTTGGTCATTCTCAGTTACCCACTATGTATTCTATATTGATCACTGCTTTTGTAGCATCAGGAATTGGAACAAATGTACTTGCTAATAGATGCATTTGTTGGGTTGGTAATATAAATTGGGTAAGTGGTTAACTGTGTTTGAAGTTAAACATTTACTATAATTGCCTTTAATTAGACTTATGACTTGAAGAGTCAATTTGCACCTTTCATGCTGCTTTAAGGAAAGATAAAGTGACTGGGAACAAATGCAGTGATACAGTGAAATGTTATGATGTATTCTGAATGCCTATTTTCAGTTGCAGAGATCAAAAAGAATTTGCTTAGTTTCTGAAGCCTGAATTTTCTGCAGGCAATAAAGGTTTAATAGGTGATTTTTCTTTGGAATTTCTTTGTCTGATGGACTGAATCATAAGAGCAAGGCTGAATTTGTTAGTTCAGTTAACTGTCCATCCTGAATTTTGCTGACAGTAATCTCACCTATGATGGCAGTGGAAAAGTTGTTTTTTTTATTAACATCTTCATGTATAACTCTCTATTTCTCTGATTTTTAAATTTTATTTTTTTTTTTAATATTGAAGCTAATTGATGTTTGTGGCTGTTGTTACTGCAGAACAGCAATCCGTTGTATAAAATTGTCCATGTATAAAAATAGCAGATCAGAAGAAGCTTCACTTTGGTAATCTGTTTTGTAGTTCTGGTGCATGATATTGTCTGATTCAGATGTCAGCGTGTACAAACTTTGGAGACATCTGTTGTGCCTCTTTTCCTTTCCCCTCATGCAGAAAAACTTGAAGATCCCCAGGGAAACTATTATCTCTGCAGCACCAGAACCTGCATGTGTAGCCCCCTTTGCTGGGGAATCATTTTTTGTGTGTTTTGGTTTGTTTTTTTTTGGTGTTTTTGTTTGGTGGGTTGTGGTTGTTTTTTTGGGGTTTCTTTTTTGTTTGGTTGTTTGGTTTTTGGTTTGTTTTTTTTGTAGAGCCACAGGTCAACTGCCAATCTGCTGTCCTCTGCACTGTGCCAGCCAACTTGCTCTCCTTTCTTGAGAACGAGAGGACAGATGGACTTATTGTCACTCTAGTAGTGGGAAAGAGTTTTGCAGCATAGGAGGAATGAAAAGAGTTTCCACTGCAGAGAAAGGAGTGAGAACTAAATGCATTGAAGAGATGCAAGATGAGGGTCATATTATTTTTTTTTTTTATTTTTACATAGTGTTTGTTGCTGAAGAATAAAGCAAGACTATTTTAAAAAATTATTATCTAAATACCAGATATTTCACCATCTTACCAGATGTCTCCTAGCTCACCAAGGTGTGAGGAATGAGACCTAGCCTTTAAGTTCATCCTCCAATTATATCTTGTGTGTGTATTTTTTTTCTTTTTTAATAAAAGGCAACGTATGTGCGCTTGGTGTTTTTGGAAAGAAATAACTTGCTAGCTTATATTTACATTGAGTGCTTAAGCATAATATGGTTTATTGGTGCACATATACTTACTCTAAAAATAGTTTATGAAGGTCAGTGGGACACGTGACATACCTTTCTCTTTGGGATGAGACATTTGTGAGAGTACACACAAAATTCTGTTGATAAATTGTGGTGAGGATCAGTAATTTTTGTCCCACTCCAACCCCACACATGTTTTGTAGTCTTGGCACAAATACAGAGAAGCAGAATGCTTTCTCTAGTTATAATTTATACTGAGATCACTACTTTGCCAGAACATAGAATCATAGAGTGGTAAGGTTGGAAGGGACCTCAAGGATCATCTAGTTCCAACCCCCTGCCACAGGCAGGGACACCTCCCACTAGTACAGGTTACTCAAGGCCTCGTCCAACCTGGCCTTGAACACCTCCAGGGAGGGAGCATCCACAACCTCCCTGGGCAACCTGTTCCAGTGTGTCACCACCCTCACTGGAAAGAACTTCCTCCTAAAATCTAGTCTAAATCTTCCCTCTGCCAGTTTAAACCCATTGCCCCTTGTCCTGTCGTT
>VWZE01012880.1:30867-40887 GCA_013396675.1 Eubucco bourcierii
GTGCACTCCATTCCTCTGTCCATGTCACTGAAAAAAACAGGGCAAAGAGGTCATAGTTTTTTAAAAAAAAAAATTTAAAATGTCATCTTATGCTAAGTACTGTAAAAAAATGTATAAGATAGTAATAAATATGTGGGTAAATTATTACTTGACTTGAAAATGTATTTCCTTTTCCCCTGCATTTTAGTATTTATTTCATGTCCAACTCTTAACTGACTTATTTTTAACCTAATTTTTGCTGAGTGCTTCTTTAAAACATCTTCCTTATATCTTGTTCCTACCAGATTGTGTGTTTATTTACCAGTTCTGGTTATTTCTAAAAATCTTGTTTTACTACTTCTGACAAGTTTTCTTTTCTGAAAGTATTTGAATTTTGGCATATTGAATGATCTGGACAGAAATCAAGTTGTTCAGCCCCTGGATATAGGGACAAAAAGTGGTTGTTCAAAATCTGCAGAAAATAGAGCTCTGTTTTATTGCCTTGGGCGTACTTTCTTAGTCACTGTATTCTTCAGGTTGACTGTGTAGAGTCAAAAAATAGTCTGGTCCAGCGTCCTAACAGCAACAGCATAAATAGAAGTAGCCAAGTGAATAATTAGGTCACACATTTCTGACACATAAGCTGTAGTCAGGATGTACATTTAGCCAGATGTGGTGGTATAGGGTTGTGTGAATGTATATTTGGGGTCCACATCCCCTTTTTACTTTGCATATGTGTGCATGGCATAACTTAATAGGCCTCAATGTTTTTGTCGTAGATTTTTTTCCCCATTAATTGGTCTAGTCTCTTTTGAACACTCTGAACTTTAAGCATCTGCAGCTATATGTAGTAGCAAGGAGCTTTGTAATCTGTTTCTTAGGTGACTGCTATCAAAGGACTCCTCCTAGTTTTTTACTTGATTTTGATACCTGTTGTTTTCACTTAATGCCCTGTTGTTCTTAACATTGAAAGAGCCTTTGAAGCCTTCTCCTCTCCAGGCTGCAGAGCCCAAACTCTCTCAGCCTGTCCTCAGAGCAGAGCTGCTTCAGCTCTCTGAGAATCCCTGTGGCTGAGACAGGTGGCAGCCCACGGAGAGAAAAGAGCTGGAGCTGACAGTGCTGAGGGCAAAGAGATGGGTGTCTTGGTAGGCCTAAATAGGCCAAAGGTGGGCTTGTACATGTCCTGGCTTGCCCAGGCATGCTACCCTGCTCCCCCTCCCTCTGTGCTGGGGGTGGTGGCCACAGGAAAGGGGACAAAACCCCCAGCTTCACTTAACATGGGAAAACTGCCATCCTGATTGGTTAATGGAGAGGAGAATGGCCGTTCATGTGATGGTGTGGGTGTGTTGGGACCCCAGTTTAGCTGAGTCATTCTTGGGGTACCTGTTCTGATAGTCATAAAATGGTGAGCACCCCCAATATTCCTTGTGACTTCTGCTTTACCTTTGTGCAGGCTCAGTTGTGAAGTGACGGTCTTGAGTTGGCACAGGTGTAGGCACCCAGCAGCATCTGAACTGCATGGATGCTTGAATACAAAGAAAAGGGAGTTGAGAAACTGTCTGTTGGAGGCAAAATTCTATGGTGGCACAGACAAACTTCCATGGCAGCATAGCTTCCACAATAGTGGATCGATTTTATTCTTGAATCTGCTTTACTGTAGTGATAAGGTCTTATTCTTGAGTGTAAGGTTGTTTGGAGCCCCTTTAACAGGAAAACCTGGGATTTTGTTTCCCTTGCTCTTCAGTTTACTTCTATGATTGTATTGCTCACTTGGTGGTCAATTGCAAAAAATATGCAAGCAATTATCTTTACTAATGTGGTACCAACAGTCCTAATGACCTAAGTATTTGTCCCATTTCCACACAGTTTATGCAAATATGGAAGAGCAGAGAATCTATACAAATGTCTGTGTTGTTCCTAAGTGTATACTGTCTGCTCATTTATATTCATTGATGCATTCCATGTGTGTCTATCAGTGTCAAGGGTTCTAACCCTTAACATTGAATATGTGTCATCATTGGGTGTTTAGAAATGTCTTCAACACACCGTCTCTTTGTAGATATACAATCAGAGAGATATGTGTGTTTTTTGACTTCACCAAAAATTTCAGCTTTCCTTTCAGATGAATTCTGGTCTTTTTTCGGTTGTGGCTGTGGTGGTGGTGGCGGTGGTGGTTGTTGTTTTAACCTAGGGGGTGGTACTGGCTAAATCTCTCTCAAAGCTTAAAATGGTGTAGTCAACTCACTTTGGCTATAGTTTTTATTTAATACCGCTTGAAGTCAGGTTAATTTTTATTTCTTTAAAAAAGTAGCTGTTGCTCAGCTGGTGTAAAAACTCTTCAATAGATTGCAATTCAAATTTACTGTAATCTGTTCTTATTTCATGTGCTTAGGATACTAAATATTGCTTACAGAGTTAGTTCAAATTCATCTTAATTGCTGTCTGACAAGAAGAACTACATTGAAGTTTTGGTAGCAGTGCTGCTCTTCAGTTTCCCATGTGGGACAAAAAGTAAAAGAGGAAATAATGCAAATATCACTAAATAAATGAGCAATATACAGTTGAAATTTTAGCAGTGAATTAAGCTACTATGTTGTTAAATCAGTGTCATGATGTAGCAATTCTAGGGTTTCCTTGTGTATGAGTGAAAACTTGTTTACAGACAGTACTGCCTCTTGTTTTTCTGATATTACTGTAGCTGATTTCACTAAGAATTGCTTTATAGGAATTACCTGACAGAGCAGGTTAAAATTACCCATGAGATTTTGTTGAGACGTGCATCACAATGAACAGCAGTCAGATCTTTCTGCTTGTTTTGTGAGAGCTATTGCAATGCAGAGTTTTTATTCCTTAAGGGCTATTAGTTACATGATTAAATCTAATTTTTTACTGTGTACAAAAGTGATTAAAAGCAGTCATGGCATTGAAAAAAAAAAGGGTTTTTGTCTCCGTTATAGTCACATTTTCTTCTTCAAAAGTGTTTCTTGATCTTTTTTTTTTTTTTTTAAGTTTAGATGTAGAAGTGCTGATAAAAGAATGGTTCAGAAGATGAAATTTGACCTACTCTGTGTTACATTTCTCAGAACTCTTTCATCTCTGTTTTTACTTTCTTGGAACAGATTTTAACTTGCCTTCTTTCTCCTCCTCCCCCAACTTGAAAGCTGTTGTCGGGCTCCCAAGTATTTTTACACACACAGTAGTCTCAGTTCTTGCTATTTTGAGCATCAGTTCCAACAAGTTTTGCTCACAATATAAAACCCAGCCACATAATGAGATGCATTCTGAATGTGCATGCAACTATTCATTATTTCTTCTGCTGAATACTAATAAGATGAGGTCTGCTAATGGTCATCTTTTGAACTGGGAACTAGAGAGAAGGAAGATAAAGCTAAATGTCCTTTAGGAATTACATTCTTTGTTGGTATGAAATGATTCAGGGAACATGTTTAGCTGTATGTCTGAAGGAAATTATGTGTATGTGATAACATTTTTATATTTTCCCTGTAACTTTTGAATCCACTCATTCTGTGGCAAAGGCTTGCAGGATCATTAGATGCTTGTTAAACCAAGCCAGCTGCATCCTCTGTGTGCATTTTGTCTGATGGAATTACCATGTAGTAGAAGGTGAGAAAGGAGACAAAATATAAAAATCTCTAGGAAATGAGAGCACATTAGTTCTGCTGCTGACAGGAATGTGTGCTCATTATAACAGTAAATTCTTGCCAAATTCTGTTTGAAATGTCTCCTGAGATTTAAGATCTGAAATCTCTCTGCACTGTAATGGCTATGTTGGCCTTTACTAAAGCTTGTGACTCAACCAAAGTCCTTGAATTTCTTTCAGTTTGATATTTTGACATTTTTAAGGTCCTTCTTTACCAGTTAGAAGCCTGTGGTGTTTCCTACAAGAGCTAATGGAATAAACATTAAGAAATCATTTAGCATGGGTGTTTTTTGTGATTTTGTTTATTTATTTATTATTTTAAGCTGCTAAAACAGAAGGAAACATGCTTTGGATAGGCTGTCTGTCTTAAACTCATGTCCATTTAGTCATCTGGCTGTGACTTAGGTGCTTCAAGAAGCTGTTGTCTTTGGCAGTTTGTTTTGCACCCCTGGTTTTGCTGGCATACCTAACCAACATCTGGGTTAAATGATACCATTATTTTTCCTTCTAATGCACAAAATTTCTGCAGGAAGAATTAAGTAGTGAAAACATGTAATTATGGTAGTTGCTGAGGGGAGGAAGAGATGACAAATTTGAACACAAAATGGTAAACTCATTGTCTATCTCAGCTGCAACCAGAACATCTCTCTAGTTGTTAGTTAACAATTATTGTGCTAATGGTAGTTTGAGGATTTCCATTTGTATAGTGGCTTAAACTCTTACATTGTAGGTTTAGGTACATTGTACGGATTAGGTAAATGATGTCTCCAACCTTCATAAATTAATTGACTAAACAAAACATTGCAAGAGATTGTTAGCATCAAACCCTGGCATAATGGCATAGGAAGAGTTTTGCTTAGAGACATCCCTGTAACCTTAGATGAAATCTGAATCATTACTATTAATAAGCTATTCTCTCATTAGTCTGTTTAGTTCATTGGTAGTAAGTGTTTTTCAGGTTGGAGGATTTATTTAAATCAATTTCACTGGATTGATTCCCAGATATATTTAAGTCTTTCTAAAAATGAGCTGAGTTTGTGTAAAGATAAACTTACTGATGGAATTAGAGAAGATTTAAAGTGAGGAAGTGTATAGATACATTTAAATAGTGTTACTTTTAATAAAACAAGACAGTCCTTGGTTAACTTTTGATATCTGAGACTAAACTGTTGAGCTTTTACAACACTTTGCATATTCACTTTCTTTTTCATTCTTGAAATACTGAAAAAGTATTAAAGATATTTAAAGTATCAAGTATATTATATGAAGTATTAAGATCTTTAAGTATTTAAAATATTTAAGAGTGGAATTATTTAATTTTGGTAGAAAACCTTTCTAAAATTGTAGTCATTTGAGATTGTGAAGGCAAGGTGAGAAGGGAGAAAAGAGAAGATTTTCATAGAATGTTAGTGGCTGGGGATGAGAGGCATCATCTGGTTCTAACCCCTTGTTATGGACAGGAGTACTTTTGACTTAGACCAGGCTGTTCAAAGCCCTATTCAGCCTGGCCTGGAACACTTCCAGGAATCAGGCACCAAGAACTTCTCTGAGCAACCTGGTCCAGTTTCTCACTACTCTCTACCACTGAAGAATGTCTTCCTTACATATAGTTTAAACTTGGCTGCTTCTAGTTGAAAGCTATAGCCCCAAGTCTTGTCAGAACTAAATATATCAAACTTGTGTTTATGCTTTTTGCAGGTGGTACTTATATGGTTTGAATCTTGTTGAGGTGAAATCATATTTTCTATTAGAAAAAAAATATTTTTGTATGTGATATTTAAGTATTTGAAAACAATATATTGTAAGTGAACAGGTCTTCCTGTTGCTTGTTCCTGAATGTAAAGGCTATGTGGTTCTTTTTATTTATTTATTAATTTTTTTAAAGGACTAATCACATGAAAAGTGATTTCTTTCAAGCCATTTTTTCTTCATAAAAAGTGAAGACAGAATTTTAGTTTATTCCTTTTCTGGCTTTTCTGTTATCTTAATTTGACTTTATTTGTTGCTGTTTACTTCATTGACAGGAAAGCAAAAAAAAAATCTTTTAAATTCCCTTCAGAAAATGCTATTGTGAGTTTTTTTGTTTTGTGAAATGCTGTACAGTCCAAGGAACTATGGACTGTTCTTGTAGTAAAATGAAATTGAAACTTTGAAGCATTTAAACCGTACAGTAATTCAGATTTATTTTATTTTTTGGTCAGATAAACCAGTTGTCTTATCAGATTATTGAATCTGATGTTGAGTATCTTACAGGTTACCCTCAGTGTGCATTGATGAAAAATTGGGAATTAATTTTGTACGTGCTGCTACCAAAGTATATATATATTTTTTTAAATTTCATCAGAGACACAGTATCATGTGAGTATACAATGGCCAGCTTTAAAACTGGTACTGCTGGATGTGCATAAATCATATGTGCTTCCACAGGATTATATTTTCAGAGCATTCAGAGTTCATATAGTAGTGGGTTACCTACCGCATCAGAATGACTGGGATGTTGGTAACAGCAGTGCACTGGTTGGTTGAAAAGTGGTTGGAAATGTGCAGTTGTAGACTTTTAGTGGAAGCTTCTTGTGTGTGTCGTAAGTGTTTCTTTCCTGTAGTCCCTATGACAAATTTAATAAACATGTTATTTTGAAATAAAGGACTTTTTCATCTAGTTCTTCAATGCTCATGAGTGATTTTAGAGGGTGTATGCATCTAGATAACTTACAAGTCAGGAAGGAATAGTGAATGCTGTAGCTCTGTATTATTTTATAGATTCTGCTGAGTCTGGCACCTAATGTTTGGTTCCTCTATCACCAAACACAGATTTCCTCTTCCCCAAACATAACTGCATTAGTTAAAATGCCTTGTTTTTCTTCATTGACTTAATTTACTTTTTTTGCATGGATACATGAGACCATGATATGGAAAATGAATTTGCGGAATGAGATCAGTTACTGAAAAGAGAAATGTTTCTCTTTGTGATGCAGAGAGTATAGTAATTTCTTCTTTCATTGCTGTATCTTGGTGATATTCAGAAATTTATAGGACTTTGGTGTTCAGGAAAGGCAGAAAAAAACCTCCCAAACTCTAATTTTTATGTGTTTTGATGGTTTGTTTAGAGTGAATATGAAACTAGCATGTCAGTATTGACCGTATTCTGTTAGCATACTCTGAAGTGCAGAAACTTTGTGCTGCAAGATATTTTTTGTGCATGTTTACTTAAAGTAAAGGGTAAGGCACACCTAAGGTTACAACAGCAGCCTCAGAACATTGTATTTTGTATAAGTTGTACTTTACTGTTCTGAGCAATGCAAACAGTTTGTGACTGAGACTTTTTCCTCGAAGTAGTGATGTTTAACGATCCAACAAGAATTTGGTTGGATCAGTCTGGAGGTACACTAGAACTTCAGACTGAGTATCTGTTAAACCTTCCAAGTAAACTTAATATGGCCACAATGTTAGGGAACATATTAGAAGCCAGCCAAACAAATCAAACATGCCTTTGGTAAACAAATGTTTTATTTATATGTTGCTTTACGATGTGATCTGAAGTAGATGTATGTATGGAACTTGTTGATATTCAAATGTGCTATAGAGTTCTTTGAGAATTTTATAGGGCTCATACTTAAGTTGGTGTGGCTTCTTTGTGTACTACTTAGACTAGATGTTAGGAGGAAGATCTTTACAGTGAGGGTGGTGAGGCGCTGGAACAGGTTGCCCAGGGAGATCGTGGATGCTCCCTCCCTGGAGGTGTTCAAGGCCAGATTGGACAAGGCCTTGAGTGACCTGTACTAGTGGGAGGTGTCCCTGCCTATGGCAGGGGGTTGGAACTAGATGGTCCTTGAGGTCCCTTCCAACCTTACCATTCTATGATTCTATGATTCTACTTGATTGAGTCATGATGATGAGTGTGGGTAATAGCTGCTTTTTTTTTTAAGGTCCAGATTGCAAGAAATTATTATTAATGTATTCTTGTTGAAAAAAGTTGTTCTTCATAGTCAGGTGGAAAGGTGTAAATTGTGTCAGGGAAAGGAATCTAACAAGTTATGAAACAGTGAAACGTGAGTAACAATGTTAAAAACAGGCTGGTGTAATGGCTGGTAAATGACTGTGCAATGTGATCTGGTGGGAGAGAAGGCCACTTGAATTCCTTGACGGGTTAGCAAAGAAGCATTTCAGAGTGAGAACAAGACTTTGAAATACTTGACAAGGTTGTAGCTGCAAAACCCATCATACTTCCTTAGATAAAATTTTCAGCTCTAGGCACACTTACAGTAATTTCTAAAGTTTTGTATAGAACCATAGAATGGTAAGGGGCCTTGAAGATCATCTAGTTCCAACCCCCTGCCATAGGCAGGGACAGCTCTCACTAGTACAGGTTACTCAAGACCTCATCCAACCTGGCCTTGAACACCTCCAGGGAGGGAGCAGCCACAACCTTCCTGGGCAACCTGTGCCAGTGCCTCACCACCCTCACTGGAAAGAACTTCCTCCTAATATCTGGTCTAAATCTCCCCTCTGCCAGTTTAAACCCATTGCCCCTTGTCCTGTCATTGCAAGACCTTGTCAGTAGTCCCTCCCCAGCCTTCCTGTAGGCCCTCTTCAGATACTGGAAGGCTACTATAAAAACTTGCTTGAAGTCTCTTCTCTAGGCTGAAAAACCCCAACTCTCTCATCCTGTCCTCATAGGAGAGCTGCTCCAGCCCTCTGATCATCTTTGTGGCCCTCCTCTGGACCCGCTCCAACACTTCCATGTCCTTCCTGTGCTGAGGATTCCAGAACTGCACACAGTACTCCAGGTGGGGTCTGACAAGATCAGAGTAAAGTGGCAGAACCACCTCCCTTGCTCTGCTGGCCACACTGCTCTTGATGCAGCCCAGGACGCAGTTGCTGTCTGGGCTGCATGTGCACACTGCAGGCTCATGTTGAGCTTTTCATCACCCCAGACCCCCAGGTCCTTTTCCTTAGGGCTGCTCTCCAGCCGTTCACCACCTACTCTATATTTGTGCTTGGGCAGCTTGGAGACAGGTGTTTAAAAAAAAATTAAAAAAAAAAATTATGGTTTGTTTTGTTGTGGTTTGTTTAGTTTTTTTTAAGATTGTGACCCATCTCCTCACAAACACTGTTAAATAAATGCAGATATGGGATTTTTTTGTATCCCTTAGTCAGGTGTCAGTTAAAACAAAGGTGTACTGTGCAGCGGCCAGGCAGCAAATGTAATTGGCTCAGTGCAAAGCAGGGTAGGGTGGCCCAGTGATCAGACTGTTAATAAAGGGTGGAAGAGAGCCCATTTAAGTATACCTAAGAACCTTTCCAAGCATACATTTTGTTGATGTTTGTCCTAGGAATTAAAGCTACAAAGAACACAAAAGAATGTAAAATTACACAATTTCCTACAATTTCTTTCTTTTTTTTTTTAATTGAAAGTGTTGTGGTTGGTTGGTTTTGGTGGTGTTTTTTTTTTTTTGTGCATGACACTCTAGATACCATGTGCTGTTAGAATACTAGAACTTTGAGCTGTTGTGTGAAAAATCGGTTCTCTAGTGTAGGTACATATGTCAGGTCTTTTACTTGCTTACAGTTCTTGAAAGCATCTTAAATTTCTGACATTATTTGTTACAAAAGTTTAGCAACACTTGGCAGTGATCCTATAGCTTCTGAGAGCAGCTTTGTAATTTCTAAGAAACTTAAGATAATGTGTATCAGCGCGAAATGCAAGTGTATCTTTGCGGAGACTTGTAAGGTTGTTGCTTGCACTTAAGAGAAGTCTACTTCTGAGGTCAGATGATGATAAGAATTTGATAACTTTTTAAAAATGCATTAATATTTCCTATGGCATAAAATATGAAACTTCATGTATGTTCACAGAAAGAGTTTTGATGACATGCCTTGTCTAAACATCTATTAATTACGATTGTGATTATGTAATGCTGTGACACCAAGCTGGGGGCTGATGTTGCTGGGTTGGAGGGCAGAAGGGCTCTGCAGCAGGACCTCGACCGCCTGGACAGATGGGCAGAGTCCAACGGGATGGCATTCAACAAATCCAAGTGCTGGGTGCTGCACTTTGGCCACAACAACCCCATGCAGAGCTACAGGGTGGGGTCGGAGTGGCTGGAGAGCAGCCAAACAGAAAGGGATCTGGGGGTGCTGATTGACACCCGCCTGAACATGAGCCAGCAGTGTGCCCAGGTGGCCAAGAAGGCCAATGGCATCCTGACCTGCATCAGGAATAGTGTGGCCAGCAGGAGCAGGGAGGTCATTCTCCCCTTGTACTCTGCACTGGTCAGGCCACACCTTGAGTACTGTGTCCAGTTCTGGGCCCCCCAATTTAGGAAGGACATTGAGGTACTTGAACGTGTCCAGAGAAGGGCAACGAGGCTGGTGAGAGG
>VWZE01012880.1:41234-80896 GCA_013396675.1 Eubucco bourcierii
CCTTACTTTGTAAAATGACCCAGACTAGAACTCAGCCGGATGGAAGTTAAGGACTGAATCTATATTTACAGCTCAGCACAATGTACAAGCAGAGATATACACTATAGACAGGAATAGTTACAGAAATATACAAGTTAAAGGTAATACAGCAACACGACACCCCTCCCAGAATCAGGGACCCCAGGAGGGGCTCCCAACCACCCTTCCACCTTCTCCCTACCCCTATACCTTACCCCAAGGTTTGCCTTACCCACAAGGTGAGCTTGGAAGATCGGCCAGGGGAGTTTAGAAAAAAAATGGTTAGTGAGATTAATCGGCAGAGAAGCCAGAAGCTAGACTGCCGGAGATGCTGTGCCCCAGAGACTGACTTACCTATGTTTTGAGTACTTATTCCTAAACATCTCAGCAAGCCTGTGAGTGAAGTAGACATCGCCACTGTTTTCCTTTCACAGCCTGTAATATAATTTTCTCTATTAAAATATTCCAGTTAACCTCAAACCAGCACAGTATGGTGACAAGGAGTTTCACCGCATTTTGAAGCTTAGACTTCTGATTGGTTCAGAGTTTTCAGTTTGTCTTGATTTTTCTTGACACAGTATATAAGAATGTTGAACACCCATAAAATGATACTTTTCTCGGATTCTCAGATGTGAATGAACTGAAGGAGTGCCTTCATGTACTAGTGAAGGAACAGCAAACTCTGGCTGCACAAACTGCTACAACAGCTCTTTCAGCTATGAGGCTAAAGCAGAGGCTAGTCATCCTGGAACGATATTTCATTGCGTTGAACAGAACAGTTCTTCAGGAGAACGTCAAAGTTAAGTGGAAAAGCAGTAGTATTCCTCTGCCAGCTGTGGATAAGAAAAGGTAAGAACATATGCATGAATAAGTTAATACATTAGGAAAGTCAACCTGTGTGAGTGTAATGTGATTTCCCCCTTTCCCCCCCCCACCTTGCGAAATGTATCAGTAAAGAAACACTTCTTATTTCTTAAGATAGTTTTATGTGGTGTTAGTGGCCACGCTATTTTCCTCCTTGGCTGATGGTTGCTTATATACGTTTGTTTTTAAAAATATATATATATATTTTATATATACACACACACACACTTATATGCTTATATACTCTGTTTATACTGATAGGTTTTTATTGTAATACATTGCTTTAGATACTACTCTTTAGACTATAAGTGTGCATCTACTGAGGCATCCCTTTTGTTTTACTCAACTAGAAAGTATGAATAAGTCTATTTTGAAAATGATTCTTATGGAGGTTATGTAGTTCTAATAACTTCAATTTGTTTTTTATTTTTGATCAATATTTGTTCTGTTAAGGCACCTAACCAATTTAAAAATACAAGCACGTAAAGTTGATCATAGTTTTCCTTAACTTGCGAGAGAAATGCTGTAAGTGTACATTTTATATGAAACTGTTTGTGGAGAACTAACTGAATAAGAAATCATCTAAATAGCTGAATAGTTTATTGTCCTGAAATAGGAAACATTAAAGCACAGAACATAGAAAGCATTAAGGAAGCTATTCAGTACCTGAACAAGGTAGCTGTCTGACAGAACGAACAATTCATCTAGGGAAATTTTTGTTAGATTACCTTGAGCTTAAAAAGTGAAAGGAGACAGTAAGTAGATAACATGAATAGTTATTTTATAGGATTGGAGTTCTGGCAGTGATCTTTCTGTAAAAAATTTGTTCTCTCAATCATTACTTCTCCTTCCCCCCCCCAAGTTCTGATTAAAAAGAACAGTGGTATGTTTAAATATTATCAGATTGCTAAAAAAAATGTCAGTTGAAACTTTTTCTCTCTTGAAAAAGTCCTAAGCAGTTCAATTTTTTACCAGATGAGATCAAAGAGAGTTGGTGTCTTTCTGAGAGGAAGCAGTAGGGAATCTGTTGTTAAGTATAAAGGAAAACTTGCTTAACTTTACTGTGATTGCTTGCATAAAAATAAATTTCACATAAATGTATTTGGCTCCAATGCATGTTAACAAAAGTTCAAACTCTTTCTCTCTCTTACGTACACCCAACACAGAAGCTGCAAAAAGAAATTTGTAATACTTACCCTTAAATGGAAAGATAAGAAATGACAAAATTGATGGAATTATCAATAACTGAAGATTCGATTAAAAACCCCCAACCTCTAAGTGTAGTTTATGCAGCCCAACTTAACTAGAAGTATATAAACTTCCTGAGTAAATGAGTAGATGAAATATCTTAATATCTGTATGTTTTGAATACATCATCATAATTTTATTCTGAGTAGCTATAGGCATCTTTTTGATGGCAGTCAATTATGCCAATGTAATTTTTCTGCTGTAAAGATTTTTGCTGTTGGAGATTGAATTGTTTGGTCTTTGAAGCAGCCAAAGATAAAGTTCAGTTGCTGACATTTCAGTGGTGATCACCTTCATTCTCAAGAGACAATTATAATTCTTTACAAATAAAAAATGTGTAGTTATATATGCATGCATATGTCTAAATTATCAAATTGTTGAGTATTCAAGTTATGCAAGTAATTAATACAAATTTATTATTTAGCCCAAGACCTGTAGGCAAAGGGATAGAAGGACTTGCGCGAGTTGGATCCCGAGCAGCACTTTCGTTTGCATTTGCATTCCTTCGTAGAGCCTGGAGGTCAGGTAGGTCTACCATGTGGCATATTGTATATATTTCATATTAGAATACAGATTCATTAAAGCACCTGTGTGTACTAAAAAATTGCATAGAACTATACATTTATTAATTTTAGATTTACATAATTGTGTTTCATATAGTATTATATGCTCAGCAATGTTCTTGCTGATCGGTCATCCAAGGCAGTACCAATGCTGTGCTGTGTTGGAATAGCTTTGTGCTTAGGAAGACAAATGGGGATTTTATGAAGAGAATGTAGTTTTAATGCCAGGTGTCAGAAAAGATAAATTTATTCTCCAGACAAGGCTGATACACTATATTGCTACATGATAATGGCAGCTTAGAAAAGGAGTTCGGAGTGGTAGTGTGAAACTTGTGTTTCGATTGTCAAGTTGCAGAGGCTGTCAGATGTCATCTCTGCCACTTTAACCTGCTTGTTTTTCTCAGTTTGCACTGTTTGTCCAGAAGGCCCCTGTTTGGCTCACTCTTTGTCCTGAGAGTCCTTAGAGATACCTCAGCAGATGTGTAGTGTGAAGAATTCGTTTAAGAGTTGTCACCTTTCTAAATCTATGTTTCTGTTCAGCAGATGGTACTTCAGAGGTCTTGCAGTCAAATGTTTGTGTGAAAACTGAGAACTTTGTACATATTAACTAACTTAAGTAAGCTTGAAGTTAAAAAAAAATAAAAAATTCACGGAACATTGTATACAAAAACATAACTTCTTTAAGCCTGGGAGTGTAGCTTGTATTAATGTGTTCCTTAGGTGAAGATGCAGACCTGTGTAGTGAATTATTACAGGAATCACTTGATGCACTCCGAGCTCTACCAGAAGCCTCCCTTTTTGATGAAGGGACTGTATCTTCTGTATGGCTGGAAGTAGTGGAAAGAGCTACTAAATTCCTAAGGTCTGTTGTTACTGGGTAAGTTTCCTTTTTTTTTTTTTTTTTTNATCGCTTAGCAGCTGGTATAAACATATTTTATAGAAAATGAAAAAGATGTCTTTCCTTTCCAAATGTTATACAAGCGAGTGAAATAATACTGAACTGTTGAAATTATGCTTTAAAGTATGAGGTAATTTCTTTAATTGTTTAAGAAAAATCTGAGAATTCTGCCTATAGATTGACCTGGAAAATGGCATCATTGATATACAGTGTATCCACATGAAGAATGTTCTGGTAATGCAATGTACATACACGTAATTGTGCCTTTCTAGTATAGTAAATTAATGCAGGCTTCTGTACAAATGAAAGAAAATACACTATGTTGGACTTCAAGCACTCCTCTGTTCTCCATTGTTCTTTAAAGTAGTTGAAAGTTACTCTTCTGCAGTAGTTACTAGAAACTAGTTACCTTTGGAATATTGGAACCGTATCCTTACAGTCAATATCATAAATGATATTTGAATCTCACCTGTGAAAAATGTTTTTCATGATCTTGGCATGTTTAATAGAGGTGTTAAAGCCTAGCTGTCACTCTGAAAATTTATCTTGTGTGGAATACGTCAGCTTTTCTCAACTGCTCGTGTCACCAGTTTTATATTTTTCTGTGAGTTTAGTGGTATGTGGTGTGTTGTAGATGTAATTTGAAACAAGTATCTATTGTTTCAAATTACTTCTTAATGTATTTTGTTTGACTTTTAAACAGAGATGTACATGGAACTCCCAGTACTAAAGGACCAGGAAACATTCCATTACAAGACCAGCACTTGGCACTTGCCATATTGCTAGAACTGGCAGTGCAGAGAGGTACACTGAGGTGAGATGTATAAGTATGCTAATGCTTAACTGTCACTGTCTGTTGGAGGCTGGACTGGGTAGTGCCTATCTTCAGTTTTGATGGGTTTGGGTTTATCATCATAATTGTGGTTCAAAGCATTGGAACACTTTCAGTATTCTTACGTTAGCTAGATTGCAAAAATCAGTTTTCTGTTATTTTGCTAATCTGTTTTAAAATTGCAAGATGTGACATCTGATACTGATGAGCTTCAAAATGTAGAAAATTAACTGTATGAATAGATTAAATGAATGTTCCTAGGAATGCTTGTTCATAGAAGGTGTAAACTTCTTCTTTCAGCCAAATGCTGTCTGCAGTTATGTTGTTGCTTCAACTCTGGGATAATGGAGCGAGGGAGACAGATAATGAACGATCTGCACAGGGAACAAGTGCACCCCTTCTACCTTTACTGCAAAGATTTCAGAGTATAATATGTAGTAAAGACGTGCCCAATACTGAGGAAGAGATTCAGGTACTTACCTTTTGGATTCTTAGTGTCAAATTTCATTTGGCTGCCTACAGCGATTATAAAATGATCCAAACAAACTTTGGAGTAGCGTTTTCCATTAAGATATATGTACATCGCCTTTGTTTGGGTTTGTATGTGTACATTTGTTTCTTGAGGTAGGAGGAGAAATGTCACAGTATGGTTAGATGAAAGCATTGTGATTCAATGGTAAAACTTTTTTGATAACTAGAGATGTGAACAGTTAAACTTTTCTGCATACTAGTGTTTGTTTTATTTATGTTTGAAGTTGGTTGTACTGTGACTCTTAGTGATTATTATTGCTGTTAATAAAACATAGTTAATCAGTTGTTTTATTACACTTGTAACTTTCTGTTCACAATGACTATTTTCTCAACAGAGGATGTGCAGAGTTAATTTGATTTCTCTTGAATTTGTTCAGATATTCAGTATATGTGAAATATATTGTATATCTGTATGTGGCAGCAGTATGGAAATGCCCTGAATATTCTTCTGACTGCTCTTGTCTCTTTTGTAGCTCCTGACTTACCCCCTGAGTCCAAATGAAAGTTTTTTAAGATACCTGACTTTACCACAGGACAATGAGCTAGCAATTGATCTGAGACAGACGGCGGTTGTGATCATGGCTCATTTAGATCGTCTGGCCACCCCTTGTATGCCTCCACAGTGTAGCTCTCCTACATCTCATAAGGTAACTGTTCGCAACATCAAATTTGGTAAGACATTTTTCCTAAAAGTTGAACTGATTTTTCAGTTTGCGTATAAGACAAATCCTAAAATTCTTCAAATTTCTGCTTTGATTTTCAGAAGGTAACCTTGAGTTGCCTAAATTTGTCTTATTTGAATATTTTCTATTACATCAGCACTCTTTCAGTCAACCTTGGAGTACAGTTTGATGGTTTGTGAACCATTGCTTCTTATCACAATATGGCTAATTCTGACATATTTTGAACTGTTACCTGTGTTTATCAGAGTAAATATTCAAGACCAGATTTTTTATTTTTAATGTTGGGAGTCTGATGCATTAAAATTTTAAAAAAAAAAAAAAAGTTCTGAGCTTGCTTAATTGACTAATGGTGATAATTACTGTCACAGATTTGAGTGTATTTGGCATACAAAGGTTTTAAAAAAAGAGTCTGCTGTATGCAGTTTAATAAGTTGCATATTTCAGAATTAGTGCTTACAGAATTTCTTGTCTTCCAGGGGTCTCTGCAAGAGGTCATTGCTTGGGGTTTAATAGGTTGGAAATATTATGCTAATGTGAATGGTCCCATTCAATGTGAAGGACTTGCCAATCTTGGCATTGTTCAGGTCGCCTGTGCAGAGAAGCGTTTTCTAATATTATGTAGGAATGGACGAGTTTATACACAAGCATACAACAGCGATACGCTGGTGAGTGGTTTTTCACCTGTTTGTATTAATACATTCTCTTCGGTATTACTTCATAGCGTAAGTCTGCTCCATTAACGATTTACAGTATTTTGGAAGAGCAGATAGAGGCTTGCTTTGTTTTTTCAGCCTCTGTGTTGTTTTTGAAGCAGCATAAAGAGCGATTTTCATCTCTTGTATTGATTTGAGGAAACACATCTGGTTTCTGTAATTTCTATCAGACTAGAGGTTATGAATACAATGATAATTGCTTTCATTGGTATCCTGGCCTTGTAACAACTTAGAAACTGGCAGATACGAAATGGCATTTACTTTTCAGCGATGTAACATTGTGCCCAAACTGTGCAGTTTCTCAAAACCATACTGTAACAAATGATTGTCGCTTCAGTTGCCTGTTGCCATTTTCTCATATACTGAAGACCTGGTAAGGATAGTAACAAAACAACTTCAAAACCTTGTTGTTGTCAGACTGCAATAGCAGATCTGACCTTCTTTTTTTTTTTTTTTGTTCCTTGTTTGTGCCTCTGCCTAATTAACTTGA
The DNA here is from genome assembly GCA_013396675.1 of Eubucco bourcierii. Taxonomy (NCBI): domain Eukaryota; kingdom Metazoa; phylum Chordata; class Aves; order Piciformes; family Ramphastidae; genus Eubucco; species Eubucco bourcierii. The sequence continues at coordinate 48,075 of VWZE01012880.1, forward strand.
ATGCACAGTTAGGATAAAACCTTAGGAAACATTAACTAGTTGTTCTGTATATAAACAATATAAGCAGTTTATAGAAATATATATAGAAAATAGAAAGCAGTTTACAGAAATTTGTATAGAAAATATAAGCAGTTTTTGTATTGCTTTTGTTTGGTTCACAGGGACCACAACTGGTGCAGAGTCTCGCTTCCAGAAATATTGTGAAGATAGCAGCTCATTCAGATGGACATCACTATCTTGCTTTGTCAGCAAATGGTGAAGTTTTCTCTTGGGGTTGTGGAGATGGTGGAAGACTAGGTCATGGGGATACAGTGTATGTAATAAAAATATTAATTTGTTTACCTGTGTTCTGAATTCATCATAAAAACTACTTAGTTGCATATATAAACACATTTAGCATTTGACGTTCATCTCTGTTACTGAACAGAAGTTACATTCTCTCTGTGTATATTCTCTGCCTATAATACTGCCAGTTTTGTGTTAATGCTACTTTCTCAAATAATTGTAGATAGAGGGTGTAGTAGTGGTTGCATTGCCATTAAACCTTTTATTTGTGGTTTTATGAATACACAATGAATTTTTCTCTACCAACATGGATTTGGATGTTGTCATTTCCTGTGCAGTTATGTTGTATATATCATTCTTTTCTCCTCCCTTTGTTATGCAGTAGCATTACTATACTGCTTTTGAGTCTTCTATATGGGTATACTGTTGAAAGTGTCTGCCCCCCAGTGCTGAATTCCCTGTGTTGCTACACAAGGATTAGCAGTGTCACGGAATTATTCAGATATAATAATTAAGATAATCTTTATTTATAATTGACATTATTTAATAAACAGTACATTAATTGGAAATCGAATTAGTAGTTGTCAGATGTTCCTTCAGTGGTTTGCATGTTGTTAAACAATCAACTTAATTTTTATGGCTCTATTTATTTATTGATACTTCAGACTAATAATGAGATTTGCAGGTGAAATTGCACCAATTGTTGTCTGACAAGGGTGTCACACATTTCAGTGTCTACTCATCAGATCACCTTTTCTGAAATATGTCACCTTCTCTTTAGCCCTCTGGAAGAACCTAAGATGATATCTGCTTTATCTGGAAAGCAAGCTGGGAAACACGTTGTTCATATTGCATGTGGAAGCACCCATAGTGCAGCTGTTACTGCTGAAGGAGAGCTATATACATGGGGGCGAGGAAACTATGGCAGGCTTGGTCATGGTATGTTACCTGATACCTTGAAGTGAGCTATTTGTTGAATGTTTTAGTGGCTGTTTTGAATGATCTATTCAATGTAGCTAAAACTGATTTGAGAACCAAATGTAGTTTCACAGGAATTGAAATAGTTGTGGGAGGGATTGTCTCAAAACCACTACATGTCTGTGAGGTATGTGAAAATAAGTAGTAGAATGGAGAAGAAGATTCTGCACTGATCCGTTTTCCCTTCATCGTGAAGCAAATACTATCTCATGGGCTCAATATGTACCCAGGAAGTGATATAGGAGCTAACTAGTTATGACGCTCAAATCTGAAGAGCAAACCAAACTAACACACTCCCCAACAAAATACCCAAAAGCAAACAAAAAACACAAAGAAACCCCAAACAAAGAATCTCCCACACCTCATTAGTTTTACTTCTCACAACTACTTTGTTTTGAAGGTTCCAATGAAGATCAGACCATCCCGATGCTGGTCACAGGGCTGAAAGGACTCAAAGTTATTGATGTTTCCTGTGGGAGTGGAGATGCTCAGACTCTCGCAGTTACTGAAAATGGTTAGTAGTAACATACTGTTTAATGCTTCAAGTTTATCTTCCTTTCAATCTGATGAAGCTTATACTGCAGATATACTTATTTCTAGTGGCTTGAACTGTGTAAGGATTTGAAGCTGAAATTCTTTTGGGGGGAATACATATATGTACATTTATACATTTTGTGTGATCATGTATGCAGGTGTATTTCCATGCAATTTATTTATTATGGGTATGCAAATCTGCAATAAGAGCCTTCAGCCTATAAACTTGCAGCATGTTGAGGACACACGAGAGCTCTTAAAGTCCTACAAAGATGTACCACAGGGATCAAGTAATAAGGAATCAGCACATGCAGAGCTTGCTGCTAGGTTGGTGGCTGTGGAAGTGGCTGGGAATGGTCAGACTGCAAGAGCGAAAGCCAATAGATTAACTTCCTTCCTGAAATGCTTGTATACCAATGCATGGGGAATAAGAGGGAGGAGCTGGAGATCTGCATTAGGCTGAGTAACTGTGATGTAATTACCATCGCTGAAACATGGTGGGACAGTGACTGAAATGTGCTGAGTTCTACCCAAGGCAGAACAGGTTGAAAGTTTGTGGGTAAGAATTAAGGGATGTAGGAAGGGAGGTGAAATTGTTGTGGGTGTCTACTGTAGACCACCAAACCAAGAGGAAGATGTTGATGAGGCCTTCTACAGACAACTGGAGGTAGCCTCTAGAGCTAACTCCTTGGTACTCATGGGTGACTTCACTCACCCTGATACTTGTTGGGAAACTTGCATGGCCAGTCCAAAAGGTTCTTGCAGTGTATCAATGATAACTTCTTGATGCAGGTAGTAGAGGAACCAACAAGGAGAGGTGCACTGCTGGACCCTGTATTAACTAATAAAGAGGGGCTGGTTGAGGACATTAAGGTCGGGAACAGCCTTGGGAACAGTGATCATGACATAGTGGAGTTTGCTATTACACAGGGTAGAAGCAAACCAACAAGTAGAATTACAACTCTGGACTTCTGCAGAGCTAGCTTTGTGCTCTTCAGAGGCATGTTTGCAGAAATCCCATGGGCTAAGGCTCTAGAGGGTAAAGGAGCCCAAGAAAGTTGGTTAATTTTTGAAGACTGCTTCCTCCAAGCCCAAGCTAGGTGTGTTTCTATGAGTAAAAAATCGGGTAGACATGCTAGGAGACCTGCATGGCTGAGCAAGGAGCTCCTGAAGGAAATCCGAATGCCTAGTCTTTACACCTAAGATTGAACTCCCCTATGTGCTCCAGACCCTGGACAAAGGAGAGGGAGCCTGGAGAGGGGAATGCTCCCCACTGCTTAGTGCAGACTGAGTTAGGGATCATCTACACAAATTGAACATTCACAAGTCCATGGGCCCTGATGAGATGCTGCACCCAAGGGTACTGAGAGAACTGGCTGATGTCACTCTGCCACTCTCCATTGTTTTTGCCAAAACTTAACAAGTTTCTAAGAACTTCTTGTGCACTGGTGATTTCTCATTGCATCTTATGTTACGCTTGTGTTACGCTTGTTAAGTTTTATCAATGTGAAAACTTCAAATCTTTTTCTTTGCTCTTAGTTTAATGAAAATAAAAAATAATTTATATTAGTTCCTAAATCAGAGAATCTCAGGTAATTTAAGAATTAGCTTGTGAAAACTGGTGATTTAATGATTTAAAAAAAAAAAAGTTGTTACTTTATGTCAAAGTGTGTAATTATTATATGTCAAAATAAGTATTTTTGTTCTCTTTCTCTTGATTTAAAGGTCAAGTGTGGTCTTGGGGTGATGGAGATTATGGAAAACTGGGAAGAGGAGGCAGTGAAGGTTGCAAGACTCCCAAGTTGATAGAAAGACTTCAAAAACTGGACGTTGTGAAAGTACGCTGCGGGAATCAGTTTTCTATTGCTCTAACCAAAGATGGACAGGTCTACACCTGGGGAAAAGGTGACAATCAGAGACTTGGGCATGGAACAGAAGAGCACGTTCGATATCCCAAACTGCTGGAAGGCTTGAAAGGTAAGTACCATAGCTGCATATAGTCCAAAGTTCTTCTGCCATTGGTAGAATCTTTTATCAAATGCTACTGATCTGAACTCTGAGGCCCATGTAAGTCATATTTTATGTTGATTGAGTTGAAAGAGGTAATAGTGCCTATTTCCTATTGCTTCTGTGTTCATAGCTTTAAAATTCTAGCAGACTTAGAGACTCTGTGTTGGGACTATTTTAATGCTACTTGTCTTGCGTTCTCTTTATTCTGACTTTTTCTTCTGTTGGGTTCACAAAAAAAATATTATTTAAAGTGTATTCTTGCAAGTAAATACATGTAATATACATTCCTAGATTAAGGCATATGAAATCAGAGGCAATAAGTAATGTGTTAAATTTCTATTTGCGCCAGTACTTTTGACTAGTTTGTGACACAGTGAATATTATTTCTACCACTTGTGAGAAAGCAGAGGTGCTGGAGGGGAAGATGAGGAAGAAACTTCTTTTATTGCTTTGTCTTTCCTAAAATTGTTATTCATGTATGAGGAATGATCTGATTGAAAGTAACTTCTGAACTAAGACTGCAATATAACTTCATGCTGTTTATAAATAAGGATGAAATAGATTTTTTTTTTTTAAATCTTTTTTTTTTTTTGAACTTGTGAACTTTTGTACTTGGTCTCAGCGAGGAGAAAGACTAGACTGTGAAGTTCAAGCAAATGATTTATTTGATCTTTGCTTACAGGTTTAACTGCAAGGCCTGAACAAGTAACTAAGTTAAACTTCACTCAGATCTGATATGCCACTATCACACATTTTCGTGGATAAAATGGAAGAACGTGCTATTATAACAGCTTAAAAGCAAGAATATGCCATAACAACCTGGAAAGTACACTAAACATTACACATGCAACACAAGGTTACAAACTTAGAAAATGCTAAATATTTGCTTAACCCTCTATGTAGGGGTTCTCAGTCCCAGGAAAGTGTCCTCTTGGATGGTGTCCTTCCTGACCAAGACAGAAGCGTCACTGTGCAGGTTAGATGTAGTGCAGGACAGGCAGCTCCTGGTTTCTAACCCAAATCTTAAGGCTTTTATCCTCTGATTTATGTGACTATGGGCCAAACTATATCTGAGTAGGTTATACTGCCTGGCATGTTTGTATCTGGCAGTGTCATGGAATTTCCCCTTCTCTTTCTTTATCCCTGGGTATAGTTTGCTTGCATGCTTTTCATTTACTGCTTTTTGGCTGATCTTACGATCGTCTGGATACACAGGACTATGGGCTAAAACCAACACTGAACTGCCCCAACTTCTTTTTATCTTAGATTTTTGGGCAACAGTGTAGTGGCTTGAATTGAGACTCAGGGAGTGTTATTGAGGGATTCCAAGGCTCAGCACAGCAGAAGCCTGTTTGGTCTGTGACTTGTGGATAGATCAGGGCTGAGCTACCTACACAGCTCCCCATGGTTTGTGTCTGTATAGACAGTGCCTCAAGGCAAAGGGGTCACTTCTACAACACCCTGTGAGTCACAAGTGTGCACTAGACATTATCAGAATTTGTTTAGAACCATGAACCAGACAATCCATCCAGTCTTTTAAGAATCTTTAAGTATTTCTTTGTTTTATCTTTTACTGTACTCTTCTAACAGTCTACTAAGGCAAAGATAAGACTTAATTATGAACACTTTACAGATGTCAAGTATGTTTGTAATTAACAGAATTTTCCTTACCCCTGATATTTTTCTCTTAATGATTGTGATCAATTTTTTGGTGTTTTATTTTTTTTTAATCAGGAAAAAAGGTGATAGATGTGGCAGCTGGATCTACCCATTGTTTAGCACTGACTGAAGATAGTGAAGTTCACAGCTGGGGAAGCAATGATCAATGTCAACATTTTGATACTTTACGGGTGACCAAACCAGAACCCAGAGCTCTCCCAGGATTAGACAGAAAGCATATCATTGGAATTGCTTGTGGGCCTGCTCAGGTAAGTTTTTTTTATATTGAAGTATTAATCAGAGTTTGTTGCTGAGACTTAGTTCTGCACAATAATCCTAGTCCCTCTTCCTGTGCTTACATGATTTTTTTTTTTCCCTTATTTTGAGGGCTTTGTAAAAACAGATCTCATGCAGTTCCTCTACCAACAAGGGATAACAAGTTTTCCCTCTAATTGGGTATTCTGAGAAGTGGCTATTTACCTATTTTGTTTTTCATCTGGTTGAAGAGTTGTGAAGCAGAGTGTTTCCCTCAGCAGAGATAGGACGGTATCTGAATTGGCTTAACAGCACTTTGGAAAATGTGATGAGGGACTTTTTATTTTTTTTTTCATGGTAGGGTTTTAAGTCTATATAGAAGAATGAGAGTGGAGGGTTTTCTTCAACAGATGTGCTGATACTGTTTCTGTGTCTTCTACTACTGTTTGAAGGCAGATTTTTAGCTTTACACTCCTATCTCTAACCAGTGTCATATTTGGGAAATAACTGTTCAACTTCTTATATTGTTTCTGTTTATAGAGTTTTGCTTGGTCATCATGTTCAGAGTGGTCAATAGACTTGCGGTTGCCTTTTGTGGTGGATGTTTGCCCCATGACGTTTGAGCAGCTGGATCTGTTACTAAAACAAGTGACAGAGGGGATGGATGGCTCCTCTGACTGGCCTCCTCCTCAGGAAAAGGAGTGTATGGCTGTGGCAACATTAAACCTTCTAAGGCTTCAGGTATGTTCAGTTTCTTACACATTGAGCAATCATTGAGTTAAATGTTTCACTAAGTTACTTGGATTAAATAGTGGACATTATATGCTTTAAAACATTTCTAATGATTGAAGAGATGAAATTAGTACACTATCGCTTTATACTCGTTGAAATCCAGTAGCTAGTAGTTGGTTCCTTTTCTTGATGGTATTTTGGGCCTCATTAAAGTAGAACTATAAAAACAAAATGTAATTTGATGTATATTGTATATTCACTCAGTAAGTCATACACTCAGAGATTCTAAGGAATTCTAAGACTTTTAAATAGCATTTTTAAGAGTGTCCTCTTTAGAAGGTATCTGACAGTTACTGAAGTTGTGCTACTTTCCTAGCATGCTGTAGTTAAGTAGAAACTGTTTAGTTTATTATTCTGGTTCAGAATTTTATGATCTATAGTGAAATGTAGTTCGTAGTGTTTGAATAGTAGTTTAAATTCAGGATGTGTTTTGGTTTTACACAGATGAAAGTTGCTGTCTTGGTCAGCGAGTTTACTCAGTTGCTCCAGGAATTTTTTTCTTTTTTTTCCCCTGAAATTCACATCTCTTCTTAATTAAAATTTGTTTTCTACCCCCCCGCTTTGTTTTCTCAGCTTCATGCTGCCATTAGTCTTCAGGTGGATCCGGAATGCCTTGGCTTAGGTTTGGGGAGTATCCTGCTCAACAGCCTGAAGCAGACAGTGGTAACATTAGCAAGCAATGCAGGTGTTCTTAATACTGTGCAATCAGCTGCTCAAGCAGTGCTGCAGAGTGGATGGTCTGTGTTGCTGCCAACAGCAGAAGAGCGGGCTAGGGCGCTCTCGGCACTCTTACCCAGTGGAGGTTGGTTCTAAGGTTTTAAATTTTTTTTTTTTCTTTGGGTCCTTGCATTTGTAGTTCATTAATAGTTTTTTTGCATTCTTAGTTTCAGGAAATGAAATGAATATAAGTCCGGGACGTAGATTTATGATTGACCTCTTGGTGGGCAGCTTGATGGCTGATGGAGGCTTAGAGTCTGCACTAAATGCTGCTATTACTGCAGAAATCCAGGTACGTTTCAGCAGTTTTGCAGTTCTGCTCAAAGAGAATAATATCTGTGAAATGTTTTCTGGAGTTTGTGGATTGGTGTTACCCTCTTGTGACCTGAAACTTGAGCCAGTGTTTATATAGAAGCATGAATCATACTCTCCTTTCTAGTAGACTGGTTTTGTTTTGCCTAGAGTGATGATTGTAACAATGGTAAAAAACTTCTTCATAAATCTCTGTAATGGGACCATAATTTTACAAAGCGCTTAACACCTTTCTGGAGGATTCTTGAGTTCTTCAATTCCTTGAATACACCCATATCTCTCCAACAGAAATTTCAACCTTATTACTTAGAACTCATTCATCTTGAATTCTTTGCAACATTCCAAATTTTCATAGGTTCCATTTCAAACTGCTTCAAATGTTTGACAGGTACTGACTATGACGTGGACTATCCGTATGCTTAAGTGATGAAGGAAACATCTGTACAGACTGCTTTATATGGCCATATTTATGTAAATGTAAATGTGAAATCAAAAGTATGGTTTTTGCTTGCCTCTTTATTTTATTCTTGAAAGTGTATTTTTTACGATGCAGAGGAAATGCCTGCATGAAGTTTTACATTAATGTGTAATACATTAGAATTTCTGGCTATGTTTAAAGATATGCAGGCCCTTTTAATTTTTTTAACAAAGTGTCTTTGACACACTGGAGGGAATGGAAGTCATCTAGAGGGAGCTGAACAGGCTTGAGAGGTTTGCCTGTGCTAGCCTCATGCAGTTCAGCAAAACCAAATGCAAGATCCTACACCTGGGTTGCAGCAGTCACAAACATAAATACAGACTGGGCACAGAGAGCAGTCTTGAGGAGGATTTGGGGTTGTTGGTTGACGGAAAAACTCAACATGAACCAACAATGTTTGCTTGTAGCCCAGAAAGCCAACTGTCACCTGGGTTGTGTCAAAAGGTATAACCAGCAGGATGAATGTGGAGATGATTCTCCTTCTCTACTCTGCTCTTGTGAGATCTTACTTGGAGTACTGCATCCAATTATGGGACTCCCAACACAAGAAGGACGTCAGACTGTTGGATTGCGTCCAGAGGAGGGCCACAAAGATGATCAGATGGTTGGAACATGTCCCCAATGGGTACAGGCTGAGAGTTTGGTTTGGGCTGTTTAGCCTGCAAAAGAGAAAGCTCTGGGGAGACCTTAGAGTGGCCTTTCTATATCTGAAGAGGGCCTATATGAAAGCTGAGGAGGGACTTTTTACAAGAGCTTTTTGTGATAGGGCAAGGTGGAATGGCTATAAGCTGGAAGGGAAATGTTGGAAAGAAATTCTTTACACTGAGGGTGGTGAGACACTGGAACAGGTTACCCAGGAAGTTATGGATGTCCCTTCCCTGGCCAGATTGGACTGGGCCTTGAGCAACCTAGTCTGATGGAAGGTGTCCCTGTCCAAGGCAGATGATCTTTAAGGCCACTCCTAACACAATCCATTTTATGAATTACGTTGTAGCATAGGTCAGATGCTGGAGTCAACTTCAGGTCTGCTGGAAGTGATCTAGGTGACAGCACTCAGCACTCTGCAAGTTAATTTACATTGTCTGAAATCTCATTCAGTTTGATTTCATAGAGTTTTGTATGACTATAGCTCAGCAGGAAATCTGGCTCAGATTTTTCTGCAATGGACTGGATTTGTTAGTTTGATAAATACAGAGCAAGCATGTCTGTAGTTGTATGCTGCAGCAGCTGATGGCATGTATAAACATACAGAGATCAGAAGTCAGTTGTTGCGTTGGTGGAAACTGGACTTGGAGTTTGTCTGGTTTTCTTTTCCCTTCCCACACAAAACACACATACACACACTCCATTGTCCATTTTTACATTTTATATGTATTTAAAAGGTGTGTCCACGTTCTGGTTAGGAAATATATGGCACACGTTGGCAGAAATTGTTTCATTTCTGGCATAGGCAAAACTGACTTGGTCTTATTATTGTGAATACTTGTTTCACAACGTTTTCACTATGGGAGTTTGTGTGCTTTCTTCAGGTTGATTTACTTTTTTTTTAGGATATTGAAGCAAAAAAAGAAGCACAGAAGGAAAAAGAAATTGATGAACAAGAAGCAAATGCATCAACGCTTCACAGGAGTAGGACTCCATTGGACAAAGACCTTATTAATACTGGAATCTATGAATCTGCTGGAAAACAAAGTTTACCATTAGTTCAGTTAATTCAACAGTTACTAAGGTAATTACTTTGAATTTTTTTTATTTTGCTATGGAAGATTTGTTTAGATGATTTATGAAATAATCAACTTTAAATGATGTCTAATTTTGGTTGTCAAACAGTCTCCTGCTAACGTTTTAGCTCTTGAGAAGTAAAAACATTGAATGTTTTCCTAGCTTGTCTATAGTTATGCAATTTTGTGCTTGCTAAGGAGGAAAGTTCTACATTTGATTACTTGATTTTAGAAAGACTTTCTGCCTGTCTTTTACAGTTTTGATACTTCTTGTACTCTGAAAGTCTGTGTAACAAATAGAGGACAAATTTTCCAAAGCCTGTCCTTAGCAAAGTATGAGAATTAGCAAAAATTTTTTTTTAGAACTGAGTATTTCACCTTAAGGAGATTGTAGCTGTGCCTGTAAGTAGAGAAGAAACCTGAATTTAAATTCCTGACACTGAGGAAGAGTTTTCAGTGCATAACCAATAGGATGCTAAGGAGAAAGCTGCTTTATGTCAACTACAGCAGTAGTTAACACATAACAGATGTAGCAGGAGGTAATTGTGAGATTATTAAGAGTGTTTTTTCTGCTTTTTCATTGATTGCACAGTGCTATCTGTCAGGTTGTTTCTTGTATTGAGTGATTAATATTAAAAGAGTAAAACTGATGTACCTTATGAATCCTGTTAAAATGCCCCCACAAAACCCACTGACTAGGTGGGTACTATTGTTACAAATGAAGGAACATCCTATATATATTTGAGTTAAATTCTAGCAAAAACTTAACCTGTGTTGCTGTGGATTGTCTTTGTTATTGGCTCTCTGTAAGAACTTGATAATACTTTTCTTACCAATTAGGAACATCGCTTCACAGACGATAGCCAAACTAAAAGATGTTGCTCGTCGCATTTCTTCCTGCATGGATCATGAGCATAATAACAAAGAGAGATCTGCTTCTCTGGACTTGTTGCTCCGTTTTCAGCGTCTACTTGTTAGTAAACTTTACCCAGGAGATTGTGTTGGGCAGGTCCCTAGTGCATACAGTAAGTTACTATGTTTTTAAAAAAAAAAACAACCAACCCTCCTTTTCTTACTATCTTCATTGCTATCTTACAGGATAGCAATGTCTTGTTTTAATTCTTGTCTCATTTATCAGTGTAGCTGCTTAGCCTGTCTAAAAAGTGTTTGAAAGTAGTTTTTTTTAAAATTGTTTCCAGTAAAGGAAAATTTCTCTTTGGAAGGTAATGTCACCTAGATAATACATTTTATAGAATTTTAAAAAGTTTTTAAAAACTATGGGTTATTTGTTTGTCATCTTTTGAAATCTGTTTCTTAAATATGATACTGACTTCTGTGCTCTTCCTCCTTTTTATGCAGGCCCTGACCTCTTAGGTGTCGGCTCTTTACTGAAAAAATACACTGCTCTTCTGTGCACACACATTGGTGATATACTTCCTGTGGCAACCAGCATTGCTTCTACTAGTCATAGGCATTTTGCAGAAGTATCTCGTGTGGTGGATGGAGATTTAACAGGTAGGTTTTCCTATGCTACCCTCATTTTCTCCCCTTCCATTAAATTTTAAAATTACAATGTGGATGTTCTTGAAAGTTTTAAGTGACTGAAAAAGAGTCAGTCTTTTGGTTGATGGGAGAAAAGGAGGGCAAATTTGATGAGGAAAGCAAGAACTTTGTACTGAAGCAGTAATTGAAGGTAGAATGTATTGCCTAGTGATTTACTTTTCATGATGCTATAAATGCGGGTCTTGAATTAAATCTAAATACCTTTTTTTTTTTTTCCTCCTGTGTTTTTAGGCATTCTTCTTCCAGAATTGGTTGTTTCTATAGTGTTGCTACTCAGTAAAAATGCTGGATTAATGCAGGAAGCTGGTGCTATCCCTCTGTTGGCTGGCTTGCTAGAACATCTAGATAGATTTAACCATTTAGCCCCTGGAAAGGAAAGGGATGACAATGAGGATTTAGCATGGCCAGGAATAATGGGTATGTACTAGCAGCATCTGCAGTATTTATTTATGTTTTTGTTGAATAGTTGTGTAAAATGATCACTGTTTGTCAACTACTCTCAGGAAGGGAATTCTACTTTAGAGTGCAAATTTTTATTAACCAATCCATGTGGCAGTATTGCTGTCAGTAAATTCTTGAGAAAGTTATGTGTAGAGGTAGGATTAAGCAGAGTGCAACGCAACTTTTTAAAGAACTCTTTGCACCATTTTGCATTTTGAGTGTGAAAAGTTGCAATGAAAATGAGTAGTACTTTGCATATTTTGTTGCTAAATTCTATCCATAGCATAAAGTGTAATGTGAAAGCTTTGAAATACAGATTTTTTTTATTTTATTTTTTTTGCCAAGTCCACTTTGTTTCTCTCATATTATATAGAAAATGTGTATTTTTGACTGTGGCCATTTTACTGGTGGAGGGAGGAATGAAACACAGTTGGCATAATCTGAGAGAGCTAAAGGTTAACACTGTGTTCCTCAACATAGCACTGTCTAGCAAAAACTCTGAAAATTCAGTCTAATAGAACAAACTTTGCATGTAGGTGTGTGTGTGCAAGTGTTACTCTAATGTTTCTTGCCTGGATGAAATTTCCTTTAGTTTGGAGTAATTTATTGATACCTAGATTGAAAGAGCTCTCATGTGCACGTAACTTTCCTTCTTTTATTGAAAATCTGTATTTAGACTGACATTAAATATGCAACTAATGTGTTGCACGCAGGCATATAATAAAATTGAAATAATTTGAAGGACGAAACAACTAGAGCAGTGATTTGCCTGAATTACAGTTGTTTGCCTCTACTTCCAGACAAACAGCTGTACAGTTGAGCAGTGCTGGGTTTTTGACAGCATGACATTAAAGAATAGTGTATGAAAACTACAGCAAACAAGATAGTTCAATTGCACAATATGTAGACAGAAATATGTGCTCCAACTTTTTTGATCTGTTTTGACTTGTCATGTATCAAAAGATAAGTGGCCTTTGAACAGAAGTGAAGAATTTAGTTAGTCAACTGTTAGAAGAAACTCAGGAACAACCCTCAGTTTCTATTTCTTTGATAAATTTTGTTTTATACCTTTAGGTTCATTTTTTACTGGCCAGAATAGCAGAAATAATGAAGAGGTGATGCTTATACGTAAAGCTGATCTAGAGAACCACAACAAAGATGGAGGATTTTGGACAGTGATTGATGGGAAAGTATATGATATAAAGGACTTCCAAACACAGTCTTTAACTGGCAGTAGCATCCTTGGTGAGAATCAACATCTGAATTAAAGAAAAATATTACTTCTGTTTCCAAACTAGTTGGCATAAACAGGTTTTAGACATCATACTGACTGACTACCTCATTTCTTCCATTAGCTCAGTTTGCAGGTGAGGACCCAGTTGTTGCTTTGGAAGCCGCTTTACAGTTTGAGGACACACGGGAGTCAATGCATGCTTTCTGTGTTGGCCAGTACGTAGAGGTAAATATGTTAATATTAACTGACACCTTTAATATTCTTGTTGAAGCTCAATTCTAACATTCAACTTCAATTTCTTTTGATTAGCCTGACCAGGAAGTGATTACAACACCAGATCTCAGTACTTTGTCATCACCACTGATAGACACAGAAAGGAATTTGGGTCTTCTCCTTGGACTACATGCTTCCTACCTGGCAATGAGCACACCACTTTCTCCTCTGGAAATTGAATGTGCCAGTAAGCAGAACTTCATTTTGAGCTTAAATAAGTTATAAATTATTTGTCAGATTACGCAAGAAAAAGACACGGGCCAAATAAATTAACTGAAAATCTAGCACCTCTTTAGACTGTCTTCTGGGGATAACTCTTTAGTTTTAAGATCAATTGCCACATTCACCAAGGTTTAGTAATTTAGCAGGATTTAAATGGGTAATAATTTTGAAGAGTTAAATACCCAGAATGTCACAATATGCAAGATGAAGAGAATATGGCAAGAGGAAGGAGACTGTGTAGCACAGGAATCACAGGTATCTCATTAATTTGTGTTCACTTAAGAGTGGCTGAGGCATCTCGTGTTAGATTCTGTCTTGTTGAGTATCTTAGTTTGAAATTAATTATATCTTCTATTGACCAGAAAAAATAGCTAAGACCCTGTCATCTCTAAACAGATCATGGCTACCCAGTTACTTAATTGTTTCTTAGTTGCAGAACCCTTTTTTAGTGGGAAAAAGTTTCAACAAGTGGAAGAACTGTTAAGTGTTGTTTGAAACTGTATATGCATTTTGAGTGAACTGTTAAGTCTCGATAGCTTAATCATTAGAGTACATATTTTTGTATTCTTTTCTTTTAGTATGGTTGAAGTCCTCTATCTTTTCTGGAGGTTTGCAAACTAGTCAGATTCACTACAGTTACAATGAGGAAAAAGATGAAGACCATTGCAGTTCACCTGGTAACACTACCCCAAATAAATCAAAACTCTATTCACATCGATTAACTTTGAGTGACCATTCACAACCTTTTCTTCAAGCTATTGCAGATAATAATATTCAGGATCATACTGTGAAGGTAAGCCCTTGGTAGTTTTGTTCTCAAAAAGTGTTACTTAAGGGTGGACAATAGTGGTCTGTAACAGTTTTGTTGGTAAAAATGGTCCAGAAGTAAAAAAATTGAAAAAGTTGTTTCAGAATTGCTTTTTGAGAAAGGAGTGGATGAATACTACTAATGGATATAACTTCTGTATTTGCTTGATATTTTGACAGTTGATTATTTTCTTTTGAAATTTTGAGTGGGAGAACTGAAAAATATCAGTATATTCTTACATAAAAATAAATAACGTGTTACTTTACATGCCAGGTTTTAGTAGTATTGACAGACTGTGCTCACCTCCGCTTGAACCAAGATGAGATTTTATTTGTCCGAGTGTAGGTGGATTTTGTGTACCAAGTACTTGTTTGCCTTTGTCTTGAAAGTTCCTTCATGCCTTGGGGTTCAGGTTTCACCTAGATGGAGTTGTATATATTATGAAACCCTCTAAGATACACATTGATAACTGTCTTTTGTAATACCTTTAGATTTTGTAACCCTTTGAATTTAGCTTTTGTATGAAAAAACAAACAAACTCAAAAAATAGTCTTTGGAAGGGCAGGATAGCAATAATGATGAGTCAAGAGAAGACACTTCAAAAATGTGTTAGGTGACCTGACTCTGTCAGCAAGAGATAAAAGCAGTAGTACCATTGTTCCTTGAGTCATGTTGCTCTTAATACAAGAGTGATACAGAGTATTCTTTATGCTATTGGACTGTATTTCTGTGTATTAAAGAGTTCATACTGTGTTGCATTTCACTTCTGAATATTAGTTCAGATCGTGGAGATTTTGTATTATATAAATGCCGGTAGTGGTATTTTGGATTCTGTTTAATTGTATTTAAACCCAAAAATTAAATGTAGGCTTCTGTTTGGTTTTGTAGGACTTCTTGTGTCAAATAGAGAGATACTGTAAACAGTGTCACTTAACAACACCAATCACGTTCCCTCCTGAGCACCCCGTGGAAGAAGTGGGACGTTTGTTATTGTGTTGTCTTCTGAAGCATGAAGATTTAGGTAGGTAGACTTACAGTGTTGCTGTCCCAGAATACGTTTTGAACCAGTTTAAAATCTTGTGAGATGGTTTTAGAAATGCATATTCATAGATTGTCTTTTCCCATTAAGGTCATGTAGCACTGTCTCTTGTTCATCCTGGTACCCTTGGAGTTGACCAAGTAAAGCACAAAACCTTACCAAAATCTGTAGTGGATGTGTGTCGTGTTGTCTACCAAGCAAAATGCTCACTGATTAAGGTAAACCTCTTACCTGTTGAAGCTAATATTATTTTTTGTTTGAATTGTCTTACTGAAAAGTTTCATATTACTCGTTTTATTGTATAACAAACTAGAATCTAATCTTTCAATGCCTCTTCTAGACCCATCAAGAACAAGGACGTTCTTACAAGGAAGTTTGTGCTCCTGTCATTGAGCGCTTGAGATTCTTATTCAATGAGCTACGTCCTGCAGTTTGCAATGATCTCTCTATAATGTCTAAATTTAAACTTCTGAGTTCCCTGCCCCGATGGCGGAGTGTAGCTCAGAAAATAATTAGAGAAAAAAGGAGAAAAAGAGGTAAGGCAACAAACATTAATGTTATATTTTCTGTAAACAATGAAAATCAACCTACTTCCAGACTTTGCTATAATGTTTTCAACTCTAGTTAGCTAAAGCATCAAAGCCATTTGCTTTCTGATGAATTTTAGAAAAGTTTTCTAAGTCACTGGATACTCCCATAGCTCCTGTAGCAAGAACAGGCAGATGAGAGACAAGTTTAGGTGAGACATTCTTCTTTGTATTCCAGTGTATTAAAGGTGATCCATCAGTATTAGTCACTCTGGTTTTAGTAAATTTTATGTAGAAATGGCATCTAAACATGTTTTAGTAAAGCAGTGTATTCAAAGAACTGTTTAACTGGAAGTAAATTAATGTGATAAGCAGCAAGGTGCTTTTGAAGTTGGCCTTCCGAGAGAAAAGTGGCCTACAGATATTACCAGAGCTAATAACAGTTAGACATAGAGTTCACCAAGACAACATTTCCATTTTATTACAGGCAGATGTTAAGTATCCTGTATGTTTAGACAACACACACCTAAAAATGTGAAACTGTACAATGTTACCAGGAAAGGATAATTCTTTTTTCATGTCTAGTGCCAAAAAAATCTGAATCTGCTGATGTTGAGGAATCCAAAATTGGAAATCATGAGAGTGATTTAGAAGAATCCTGTGTGGTACCTCACAGCCCTGTACCTATAGATAAAAGGCCAATACCAATCAAATCACCGAAGGTAGGATATCAGGTATTGAATAAGCCTTGTGTGTAAAAGTAATGAGAGGAAAAGATTATGACCTAAACTGTGATTGGTGTAACTTGACACTTAATATGCTGATAACGGTGTTTGGTGTATTTAATTAAGTATGATGCATTGTTTTAGTGAAACCTGGAATAATTCTTAAAAATAAGCTTATGTAAGGCATATTTAGAATATACTTTTTTTTTATATACATGTGTGTGTGTGTGTGCACATGCATCTGTGTGTGTGTGCACTAGATATATGTGTAAATAGAATATGTATATTCTAAATAATTTTTAGATTCTTGGTAATCTTAGAAGTGTTCAGTTAAAGCTTCACTTCAAAATAAGAGGTAGTGATGGGTTATTGTTTTTCGAATGTGAGTGTATTTGAAATTTTATGCAACAGTTGTAAACAAGACAATGAGCTACAAATAATACTAAGCTGCTTTTGAAGAAGTTTCTTTTCTTTTTCTCTCTCATAGTATTTTAAGTTTATAGATGGTTTTACATGAAAGAACTAATATTTTCAGTGGTTTAAATTATTTAAAATGTTTCAACATACTACCTTCCTTCTTTGCAGGATAAGTGGCAACCACTTCTGAGTACAGTTACAGGTGTCCACAAATATAAGTGGCTGAAGCAAAATGTCCAAGGCTTGTATCCACAGTCCGCCCTCCTTAACACCATTGTTGAATTTGCACTTAAAGAAGAGCCTGTGGATGTAGAAAAAATGAGAAAATGTTTATTAAAACAGGTAAGATGGATGAAAATAGCCTTGCATGTATTAACAGTTTGCATTTGACAATTCATTTTTTGCTTTCTTTTGTCCTCTTTTGTAGTTGGAAAGAGCAGAAGTTCGCCTGGAAGGAATAGATACTATTCTGAAATTGGCAGCAAAGAATTTTTTGCTCCCATCTGTGCAGTATGCTATGTTCTGTGGATGGCAGAGGCTTATTCCAGAAGGAGCCAACATAGGGTAAAACTTCTTGTTGCTTTTGCAGTTCTTCATCGAGAAACAAACAAACAACTTATTTTTTGGTTTTTTTTCTTTTTCTGTGAAGGGAACCTCTTACTGACTGCTTAAAGGATGTTGATCTGATCCCACCGTTCAACAGAATGCTGCTAGAAGTGACTTTTGGCAAGTTGCATGCATGGGCTATTCAGAATGTCCGGAACATCCTACTAGATGCTAATGCAAAATTTAAAGAACTAGGTGAATCTCCTTTTGTTGCTGTTCACTGGGAAGGGACCTATATTGAATTCCTATTGCTCTTTGTTTTTGGAAGTTCCCACTAGGGTTCCTAAAATCTCTTCCCTTGCTTTGCCCAGAGAAGTACTTCAAACTTCCATTGTTCTGCCCCTGCTACTTCAACCCTCCCTCAACTCTTTTCAGTGTTTTGAGAGTGTTGCTCATTTCCCAGCAGTGGGTGATTGGTTACTCATTAGTAACATTTTACTATTAAAATCTAAATGATAAAAAGTTATCAGACAAATCTATAACCTATTACCTTGTGGCTTCCAAATGTTAACTGTCTTCTTTATATTCTTTTATCATTAGGAGTGCAGCCTGTTCCTCTGCAAACAATTACTAATGAGAATCCAGCAGGACCAAGTCTTGGAACTATTCCACAAGCACGTTTTCTGCTGGTCATGCTCAACATGTTGACACTGCAACATGGTGCTAATACCTTGAGCCTCCTCCTTAATTCTGGCATGTTAGCGTTGACACAAACAACACTGCGACTGATAGGTATGTGATCATCTTGTTTCTTGTTTGGGTGAAAGCATTTGTTATATAAATCTCCTGTGTTTTTTACCAGTTAGTGTACCCAAACTACAGAATTGCTTTCCTGCTTAAAGGTAGTACTTAATGCAGCCTTTATTTGGTCATGATTTTTCTCCTAAGCCTTTATTTTGGATGTGGTATACTAGAATTTAGGAGTGATAGTGTAGTTTTGGTGGGAACATGAAAAATGGGAACTTTAAAAAGAAAAACCTAAGACCTACTCACTCTTTGCTCATTATTTCATTTGTTCTACCTATTAAAACTGTTCTCAGATTGCATATTTAAACCGGCAACTTCCTTTGTTCTGTTATAAAAAGTACTGTAGTGTTTATTGCCATGATTCAGGTTTTCTTTCTTGGTTTTCTTAGATAGTAGCAAATACTTGTTCTTGTAACCTGTGCTTAAGTGGAACACTCTTAAGTTTTTCTAAAAAAATTCTGTTAGTAGAATCATTTAGCCATGGACTCATTGTTGTGATGTCTCTATGATTTGTTACTTGTTCAAATTTAATTTCTATTTTTGTGTATTCAAAACCGTTATATCCTAGTTTACTAAAAGCTCACTTCATTATATCACTGTATCTGACCATTTTTACTTTTATATTGCAGATCATATGAACCTTGAAGTGTGACAAAAGTACATACAAAAAAACTTGTAGCTGATTTTAAGTTTTTTGTGTGTGGGTTTTTTTTGCCTCTTTAGGACCTAGTTCTGACAATATCGAAGAAGATATGATTGCCTCTTCTCATGGAGCTTCTGCCACAGTGCTGGAAGAGTCAAGAAAGGAAACTACCCCTGTTCAACTCCCTGTGTCTGGACCAGAGCTAGCAGCCATGATGAAAATTGGTACCAGAGTGGTGAGAGGAGTGGACTGGAAATGGGGTGATCAGGTATGAATTCTTTAATATAGCTTTGAGTGTGCTAAAATCTAAAGTTTTCATTCAGTGAACTGCCTGAATTTTATGTTTGAACAGTAAATATCCTCTTATGTTTCAGAGACTGGGAGAATTAACAGAATAGATTATTTGTTTAACCTTATTTTGGGATATGACAATTCTTTTTTTAGTGAGACTGTTCTGATTCAGGATTTAACAGAAAACTGGGTCACTACTTTTGCTACGGTATTGTACACTGCCAACTAGATGTATATGGCACTTGCATAACACATAGTAAAATAACTGTAAACATGATGAGTGCTGCAGTTTACTGGAAGTGATTTCCTGTGAAGATTGGGAAATGCTTTCTAATTTTGTGATGGATTTTGAAATATTGTAGAATGTTTACTGCCTAACTATTAAGTTAGCAGCAAACAAGCAATTATTTTATGAGCTCTGGATAAGAATTAGCATTGTTGATGGTATAACTTAAGCCTCTGTCTTCTGTCAGGATGGACCTGCTCCAGGCTTGGGTCGTGTGATAGGAGAATTGGGAGAAGATGGCTGGATCAGAGTGCAGTGGGATACTGGAAGTACAAATTCTTACAGAATGGGGAAGGAGGGAAAATACGATCTCAAACTGGCTGAACCGCCACCAGCAACACAACCTACAACAGAGGATTCAGACACTGAGGATGATTCTGGTAAAAAACAAATTTTAATAAAAGTGGAGACAGAATATTAGTTGAATTCAGAATTCAATTTAGTGTGAAAAAACTTCTTTCACAGGAGAGAAATGACTCCTCAAAGAAGATTAAATTAATACGTATACATTTCTGACCAGAATGTTTTTTTAAGATATCTTTACTGTGAGGTAGGAGGATAGAAAAGATAGTATCACATTTGTTGCACATTTATAGGGCAAACTATCTAATGAAATGTACACCAAGAGGTGTACATTTTAATGTATACTGATGCCATTCTAAAATACAGATTTTTATATGGCTTAATTAAACAATTAGTCACACCACTTCCCTGTTCTTGGCACTGCTTTTGGAATTTCTGTTAAACTGTGTACTCCAGAATAACTTGAAAATATCCACACAAGATACCTGGTTTATATTTTGCTCTTGCGGATGGAAATAAGAAATCTTCTTCATGTCAAAATATATTTTAAAAATATGACAAAGATACTGGTTTTGATTCAGAACTCTGTGAAATAACTTAACTCAGTATTAATGTATTCCTTTACCTTTTGTGTCTCCTTTCAGAAGGGGAGCAAGTTGAACGGAATCTCCACCCTACTTCCATGATGCTGACGAGCACTGTGAACCTGTTACAGACACTGTGTCTCTCTGCTGGTGTCCATGCCGAAGTCATGCAGAGTGATGCTACTAGAACTTTGTGTGGCCTACTCCGTATGCTTGTGGAGAGTGGAACAATAGATAAATCAGGTATGTTACATAGAAACAATCTTATTCAGCTATCTTCTTCTGTTTTGTGGTTTGTTGTCTTGTAACTTTGTAAATCTTTTGTTACTAGTTTCCAGTCTGAAAGAGCAAAAGGCTAGAAAATGCGTTTTCAGAGCTTTTAAAATCTTAATTGTTAACAAAGGCAGCATAAGTGATCTTGAACATTCTTGGAACATGAGCAGTAAGAACTGCAGAAGTGCATGCGGTGTTGTGCATCAGTATGTGTATGGTTGTCTTAGACAATGAATTTCTTACCATTCTTTTCCTGCTTAGAGACAAGAGTATGACTGGGTATCTCATATTCCTTTCCATAGCTGCTTTGTAATTTCAGAAATAATGATGCTGTCTACTTTGAAATGAATAAACAGTAGAAGGGCAAGAATTATTTTAAAGATCTATTTAATAAATTTAATTACAGACTCTGAAATTAATAGTTGACGTAAAGACAGTGGAGTAGCTCAGTGTTAAAATTTGTCCAAGAAAGCCCAGCGTAGTATATAGAGAATTAGGTAGCTGGTGGAAAAGTCAACTGTTACATGTGTATGTCTTTTTGTTTTTAGCTTCCTTGCCAAATAAATTAGTTTATAAAGAACAGCATAGGAGTTGGTGCACGTTGGGATTCATTCGAAGTATAGCACTCATGCCTCAGATGTGCAGCACTCTTAGTACATCTCAGTGGATAACTTTGCTAATGAAAATTGTTGAGGGGCATGAATCTTTCACTGCTGCTTCACTACAGAGACAGGTAATGTGCATATTTCCAAATTTACTTTGATAGGCAATGAATTTACAGAGTTTAGTTGTCCTTAAGAAAAAGAAGTTTCTTGTAAAACACAGATGGGATATGTCCTTGAATCAGTTTTTCATTAACTAGAAAAAGAGATTAATTTTTTAAAATTATACATCTGTAGTTCATTCAGAGCACTACAGACTCCCTTCTCCTATTGAAAATCCAGACGTTTTGTACAGATGAGTGGCCAAAACAGTGTTCTGAAAATATATTCCATGAACTCTGATACCATGTTTCCTAGAAGTTGAAAGAATAAAAGAATAACAAAAAGGTAATTAGGAAAAAGAAGCAATTTCATTTTAGAGTTAATCAAGTTGTGTGTCATCAGCTGTCCCTCCTCTTTCCACAATAAACTGTTGTTATTAATTACAGTCTCTTAGAAGCTTCATCTTTGCGTCTTATGTTGGTATTGTATTTCCTTTGTCCCCTTTTCCCTTTTCTTTTTCCTTGTCTTGTCTCTTTCTTTTTTTTAATTTCCCTTAGCATCTTTTAATGCCTTTTTTTGTGAGATTGAAAAGCAACCTTCTTATGGACTATGTCTTCCAAGTCTTGAGGCTTGGGCATCAAAATATCTTCTTAATTTTTTAACTAAAACCTTACATCATAAAGGCCTATTCATTTTTGTCTGATCTTCTAGCAAATTCTTGCTGGTATTTTTAATATGATGAGAATTCTGTCATAATCCAGGACTTGCATCATTAGTTGTCTGTGCTGTTCAGGGAACACTCTAGGGAAATTAGCATTCGTCTTGTACCAGCATCTAATTTAATAACAAGAAAAAGACAAGACTTTGAAGTTTTAGAAAGATGTGTTAATGACAGAGGTTAACAGAAAGAGAGATCTCCTCACTGTTATTGGTCACTTGTACTGGTCTTCTGGGTAGAAGATGAGGAAACTCAAACCCTGAAATACTGCTGTTCAGAATGTGCAAGTCCATCTGCTCTTTCATTTTGCATCACTGCCCCTTTCCTGTGTTCCTTGTCAGTCATGTGTTGAGTGTCTAGGTTTAGATATACTAATCTGTTCCTTCTGTACTGTGTTGGAGTGCCCCAGTTTTACACTAACTACTTTGAGTGTCACTATGGGGTTTTTTTGCCTTCTTGTATGGTTCAGATTTGTAACTCAGGATTTTATAAATACCATACCTTCATTGAAGAATGCTTGGAAACTTTCATAATGAAATAAAATTTTAGTACTAACTCTCAAGTCTGGAATCTGTACAACTCTTCCCGTTCCGTGTTCCTTTATTTTTTTCTGTATGTTTTATTCATTTACATTGTTTCTCATATGTGTTTGTCTCATATCCTGAGTATTGAAGAGGCTGGGTTCACTAGTGTATGCCAATAAAGTTTCTACTGACTTTGAGCTTCTTTTAAAATACTCTTTAGCAAACTGAACAGAAGATCAGTAGCTCTGTAGTTTCCACAGCTGGAAAGAAATCCTCATTATAGAAGGAACTACAAAGGAAAGCTAACTTTTAAAATGTCTTTCTTCTGTACTTCACTTGTTTAAGGATTTAAAAAATGTTTGGTAACTAGAATGGAGTAACATGATGTTTTTTTAAATCTCTCTTTTAGATCCTTGCTGTACATTTATTGAAAGCAGTACTTCCATCCTGGGATAAAAATGAAAGGTCAAGAGACATGAAATTTCTTGTGGAAAAGCTGTTTGGATTTTTAGGGAGCCTACTTAGTACTTGTTCTTCAGATATCCCACTACTCAGAGGTAGAGGAATTTTCCCTCAGAGGATTATTTTTTTTGTGTAGAAAATGTGTTGAATGGATAATTGTCGTGCAATTGCTTTGTCTTTCCAGAATCTACTCTGAGAAGGAGAAAGGCCAGGCCCCAAGCATCTCTAACTGCTACTCACAGTAGTACTTTAGCAGAAGAGATAGTGGCACTGCTGAGGACACTCCATTCGCTCAGCCAGTGGAATGGACTCATAAACAAGTACATCAACTCTCAGCTAACCTCCATCACCCACATCTTTGCAGGAAAACAGTCAGAAGGGGTAGTTTCCACGTTTTAAAATAAGCTCATTTTTATAGCAATATTTATTTTGCAATGATAAATATTAAATGTTTATAAACAATATTAAGCTTAATTTTGAAACCATATATATATTTTTATATGTATGTATTTCTGTTGTAATTTTAAAATTCAAATATGCATGATTAAATGTGTTTTAAAGCAGATAGTAGTATATGTTTTCTCCCTACAGTTTATTTTACTGTTCTTTATTAGGCTGTGTTGGATGACTACTTTCCTGACACGGAGAATCCAGAGGTTGGAGGCCTGATGGCAGTATTAGCAGTCATTGGTGGCATAGACAGTCGCTTGAGGCTGGGTGGACAAGTAGTTCATGATGAATTTGGAGAAGGCACAGTGACACGCATCACCCCAAAAGGGAAAATCACTGTACAGTTCTATGACATGCGAACGTGTAGAGTGTGCCCCCTGAATCAGCTAAAACCAGTAAGTTGATTCTGTGGTGCTTTAACATAGGGAATGTGTGGTTAACAACCCTCATGCGCTGCAAAGAAAATATTTGTTCTGTATTGTGTAAAGGCATTGACATTCAGTGCTCTGAATGCAATCTAAGATGGCACCTGCTCGAATCTCTGTATGCCTATTTTTGTTGAGGAGGTGAAAAGAGAAGGGATTTGAGCTGAAGCCCTTTGAGTTGAGGTAAAATCCAAAGTCATGACAATGTGATTTATAGCTCTTACATGAGAAACTTACTTACTTGTATTTATTTACTAGTGAATGTAGAAAGTCTTGGGTATTTTTATTTGAATCTTAATCTCAAATTGGCTAATGGCCCTAATGAAAGCATGGTCAAAGTGCCTGGGCTGCTTTAGGGACTGCAGTTCCAGCTTGCTAGCTATATAGGGAATAGAAGTCCTCTTCAGTTATTCCTGGTCAAAAGCAATAAGATAAATGTTACTTTTTCTCTTATTCAGTTAATAACCACTGAAACATTTAAATGGTTTTGTAAAATTTTGGAAAATACTTAACTGCAGTTTTGTTTGGTTCTTCTCTCACTGTCTAGCTTCCAGTTGTGGCTTTTAATGTGAACAACTTGCCTTTCACTGAACCAATGTTATCCATTTGGGCTCAACTAGTCAATCTGGCAGGAAGTAAAGTAGAAAAACAAAGAATGAAGTCTCCCAGTCAGAGTCTGTCAGGTACAGTTGGGTGGATTTTTTTTGTTTGTGTTTTTTTTTCAGGTTGTTTGGTGGTGGTTGTTGGGGATTTTGTTTTGGTTGTTTGTTTCTAAATAGATCAATATACTCCCAAGAAAAATATTTGTAACAGCAAATGTAAATAAGGAAAAGAGTTTTCTGGAACCTTGCCTTTTTTTTTCATAGTGGACATTGAATAGTAAACTCTTAAGAGACAAGTCTAGCTAGGAGATGAATTGCTTTGCACTTAAATAGAATACCATTTTTAATTGGATGAGAAAATGTTTAGGTGAATTAGGACTGGGCTTCTTGTATTAAATTGCTTAAATTAAGTGGATACTGTAACATCTTAACTACACTTGCTGTGTTATATATCAGTTGTATGATTGTCCATGGTGTGAAAAGTAGGGAGGTAGTATCATAGAATGTCTGCAGACATATCCAAGTGCTGTACAGATTCTCTCATATCATTAGTATTTCATAGGCTTGCATACAGTGAGCTAAGATGTAAAACTCATTTTTGAACTGAGATTGTGTAAATGATAGCCTTTATTCTCTAATAGAACAGATTCCTAGTGCTAACAGCTGTTAAATGTTTCTAACAGGTCAAGTGGATTTGGATCTTCTGCGATGCCAGCAATTAAAGCTGTACATATTGAAGGCAGGCCGAGCTCTACTTTCTCACCAGGATACACTCAGACAGATCTTATCTCAGCCAGCTGTTCAGGAGTGTGCATTAAATACTTCAGGTATTCTGAAATGTAACCTGAGTGGGCTACTGTTTGTTTAGATGGTAGATAGAGTTTGTGACTTTAGCTCTTGCTGATGGCAGTTGGAGGGTAGAAATTAGGTTTACCCTCTAAAGATTGAAAATTAAAATTCAGGAGTGTTTAAACTTCTATATTGGAAACTTTCTGACTTCTTAACTCTTGTTTTGAAGACTAAGTGGGTCAGGGGTTTGAACATTGAAATACTTGAGTTAGCTGAATTTTTAAGTCTTCTACAGGTAGTAACCTTTGTAAGTAATTACAAAAAAACTTGGGGGTTTCTTGCAGTTTCTTTCATTTTCTACTTCAAAGCTTAAAGTACAAGTTCTTAGTTATTCTTTTTACTTAACGTGCTTTGCAGTTTCCAGTGAAACCATTGCATATTAGAGGATACAGTGTTGTAAGCGTAGTCTGAAAAGGAGTTTAAGGAATTGGAGTTTTACTATTTTGAATTCATCCTCTACGTACATTCAGTTTACATTAAATAAAATAACTGTCAGATTTCAGTGTAATTATTGATGCCTTTAGAATTTATATTAGTTCCTTGGGCATTTGTGAACCATGTAAAGGCTTTACATATATTTGACTTACTTGTCTATGTGCAGGACTTTTTTTTGTCAGTTGCCAGATTTTAAGTAAACAGAATAATCAGTTTACTTCCTAGGAATGTAACATGGGTTTACCTCAACCATTAGTTTTTTTAAGGGCAGAGGGGCAGCAGAAACCCCAACACCCAACTTGTCTTTTTTTGGTTATTTTGTAATTTTTCAGCTAGAACACCATAATTAGATGAGGACTATTAACTGTTTTGTTACTGTTTCAAATATGAGAACTTCCTTTTTTTTGAAATTTAAATTTTTTTGCTAGCAGGAATGCAAAATAAAATACAATAGCTAAAGAATCATGAGCCACTTTGTTCAAAAAAGATGGATTGTTTTGAAGGGGCAATGAATACTTATATATAGCTCTTCCCGAGAGATGTATTAGACTCAATCCAAAAAAAGTATGTGCGAGATTGGTGAGATTGCTGGTTGTCTGTATAAAGTGGTTTATCCTGAAAAATCTCTTTGTAATAATCTTACTTTAAAAAGGTCAACTCACAAGACAGTTGTGCAAACTCAGTGTCTACTGAGCAGTTTTCTGCTTCACATGTTCTAGGTGTATTTTAGTAAAACGATTTTTTGTTTTCAAGTTTCCTATTTGCTTTTTTTTGTATGAAGATTGTGCCACACGTGGTTGAATCTTAAATGCATGATTCCTATGGATGAGAAATAAGGAAGTATTAACAAAGTGTTTCAGCTAATAGTCCAGAATAACTCTTTTGACTGACTTGTATTCATAGAATCAACCAGGTTGGATTATATGGGTTTGGTTTAAAATAATTTTTTCTTTCAAGAGGATGGAGCAGTTGCCTCTCCCGACATAGGAGATATGTCTCCAGAAGGACCTCAGCCTCCCATGATTCTTTTACAGCAACTTTTGGCAGCTGCTACACAACCATCACCCGTGAAAGCAATATTTGACAAGCAAGAGCTTGAGGTACTCTTTGTGTTTTCTGCTTAGTAACCTAATAAGTAAGTCTTTCTTATTGACATTCCAGTTGAAACTTGTTGAGGTATAAATTTTATTAAGAATGACACTGAAACCTTTTTTTGGCAAATAACCTTTAATTTCAGTTACACACACCCTCAAAAACATGCCAAACATGCTTGTTTTACTTGGACTGATTTGTTTCTTCTCGTTTAGGCTGCTGCTTTGGCAGTATGCCAGTATCTGGCTGTAGAGTCTACACATCCTTCAACTCCATTGTTTGAAGACTGCAGCTCTAGTGAAGCTACAACACCCATCACAGTGCAACATATCCGACCCACAAAAGTAAAGAAACGGAAGCAATCTCCAATTCCACCCCTTCCCATTGTAGTTCAGCTTATGGAAATGGGATTTCCTAGAAAAAACATAGAATTTGCACTAAAATCTCTGTCTGGAACCTCTGGAAGTGCTTCTGGATTACCAGGTATTTAATTTTAGTTATGTCAAAGGTGTTAGAAGGAGAAGTAAAGTTGGGAGATGTTTAAAGTACTACTTATAAGGGGGCGATTTTACTTCTTTTTTTTTGCATGCCATTGTAAGAATGTCAGAGAATCCCTTAGAAATGGTCTGAGTTTGTTTTTTGTATTAGGAGTGGAAGCCTTGGTTGGCTGGTTGTTGGATCACCCTGATGTTCAAATTACGGATCTTTCTGATGCTGATACTATCTCTGATGAATATTCCGATGAGGAAATAGCAGAGGAGGTAGAAGAAGCTGAAGCTGCTTGCCCTGCGGTGAGTATCAGCTTACTAAAACCTAAGTTGTGCTAACTGGCTGTAAATTTTGTGCTTCTTTCCTGTTATGAACTTGGTTAGAGTACAAAGACATTGTGCTGTCCCTAACTCTCCAGACTCTGACAGGGACCACATTTGTCATATGCTTCTAAAGCATGTCATAACAAGAATGAACTATAAATGTTTATGTATGAGTAGCTTGTGGAATGCAAGTAGATATTTCACTAGTAGTAGCTGTAAATATCCCTGATAGCTCCTGTCAGTTTCACATAAAATAGACAATGTTATTATATAATATTTGTAATGGACTCTTTTTTTTCTTTTTTTTTCCACCTACCTCCCTTCCTTTAGTCTGAAAAACAACAAAGATCTCTGAAACAACTTTGATTTTTCTCCTTGTAAACTGATTTTCACTTATAAGTTATGATGTTGCGTGTCTTTTCCAACCAAAATAATTCTGTGATTCTATAAAATGATCTTGGAACAAAGATAAAATGATACTGGAACAGATTGCCCAGGGAGGTTGTGGATGCTCCCTCCCTGGAGGTGTTCAAGGCCAGGTTGGACAAGACCTTGAGTGAGCTGTACTAGTGGGAGGTGTCCCTGCCTATGGCAGGGGGTTGGAACTAGATGATGCTTGAGGTCTCTTCCAACCTTACCATTCTATGATTCTATGATCTTTACAATGCCATTTGGGTGCAATGGCTTTAAAGTGAGTTTATATTAATATTTTCTTGATTTTCAGTAGCTGTTTCAGTAGGGATTCAACAATAAAATTAAATGGGTTCTGTATTTCTACTTATTTCGAAGGGGTTATGTTGAGTTGAGTTTTCTGGCACATGTGGAATTTTGTAGTTGAGAGAAATCCCTTATATTTTGAAGAAAATTGATCTGACATTGAGTTCTGGTATCTTCATCAGTATTGCAGTGAGAAACTGTGCTATGTATTCCTTCAAAAGAACCAAAATAAAACCCCCAAAAACCCCAACAAAAAAATAAAATTACCCCAAAAAAACCTACTCTAAAAACCTCAGACCAAACCATCCCCCAAAAAACCTCCAACCCCCCCCCCCAAAAAAAAAATTACCCCAAAAAAACCTACTCTAAAAACCTCAGACCAAACCACCCCCCAAAAAACCTCCAACCCCCCCCCCCAAAAAAAAAATTACCCAAAGAAAAAAAACCCATTAAATGTGAAAACAGAACAAGGTTTTCTGCAAATTCACATTACAGCTGCAATACAACAGTTCTCTTTAAGTTAACCGAGTCTTGAATAATTTCCAGTAACTACAATATTGTCATTATTCTGCAGTCTGCTTTTCTGAGACAATACTTTAAATCCCACTGTATTATATGACAAAAAATAGTAGTGTACTGAAGAAATTACGATTCACCACTGGGAATTTTTATTACTTTATTTTCCTTTCCAAATATATAGCCTAAGAAATCAAATATGAATGTGTATCCACAAGACTAAATAAATTTCTCACAAATCCTACTTGTTTTAGCTTTCTTTGGCAAGCAAATTTCGTAAAAGCAACTTCTAACTTACTTCATACATTTTGAAAATTTGCAGCTGTGTTCCTTGGCAAGTAGTTTTGGAAACGAAACTTTAAAGTAAATCTTAAAGGTACTGTGACTAACCATATAGCTAATCGACTTGATAAGTGTCTTCTGCATTTTGGCATGCAACTTAGATGTGCTTGGTTTTGTTTAGTTATATTCAATCTCTGCTAACAGTTTTACTTAATTGAAAACAATTTTTTTTTCCCCCCACAGTCAAGTGGCGCTATTGTAACTGAAAGCCAGACCTATAAAAAACGAGCAGATTTCTTAAGTAATGATGACTATGCTGTGTATGTGAGGGAGAGTATTCAGGTAAGCGTAACAATCAAAAGCTATACTGAAACTAACTTCCTTCTGGTGCAAAAGTCTTCACATATTTATGGCATTTCATTGTCGCTTTTACTAGGTGGGGATGATGGTTAGGTGCTGCAGAACCTATGAGGAGGTTTGCGAAGGAGATGTAGGCAAAGTTATTAAGTTGGATCGAGATGGGTTGCATGACCTTAATGTACAGTGTGATTGGCAACAAAAGGGTGGAACTTACTGGGTCAGATATATCCATGTTGAACTTTTAGGTAAGTTCACTACTAACTTCTTTTTTATTTAAAAAAAAAAAAAAAAAAATCAAGCTATGTTATGGGAGATTTATTTTTGGAAGGCAAAAAGCAACTCACTGTGCATTTATTATTACCCCTGCTAGGATTCCCACCACAGAGTTCTGCGTCTCATATCAAGATAGGTGATAAAGTGCGTGTGAAGAGCTCTGTTACCACACCCAAATACAAATGGGGGTCAGTTACTCACCGAAGTGTAGGAGTTGTCAAAGGTAATGCATATTCAAAATGGGGCATGAGGAGATAATGAAACTGGAAACTATGTTGAGTTTTTGTTGAGTTTAAGGAGAGAATCTTCTATAATGCACTTGTAAATTGCACTGTGTTGTGGAGTATGATAAGAGTATAGAAAGCATTTGATGTCTGCAAAGAATTTATAGACACGTACTCTGTGGGAGCCTCTGTTTTAGTATGTTCATCTGTTTTTTGAGCCACAGTACATACAGTAAAGGTCTTCATTAATCTATGCAGCTTCCTCATTTATACTTCAGATGAACCACAAATGTTTTTCCTTTTGAGAAGTAAATATCACTTGAAGGCTTCGTATGGATGTGAGGAGAAAGTGGGATGGACTAGTGTCAAGGTGTAAGAGATATTATAGAAGTAGTATGTGGGGCACAGATTCTTTGAAGAGGTACAGGCTTTGGTTATAGTATTGTTTGTGCTTAGAAGCAAGCACACTCTCTCTGAAAAAATCCAAGTCAAGGAGCTTAAATAGAATAGTATGTATCTTTAAAAAAGCCCTTAGAACTCCCTTCCCCTCTGCCTGTTTCCAGGATATCTGATAAGCCTAATACATAGTTCCATTAAAATAAAAGATTACTTTTGGAACTTTTATTACGTGTTTTTACTCTGATGTTACACTGGACTTTCCATTTCATATTATAGAGATATGCAGCACATTGTATTTTCTGCATGTTTTTATCACAGCTTTTAGTGCCAATGGGAAAGATGTCATTGTAGACTTTCCTCAGCAGTCTCATTGGACTGGCTTGTTGTCAGAAATGGAACTGGTTCCCAGCATTCATCCTGGAGTCACGTAAGTCATGTTTTACTTTAATCTTACAGCATGTTTTTACTCTTTAGCCTTATTGTCTTGATTCCATTATCTGAAATTGTGTTGCATTAAGTTGTGCTATGGAAACTGCTAAAAATATATTTATTCATTGTTCTTTTGTGAAATCAGGTGTGATGGCTGTCAGATGTTTCCTATCAATGGACCCAGATTCAAGTGTAGAAACTGTGATGATTTTGACTTCTGCGAAACCTGTTTTAAGACTAGGAAGCATAACACTCGACATACGTTTGGCAGAATAAATGAACCAGGTAGGTGTTTCTTAGATTAATTGAAAGAGTGTTGAAATAATGGTTTTGCTTGGGTTTTTTTTTAATAAAAACATTTTAAAATTTGAGATCTTAAGGAAATTAGTTTGGTCTGACCCTCTAGACAGCAAAACGTTTGTAGCAAATTATAGCACTGCTACAATTGTATATGGTAGACTACACCAAAATACCAGCCTTTAACATTTATTTATTTAAAGTTTGAAAAATACTGTTATGAGACAGTAACTCTGTATTGTCATAACAGTGTTTTCAACTATACTGAGAGTGAAATATGTCATTCTTTTAATCCTCCTATCTTCTAATACCAGCCTAAATGCAGGTGCAGCTTGAAATACCTAAGGTACCTTCCTACACCTCAATTACTGTTCAGCAGTTTTACTTATCAGAGTGTGGTGGCTGTTGCCTCACTTCGTCCCTGACAGTGGGGATTCCAGAGCAGTGTGGTGGGAGGAGGAAACCTTTTGAAAGACTCATAATCAGATTTCTTTTGTTTGTAGTCAAGAATAGGTGCAACCATTTTAACTCCAAAACTTTTGGGGTTTTCATTATTAAGCAAAACTTACCTGATACTAACTGTTATTTCTTTCCTCTTCGTCTGCCTAAAATTCAGTCTGATTCCTAGTATTTGCAAGGTGATGCTGGTGTCTGGACTAAGCTTCACATTTACACATGGTCAAACTGATTTGGAAAATGACTAAGACTTATTCCCTACTAGAAATCAAGAAACAGGCATTGCATGTTGATGGTGATTTGTCTAAAGGGCAAGAAAGAGTTTCCATTAATACATCAGTTAATATGGTTGTAGAGCTAGTATGGTGTGACTCTGCAGCCCTTCCCGTTCCCCTGGATAGAGGAGTTCAAATAGTCTTTTAGTCAGGCTTTCTAGAAGCTACAAAGATGAGCAAAGTAAAAGTGAGTTTTGGCAGGGAGAATGTCAGCAACTTGCAAAACCATCTCAGGAACAAGATTGTAAATTTCTGAGTGTTGTAATTTAACTGTGTCTATGGTCCAATAAGGCTTTTTTGTTGAGGATTGATCGTGCAAGAAGAAGGCTTATAGAGAATGGAAGCGAGGACGGGGGACATGGGATGAATACAAAGATACTGTTCGTGCAACCAGAGCTGTGGTAAGGAAAGCTAAGGCACAGCTCGAATTGAACTTGGCCAGGGACATTAAAGGGAACAAGAAGAACTTCTACAGGTATATTAGTGAGAAGAGGAGAACTAGGGACAATGTGGGACCCTTACAGAAGGAAAATGGAGAGCTGCTGACAAAGGACATGGACAAGGCTGAGGTGCTCAATGACTTCTTTGCCTCAGTCTTTAATAGCAAGGGCTCCAACCACAATGTCCAAGTTGCAGAGGGTAAAAGTGAGGACTGGGAGCAGGCAAATCTGCCTACTATAGTAGAAGATGATATTTATGAGCTCCTAAGAAACCTGAATGTGCACAAGTCCATGGGGCCTGATGAGATCCACCCACGGGTCCTGAGGGAACTGGCAGATGAAGTTGCCAAACCACTGT